>OZ010604.1:17954844-18009844 GCA_963932145.1 Acanthosepion lycidas
ATCTTTTAAAGTGAGAGGAAAATTTCTTTAGACACAAAGAAAAGACTGAACCCACTTATATAATGTATAAATATCAATTCTATCATATGGCAGTCAATGATGGACAATTTCCTTAAAGATGAAGAAGAAAACCGAGGTTAAAAAAAAAAAAAAAAAAAAAAAATATGATTCTATAAAACATTTCTCAACTTTAAAAAAAAAAAAAAAATTCAGGGTGCACAGTTGGTTCTCTCACACTCCTCGCTCGTGGAACTCTTCAGTCTTCTTGCTTTCCACTCAAGTTTAATCTTCAAAAATTTAACTGGAATGTCAATCGTTATCATATGTCTTCTTAATTCCCATTCTTTTATTGCTCTCTCTTTAATAATATCTTCTTTTTCTTATTCTTTCACACTCAATAACCCCTTGCATCTGAGTGGCTTTATTGCCTTGCCTGGGGTAAAATGATTAAAAAAAAAAAAATCTTCCATATCTTCCATATCCTATTGCGTGTCATGCACAAACGAGTTAAATAGTTTTAACCATCTGACTTAGTGTTAATAACACCAAAGATGACATGACACCTAATAATTCCAAAGAGTGATCCCCAAACTTGGAATCATATATATATATATATATATATATATATATATATATATATAGGGTGCGATGGATAAATTGTCATCTAAATTACATGAAAATAACACTGACATCTCATTTTAGCAGATATACAGGGTGCGATGGATAAATTGTCATCTAAATTACATGAAAATAACACTGACATCTAATTTCAAGTTATACAGCGTGCGATGGATAAATTGTCGTCGAAATGATGCAAAGAAGAAAAAAAAGAAAAAAAAAAGAAAAGAAAACACTGACATCTCATTTTAGCAGATATATTTACCAAAATTACGTAAAAATATCTTGACATTGGCTTCAACCACAGCCTCCAGACGACTTTGGAATTTCTTGCAACTCTTCTGGAGGGTCTCCTCGTTTAAGTTGGTGAATGCTGCCATAATCTTTGTCTTCAGTTCATCTTTGGTATTGCAAGTAAAGTTTAATCTCCAAAAATTTAAATTCAATGTCAATCATTATCGTCTACCTTAATTCCCATTCTTTTATTGTTCCCTCTCTCCTTAATAATGTTTTACAAATCACAATGTCAAATATAAAAGGAAAAAGATGCGTGGAATATTGCTGCCACATCTGGTCAGGTGCTTTTGCAATGAATCTAGAGATTATTGATGAAATCCAACAAAGAATCCGCAATGTTATCGGTCCTGGCATCTCAGCTTCAGTCACTTTCCCACCACCATAATGTAGCTTCCCTTTGCCTTTTCCATAAATATTTTCATGGTAATTATTCTAATGAGATTTCCTCTTTGGTACTTCAACTTCGTAAATTTAAGTACGGTACTAGATTAGCAGGTTGGTATCATTTTAATTGAAAGGCTAGACATAACTGTAGCTTGGACTGCTCGCTTACGGAACTCTCTTCTGGCCACATTTGGTCATGTGCTTATGCTATGTATCTAAAGAATTTTGATAAAATCTAAAGAAGAATCTGTGACATTATCAGTCCTAACCTGGCATCTTGGCTTCAGTTACTTTTCACCCCCACCACTGTACCTATGATTTTTCTATAAACATTTTCATGGTAGATGTTTCAATGAGCTTTTCTCTTTGGTACATATGAGGATTAATTAGGATTTAAATAGAGAATTTTCAGTATTATGGTGACTGTTGTAAGAAAGAATTTGTTGTTTTGGTGTAAGGAATATTATAGTTTGTTTGGATCAGTAATTGTTTGATCTTCAAAGATTTAAATGCAATGTCAATTGTTATTATTATGTCATAAATAGGAAAGTTTGACACACAGAGAAAATAAGCAGTTTATTCTGGAAATTAATAAGGTACATGGTTGAGAACAAAGACTAATGTAATAAAGAATTAATCATTAACTCCTCTCTATTTACCAACCTTCCCACAAGGCAAGATGTGGCATAAGTCCAGTTTTTAACGTGGGACATTTCGAGCCTATAAGCTTAGGCAAAAATTTCCTGTAGACCCCATATACACAGGGTCGTGGGACATTCCGAGCCTATAAGCTTAGGCAAAAATTTCCTGTAGACCCCATATACACAGGGTCGGGTTTGTCTACCTCCCCACATGAAACTGACCTTTGGATATAGCCTCATCTGAGTTCCTCTCTGCCCAGAGGCAGAGAGTTCAACAAGAGAGGAAGAGAAAGCTTCCTCTTCATCCTCTTACTCAGTAAAATAGAGTGTTGTTTAGTCTTAGACTAATCCATCTTTGTGTGTGTGTGTGTGTGTGTGTGTGTGTGTGTGTGTGTGTGTGTGTGTGTGTGCGCGGGGGGGGGGTCAGCTACTCCAAAACAGTTATCTTCTTAATTCCTGGTTGTTTATTGTTCTCTCTCATTTTTTCCACATATTCTCTAACACTCAGTAACCCCTTGCATCTTAGTGGCTTTATTGTCTTGCTTTGGGTGAAATGATTAAAAACATATGATGCCCAAAAATCTTTGTTCCTACCTGTGGTAGGACAGTCCTTTACACATCATTGAGATCAGGTGCTATAAGTAATCTCAAATGTACAAGATGTTCATAGATTAATGTAAATATGGCTAGATTTATCTAAGTTTTGTGATGTATAGCGGCTGTTAATGATTAAGTATAACTCAAGACTCCAATGTTAAAATAAAATGATATTTAATTACAATCGCAAATAAATATTTAACAAGAACAAAGAAGTAAAAGTCAACCAAAAATAATTAACCATTTTAGTGAATACCTTGTTAGTAGGGTCATCTAAATAGGACGAAAAGAAGTGACATCTCTGATAAATCTATCATGGTGAGATTTGAACATTGGTCTCATGGTCAGACTGAGGACATCATAAACAATAGGCCACACCCACAACATAACAGAGCATAAAACTGGATTTTTACTTTCCAGTTCAAGAAAATATAGTTTTCCTGATTGCAGGATGTATTATTTTCAGATTGTCCATATTTCTATCGTCTATGAGTGAGAGTGAGAGAGAGAGAGTGTGTGTGTGACAGAGAGAGAGAGAGAGTGTGTGTGTGTGTGTGACAGTGTAACAGTGAGAGAGAGTGTGTGACAGAGAGTGAGTGAGTGAGAGAGAGAGTGAGACAGAGAGAGAAAAAAAAAACAACACACACTGACACTTTTCCTCCCCTATATCAAAATAAGAAACATTTTAGAACCTCCCACTCCTGCCTCTAACAGAAGGAGGAAGTGAGTTATCAGTGCCCCACAGGCAACATGTCTTGGGGATAAACACTGGCAGAGTAATTTACATTTACAGGCTTGTGAGATGATGAAAGAGAGAACTCTGGTCAAATATAGGCATGACGTTACCATGCCAACAAGAACCAAAATTAGACTAACACTATTTTCAACCACTCCACACACATACCTGTCCACTTTCCAGACAATAAAAAACATATATGTAAATATATAGGCATTTCCCAATGTCAGTAGCATCTGACACAAAGAAAGATCCCCTCGAGATGCTTGAGGAAGACACTATTTGCCTTAACTTGGCATGAATACACAAGAACAGTTGTTGGTTAGTTTGGTCATGCAAAGTGTGTGTATATATTTTAGGAAAATCTATGACAAAGTGGGAAAAAATTTTTCATGTGATGCATTTTGTCATTTAGGACTTCAGCAGACTGAAGTGATAATTGTGTTGATGTGAATGCACATGTGCACCAAGTAGAAGGAGATGCTGGAATTGTAAACTTTTAAATTGCAATTTATTATTTTTAAATATATGTTTGGACATATAGTTTAGCTGAATTCATTTAGTTTCTTTCTCATTTTCGTTATTAAGTATCCTCCTTTGTGATGGCAACAGAAGATCTGCTAAGAAAGGTCGAATGTTGTTAGAACCTGAACGCATCTTTCACATACTGTCAACATGGAAAAATATCAAATAAATGTGCGTGTATTAGAATGTGCAAGGATTAACAACAATGTGTTATGTCTGGAAAACCAGAAGTCAAAATGGCTACAACGGAAAGAAAAGAAGAAGAGAGAAAAGGTAGGAAAAAAAAAAAAAAAAAAAAAAATCAAAGGAACGAGTGTAAAGTGAAAAAAAGGACAAATATCAATGACGTTCTACATTATCTGTCTATATTTCTGAGATGAGGTATCATGTACACTATTTGCATTATTCAGACTATTGTCCTCATCTTTGTCGCCTTATTTATTACGTTTCAGCCGTTGTACACTTTGGCCTTCTTCAGGCGGTTGGAATGTCGAACTGAACCCTTTATTTTGCTCGCTTAAACATGGCATGTGGAACTAGAACAGTCTACCCCAGTGAGCAAAATAAAATAATGTAAATAGTGGACATTCTACATGTATACACGTCTGCGCAGACGAACACATACATGCACTATGAAAAAAAAAAAAAAAATCTTGCACCAATGAAAAGTGCATATAAAAAAGAAAAATCAAGAAATATAAGCAGTCAATTGCTGATACAAGTGGACGGAGTGATTGCTAAAAGGTCAGTCTATAAAACTCTGGAGTCGGGATGCTGAAGATAACACCAATCAGCTAAGTGACAAATGATTTTTTAAGGGATTCTTTTGCTATCCCTGCTTTTTTTTTTTTTTTTTTTTTACACAGTGAAATTAATAATGACCAACCTAAATTGAAAAAAAAAAAAAAATTATGCCTCCAACAGGAATTGAAACTGCATCTCTTTTTTTCTATCAGGGAAAGCACTTTTTTTTAAGCAAAGCATGCTGCTTGCTTATCAGTTTGACCATGGAAACAAGCCGGACACGACAAGGTTTGAATTACCTATTTAAGGAAAGCATATCTTTAGTTGGGAGTTATATATTAGTTTAAAATTTACTATATTTATAGGGGAAGAGTAGTTATAATCAGAGATAAAGCATTTTTAGATGTGGACACAGGGATCAATGCGGCATGGTGACTGTCAGTTTCATGCCTCAATGCAATCTTTAGACCAAGAAGACAGTCACCAGACAGTATTGATTCCTAGGTTTTCAAACACACACAGGAGAAACTGTCATTAAGAGTTGGTTAGGTGAGGCCAAATTTTGTGCTTTCAAGTGAAATAAAAATGGAGAGCCTACTCAAATATGAGTATCCACTAAAAATAATGATTAAAGTGATAAAGATCTGTCAGATTAAAAAAATAAAAATCTATTCTAAAATTTTCTTTGTTTACATTTGGATACAAAACTGCAGATATGAAAAACTTTATGAAATGATCCAACAGGAGAAATTTTGCTTGAAATCATCAACTTTGGCCTCATCAGGGCGACTACTCTTTTAAGCCAAGATGTTGGTTAAGGTATGCTGGGTTAAATAGTAGCTCCCTTTGATCTGAGGGATACACGTTCAATTCCTACTGGAAAGGATAAATTTTTCTTTTATAAGATTTCTCAAACATTTAGACTGGTAGATGAAAATAAATAAATATACAGTGTAACCCGGATATAAGAGAGATTTTCTCTGGTCCCAAATTAGAGCCTGTGTTAATGTATATAAATTAGACCAAACCCGGATATAAGAGACTTTGTCTCCGGTCTCGACAACTCTCTTATATCTGGGTTACACTGTACTGTTTAATAAATAAAACAGAGTGCCTACTGAAATACTAAAAATAATGTTTAATGTTATAAAAATCTATCAGATTAATAAAAAAAATCCATTCTTATATATATATATATATATATATATGAAACAGGTATTACAGAAAAGTTTAGGTCCTTTAACAGTTCATATATACTACAAATGGTGTTTACGACATTGGTGATATTTAATTTGCATAACTTTTTAAAGTGTATTTCAATAAATATTTTTGTCTCATTTTTATTTCAAACTTTATAAATTGCCACATATAAGCAATGTTTTAATAGATAATGTTTTATCTCTAAAGTTCATTGTTTTTGTATAGAGAGAATTTACATCTAGCTTGTCAAAATTCAGTTGTAATAGAAAACTTAGTGTTCATAATAAGCATTGTTGCAATCTGATATTTCACGTCACTAAAAATTAGTCAAGTGGAGTAAAAAAAAAAAAATAAACTTAAGAAAACTTACACAATTATCTAAATAAGTCATGATAACCCATATAATTAGAGTTTTTTTAAAACTGTACAGAATTATTTAAACAAGTGATAAATTCAATTAAATTATTATTATTGTTATTATTATTATTATTATTTATACCCTAGTCTTTTAAACAGGAGTAGAAGTTTATTCCTTGTTTCCAATTTAGGACTGGGTTTAAACTAGTTCAGCTCTATACTTCTGTCCCTGACTAAAATCTGAAATTTTATTAACTATTTATTTTTTTCTTATAGATAGATTCTCTTATCACTCAGTTCACACTCCTCCTCGATCTTTTAAACAGGAGTAGAGTTTTATCCCTTGTTTCCTGTTTAAGATTTGGGTTTTTGGGCCCTTCTAAAGTCTTCTCATTCTCTTTCAATCCCAGTAGCCCCTTGCATCTTAGTAGCATTATCCCTTGCTTAGAATAAATTGATTAAAAAATAGTAGTTTAAAAAAGAGCAGAAAATAGGATATTCAAGTGAACTTAGCATAATGGGAAAAATTACTTTGCTGAAAATGTTTATACAGACATTTTAGATAGGTAAGAGAACTTCTATGACAACCTTTGTTTGTAGGGTGGGTATATGGCTCAACCTTTTAAAAATCCAAATTTAAAATTATTATAGGTCCCCATACTATTTTAATAGAGCTGGAATATATTTTGCACAAAAGGTGATCTTTAAATGAGGGTTAAAAAAAAAAAAAAAAAAAAAAAAAAGAAATGGATTAAATTCTTGTAATATTTTACATTCCAAGATATGGGGGGGAGCACCGGAATATTCTGAACTACAATATGCCTTTTGTCAAAAAATTTTTACACAAAATTAAAAAGGTCAAGATGTTTTCGCTTAATCTTTGAGCTGAGAAGGCAGACAAACGAAACAGATGACTCATATCAAGAAAGTATGGCTAATGCGGATAAAATACTCACTATTTAAAAATTTTATTTTTATCTAGAGTAGTCATCCCCAACCAGGGAAGCCTTTCCACACACACACACACACACACACACACACCCACCCTGCACCCCCCACCCAGGAGTTCCAATTTCGTATATAAAAGGAAAAAATTATCAGATGTTTTATATTAGGCAATTCCTAAATTTGGCAAAAAGAAAAATAGTTTTACTATTTGAATATTTTCATGCTAATTTGTCTGAAATTTTTTATATTCAGACTATCGTCCTCACCATTGTCCCCTCCGGCCATCTTCAGGTGTACATCAATCTAGGTAATCTACAGGGAATTCTGAATTAAACACTTTATTTAATCTACGAGGTTAGACAGTTCTTAATCCACTGCTCATATCTAGGGATATTGTAGGCTTTTATTTTTTTTTTTTTTTAGCACTGATCAGTTATTGCCCATCTGCTTCCTGTGAAATAAATTAAAAAAAAAAAAAAGAAAGAAGCTAAATGATAGCCTCTATTTTGCTCTGCTTTATTGAATTTATCGCATGTGTTTCATTGCATCTTAATATTAAAACATTCTGACAATTGCAGCCATTTTCGACAACACAGATACACTAGTTATGAAATACAAATTACAAAAAGGAGGTTACTATATAGGCATTTTAACAATTTTTTTTTTTAAAATGATATAAAATGAATTTACTTTTATTTGCAAATAAAATCAATATTGTATCAATCAAGTTTGTGCTAGTCTACTAGGACTAACTGTAAAGTGAGTTTGAACTTACACAAACTGAACAAGCAGAAAATGGAGTACAGCTGCCATATATGGGCTGGAGCGGCAAAGTTTCATTTTCCAGTTTTTATAAAGTCCAAAAGCATCTACACAGCCCTGTGGGTGATGAGTTATTTTACAAGTTTCTTGCTATTTCCATAGTGTATTGCATCCAAATATTTTCTACTTAGTTCAACCAGCTCTTACCTTCAGAGCTCAGACCTGTCAAGACACACTGGATCCTGTATGATCACCAAAGTTAAGCAATGTTGAGCCTGGTCAGTACCTAGATGGCTGACAACTTGGAAATACCAGGTGCTGTAAGCTTGGATGTGTGGGTGGTGTAAAGGATAATGGCTCAAAATCGTTAATCAAAGAACAGAATTGTAAATTCCATTGGATTTGTTATATTGACTTGCATGCAAATATCCTTGGGAAAGGGATGAATCCACTTATTCTTTCTCTAGCTATGGGTTAATTAGTCAAACTTGTATCACTAAACCATTACTACCCCCCCCCACACACACACAAAGAAAAAAAAATGTTGCATACAAAATATTTAGATTTGGGCATTATATAAACCATATAGAAGTTGATATGCTGCTAAACAGAAACAACCACCCAACTACCTAGTGAAATTGACTCCCAAGAGGTTGCTTCCTTAACCTCTACAATCTTAACCTTCTTACTCTTACTAATCACACAACAGACTTCCCCAGTAACCCTCTGTCTTGATTGGCTCTTGTGCCTTGTATAAGGTGAACATTAGCAAAACGAAAGAAAGAAAAAAAAAATATATATATATATAGAATCCAATGAGGTTTGAACTCTCAGGAATTGATCTACATGTCAAGCTTTCTAAAATTAATTTAGACACCATATCAATAAATATGAATCTGTTTAACTGCGCAGAAAAGTTATTCGAAAGAGAGAGCCTCTTTTATAATGAAGAAATGTTTTGCCTGCATATTCAGTACTTATAAATGTTTATATTTGCTAGTGACGCAGACAACCATTCCCTCCCCATTCATTAGCATTAAAAGAAGGAAATACTTGAGTGTGTCACCCCCAAATATGTAACCATGGCAATTACAGCACTTAGTACCAGGCACGTGCAAGTTCCACAAATCGGCAGCAGTACTCAGGGTGGGGGAGGATTGTGGGTTTAAAAAAAGTAATAAATATTTTTATGGGTCAGCAACAAAATGTTACTAAATCTACTAGATGATTTTAGAATAATAAAAGACTCTTTCATACCTACCTACATCATATGTATTATGCTTAACAAAGGAAAAACAAAGTCACCGATTACTAGACTTCAGAGTTGGATAGTATTTGAAGTTTTTTTTTTTACCCTCAGGTTAACCCCCCCCCCCCAACAAACAGGAATACTAGATGAAATATCTGCAACCACATCAGCCAAAAGGGAGAGATAAGGTGAGTATATTCTGTTTCAACAAATACTTAGCCACCAATAATTTTGTTGCACACCCCTTTTTCTTTTTCATAAAAAACAAAAAAAAATGCTACATTAAATTTTAAAAATACAGTTGAATCTAACTACAGAAACAAACACAAGACAAAGGAAACAAAGAGAAAAGAAAAAGAAACAAAGACAAAGAGAAACAAAGACAAAAAAGATATAAACAGAGAGAAAACAAAGACAAAAAGAAACAAAGAGAAAACAAAAAGAAACAAAGAGAAAACAAAAAGAAACAAAGGCAAAAAGAAACAAAGACAAACAAAGAGAAGACAAAAAGAAACAAAGAGAAGACAAAAAGAAACAAAGAGAAGACAAAAAGAAACAAAGACAAAAAAGATATAAAGAGAAGACAAAAAGAAACAAAGACAAAAAAGATATAAAAAGAAACAAAGACAAAAAGAAACAAAGACAAGACAAAGAGAAAACAAAGAGGAAACAAACAAATACAAAACAAAAAGAAACAAAGACAAAACAAAAAGAAACAAACAAAGACAAAACGAAAAGAAACAAAGACAAAACGAAAAGAAACAAAGACAAAACGAAAAGAAACAAAGACAAAACGAAAAGAAACAAAGACAAAACGAAAAGAAACAAAGACAAAACGAAAAGAAACAAAGACAAAACGAAAAGAAACAAAGACAAAACGAAAAGAAACAAAGACAAAACGAAAAGAAACAAACAAAGACAAAACGAAAAGAAACAAAGACAAAACAAAAAGAAACAAAACAAAAAGAAACAAACAAAGAGAAACAAACAAAGAGAAAACAAAAAGAAACAAACAAAGAGAAAACAAAGAGAAACAAACAAAGAGAAAACAAAAAGAAACAAACAAAGAGAAAACAAAAAGAAACAAACAAAGAGAAAACAAAAAAGAAACAAACAAAGAGAAAACAAAAAGAAACAAACAAAGAGAAAACAAAAAGAAACAAACAAAGAGAAAACAAAAAGAAACAAACAAAGAGAAAACAAAAAGAAACAAACAAAGAGAAAACAAAAAGAAACAAACAAAGAGAAAACAAAAAGAAACAAACAAAGAGAAAACAAAAAGAAACAAACAAAGAGAAAACAAAAAGAAACAAAGAGAAAACAAAAAGAAACAAACAAAGAGAAAACAAAAAGAAACAAAGAGAAAACAAAAAGAAACAAACAAAGAGAAAACAAAAAGAAACAAACAAAGAGAAAACAAAAAGAAACAAACAAAGAGAAAACAAAAAGAAACAAACAAAGAGAAAACAAAAAGAAACAAACAAAGAGAAAACAAAAAGAAACAAACAAAGAGAAAACAAAGAGAAAACAAAAAGAAACAAACAAAGAGAAAACAAAAAGAAACAAACAAAGAGAAAACAAAAAGAAACAAACAAAGAGAAAACAAAAAGAAACAAACAAAGAGAAAACAAAAAGAAACAAACAAAGAGAAAACAAAAAGAAACAAACAAAGAGAAAACAAAAAGAAACAAACAAAGAGAAAACAAAAAGAAACAAACAAAGAGAAAACAAAAAGAAACAAACAAAGAGAAAACAAAAAGAAACAAACAAAGAGAAAACAAAAAGAAACAAACAAAGAGAAAACAAAAAGAAACAAAGAGAAAACAAAAAGAAAGAAACAAAGAGAAAACAAAAAGAAAGAAACAAAGAGAAAACAAAAAGAAAGAAACAAAGAGAAAACAAAAAGAAACAAAGAGAAAACAAAAAGAAACAAAGAGAAAACAAAAAGAAACAAAGAACAAAAACAAGACAATAGCCTAGTTTATTAAAATGTTGGTTCATGAATTTGGTGAGTTCAATCCCTGAAACAGCCGTTTTCTACATGGACTTGGGCAAGCAATAACTGAGCAGTACTAAAAATAAGAACTAGGTTACTGGATCAATATACGCTTGATGGTGGCCAGGAAGCACAATAGATTAAATGTTAGGAGGACAACAGTTTGAGTGTAAATAGTGTAAATAAAAACAAAAAGGACTATGACAAATGCATTGCTTTTAATTCTATGATTGTTGGTCATGAATGAATGCAAGCATTATTGACAAAATACTTATAGGTATAATGCAAATACATTGCTAAAAACTTCCTATGAAAATTCATTGAAAATCATGAAGGGAATGTCAGTGGTCACAAATTAACCTTTAACACATTGCATTATTCACTACTTTCCTTTCCACTGCATTGCTTTTTAAGGCTTCTCTACTGCACTACTTAATTTCAGTCACAGTAATTTTCAGTTGCCATAGCAGGATATGACAACTACAAAATTCAAACACGCTATTATTCATTCATCCAAGTCAGTTGCAGGATAAAAATTTAGCTTTGCAAACAAAATCATAACCCAAATGTTAGAGGTCAATAAAGTATTACTGACAGAATATTATAACAAAAATGCTCTGTAAAATTTTCAGAAGTCTTGCTTTTTCTTTCATGCATTCATTCTACACTTTTGACACTTCAGCTGATAATCTCAAAGTCCGTTAACAAATGGTGAATTTATTGCTCTGTGAAACTCTGTGATACGAAACAACAAACAAACGGCTTTAGGATGGAGTCATTAAAGAAAATCTGAAAAATATCACTGAAGCATCATGGGATATGTGATAGAGGACAATTGCATTACATTTTAAATAGGCCTCAAGGTCTATGGCTACAGAGGCATAGACAAAGAACTTAAATGAATTCCATGTGATAATCATTGCTGCGCTGTGAAGATGAATGATGCACTTGTCTTCAATCAGTATTCAATATAATAATGACCTTTTTTAATATATGATCTTTATAAATTGAAGCAGTCAGAATTATTGGAATGAGGAAATACTGTTATTATTATCACTAGAAAGAACCATGAAAACTTCATAGTTTTCCTATTTGAATTTTCTGATGAATTTTAATTCTTCAGTTAATGATTGAATTAGCTCATGGTGAATTCTATAAATAAAAATAATATAAAATATCTTTAAAAATTTCCTTATCGTGTTGTTTAATATTTGAGCTTAAAAACTTTAACAAAATATTGCAATAATAATCATAAATACAATTGCTGGTCATTGTTTAAAGTGATAAGAGGGTAAAAATAAAAAGATTTGAAATTATGTTTATACAATCCCACAATCTGAGTACAGATCAACGTAAAGGAACCAGAATTTCAATATTGGATGGGATTAAAGGAACAGTTAAGACATAAAAATTGCATACAAAATATTTATATTTTGGCATTAAATAACCCATAGAGATGTTGATATGCCGCTAAACAAAAAAAACGAACCAAACCAAACATTTTTATTTTCACTTTTTTTTCTAACTACAGAGAAAGATGGATATTATCCAACTTTTCTGATTCTTGAAAGAAACTCATCTGTAGTCTATCCCCTAAACTACCTACTCTTGGATAATATGGCAGTATTTTATCAGTGCTGCAAATATACAGTTAATAATAAAATAATTTGCTGGTGCCATTTAAATGTACACAAAAGCACACAATTAGACAGAGTGACATAAGACGTTGGGATGGTAGGTTACCAATCCCAATCAATCTGGACAACCTCTACCCTGAGCTGAGCAATAAAATGTTAAATTTGGAGACAATTTTTTTTTTTTTTATCCCCCTAAAAAGATCAGATAATTGTAAGATTTTTTTGAACCTTTTGGAAATTCTACAATTTTTTTTTTTTTTTTGTAGAAATACTTTTAGGTTAGTCATTGAAGTAAAATTTACAGATGCACTCGCAACCTGAATATACACACAATTTGAATCCCGTTGAAATGGATATCTACATCACGAGGGCTAATTTCCTTTTTGTCTGGCAACAACTCCTGGGTAACAGGAAAAGAATGCAAGTCAAAGTTTGTGACCCTTTGAAGTCTGTATTTAAATAGAATATATTTTCTAATAAAAATAGTATTTGATGCGGACAAACTATTTAGGTTTAAAATTTAACCATCTTGTCATCAACAATGTAAGAGGTACCAAACTAATACTTATAAATATTTTTTACATGACAAAATATAACAATAACAACAACAAAAATTGCAATATGAGCTTTGGTAAAAAATGATGCCGAGACATTAGGTTTATAATATCCAGAAATTCATACACAGATGTCCTCAAGGACACATGGCACAGTGGATAAAGGCATTAGTTAGATCCAGTGACAGGACCCAAAGAGTGTGAGTTCAATACCTGGAGAACTTGGAGAAGGGAATTAACAGGAGATAACTGATAACTGACATCATTAAACATGGCACGTGGAACTAGAACAGTCTACGAAATAAAAAGGTTCAGTTCAATATTCCAACCACCAGTCAGAGCATACAACGACCGAAATGTAATAAATATGGCGACAAAGATGAGGACAATAGTCCGAATAATGTAAATAATGTACATAATACCTCGTCTCAGAAATATAGACAGATACTTAAAACAATTTTTCAGGAAAACAGGTTTCTCAAGTTCAGTAGTTGTTATTGCTCTTCCCAGTATTGAAAACTACTACTTATAAATATTTTCTTTATGCAAATTAATTAATAAAGATTATAAAAACACCACATTTACTTAGTAACACTCTTGACTAACCTTAACCAGTAGAAGAATCCATTTTCAAGAACAATGACATCATTCAAGCCAACCAATGGTTTTGCAGCATTGAAGAAATATTTTCTTTATTGTAATGATTTCACTTCAGGCCCTAACCACTGTGGCTATTAAAACAATATTTTGTTATCTAGCTGTGATACAAAGTTCAGGAAATAAGCCCCACCTCAGCTTCTATATTATTAGACATGAAATATTTGCTTTGTCGAGCCCAGGGGTAGAGATTGGGGGATAGGTATCTGAGGAGTGTGTTTGGTTTGGTATCATAAGATGTGTAAAGAGTTTTGTAGGTCGAGATATGCATTAGGTTCATGTTTAGTAACTTATTGTACCTACTTTTAAATTGTGTAATTAACTAGCTGAAACACCTGCCAACTCCAGATAAAAGGTCACAACATGGATTGCAGTGGGATTTCTTAGTACTCTGACAGTGAGCTCGTAAGACAAGTTATTCAAAACTTCTGGGGACACACAGACAGAAAATAAATGACAACACCCTGACAATACATTTTAATTTGACTGAGCTTAAGCATACAAGAAATATAACCAGATTAGAGTAATGGTAATAATGGCTGTTTCCTTATAAGGAAACATTTGATATTCACTGACTAAGAAGCCAGTGTTTCTCAAGCTACACTTTTCTTCACTTTTTAGCAATCAAATTGGGATCAAAGTGAAGTATCTGTTCCCCTCATTTCTAACGGTAATAATAACCATTATAAAGAAACATTTGACATTCAGTGTTAGTTAAATTATGCTTTGCTTCCCTTCATCAAGCTGGGATCAAAGTATAGTATCTGTTCATCTCTAATAAAATTAGACATTTCCTTATAAGGAAATATTCCACATTCATTGGCCAACAGACCAGTACTCCATTTGGTTGGTATTGATAAAATAGTTCTACTAAAACATCAAGCAACTGTCTTTCTGGGGTTTCCTCTCTTTCACCTGTCTGAGCACCACTCAACTCTGCTTGTGACTTGGCCACTGTCTCACCAAAAATTTGTCCAATGAGATTTGTTTTTGTCTAAGTTTTGAATAATAATATTAGCCATTTCCTTATAAAGAAATATTTCACATTCATTGGCTGAGCAGCCAGTGGTCCATTCCATTGAGATTAATAAAATCGTTCTATTAAAACAGTTTTTCCAGAAATAGGTTTCTAGAGTCCACTAAATGTCATTGCTTTTTCCAGTATTGATGGGGGAGGGTTTCCAAACATTTTGTTTTAAATAGTGTGGAACATTAACATCTTGATTATGTCATCGTTTTCTCTTCAAGTTACATGTGCTAACCATTTTAGTTGTTACTGCTGTTGAAAGTCCTCAGATTTGGTTTCTATTAGCTAGTAGAGTTCTTTGTTTAAAATTTCTGTAGCACCAGTCTATAAGATCTGAAGAAGGATGGTCCTCAGGGAGACCTACATGCTACTCTCACTTTTTTAACATTTTTAACCATCAATCTGAGAAAATGGTTTTATACAGGTGACAGTTTAGATGTTTTTCAACCAGTTTGGAACCATTCATATGAAATTCTGGATCTTACAATGCAACTTAAGAACAGGACTTGAGTTTTTAGGGTTTTGGCTTTGTAGCAAACTGCAGTGTTGGATGAAACTATCCCTTGTGCAGTTTATTCTAATAAGAGATCCCATATACAGATGGTTCCAAAATTTGGGGTGTATTAACAGTACACTTGACCCCATTATTAATACATTGCATAGCCTTTTTGGGTGTTAACAAGAATGCTGGCCCTTGCTTGTATAGAATCACACAGCAAATACCATCAAGTTGTTCTATGTTCAATCCTTGGATAAGATAGTAAATTAAAAAAAAAAAAAGTTTTGAAATGTATGACACAAGGTCAAAAGTGTAACACCCACTTATGAGATCCCCCACCACCAACTGAATCATTTAGGGGGGAGAGAGAGAGAGAGGCAGGGTGAGAGAGAGAGAGAGGCAGAGAGAGGCAGGGTGAGAGAGAGAGAGAGAGAGGCAGGGTGAGAGAGAGAGAGAGAGAGAGGCAGGGTGAGAGAGAGAGAGAGAGAGAGAGAGGCAGGGTGAGAGAGAGAGAGAGAGAGAGAGAGAGGCAGGGCGAGAGAGAGAGAGAGAGAGGCAGGGCCAGAGAGAGAGAGGCAGGGCCAGAGAGAGAGAGGCAGGGCCAGAGAGAGAGAGGCAGGGCCAGAGAGAGAGAGGCAGGGCCAGAGAGAGAGAGAGAGAGGCAGGGCCAGAGAGAGAGAGAGAGAGGCAGGGCCAGAGAGAGAGAGAGAGAGGCAGGGCCAGAGAGAGAGGCAGGGCGAGAGAGAGAGAGAGGCAGGGCCAGAGAGAGAGAGAGGCAGGGCCAGAGAGAGAGAGAGAGAGGCAGGGCCAGAGAGAGAGAGAGAGAGGCAGGGCGAGAGAGAGAGAGGCAGGGCCAGAGAGAGAGAGAGGCAGGGCCAGAGAGAGAGAGAGAGGCAGGGCGAGAGAGAGAGAGGCAGGGCGAGAGAGAGAGAGGCTGGGCGAGAGAGAGAGAGGCTGGGCGAGAGAGAGAGAGGCAGGGCGAGAGAGAGAGAGGCAGGGCGAGAGAGAGAGAGGCAGGGCGAGAGAGAGAGAGAGAGGCAGGGCGAGAGAGAGAGAGAGAGGCAGGGCGAGAGAGAGAGAGAGAGGCAGGGCGAGAGAGAGAGAGAGAGGCAGGGCGAGAGAGAGAGAGAGGAGGCAATGTTATTTTATAAGTATCGAGGAGGGTAAACTCACTTTAGCCATAAGGGCCTTCAAAATCATTATTGGATGAGAAGGAAATTTGACACATTATTAAAAGTTCAGCTGGTATAAGGCTACAAGTTTTGGAGGGGCACCTTGTCTCATTTTTCATAAGCATTTTTTTTTCCCCACTTTCTACTATACAATCCTTTTCTCTTGCTTTCTGAGTCATTTCCAATTTTTCCTCTTTTCTTACCATTAATTCTCCCCTCCCTTACCAACACCATCTTTTTCCCTTCCCTACTCTTCCTGCTAACCATCTCTCCCTCATACAACTTTCTTAGTCTCAGCAGCCTATAAAATAAATTCCAAGTTCCTTGCTTCAGGACGCAAGAAATTTCAAGGCAAAAAGACAGTTTTTCTTTTTTTATGCTGCTCCTTCCCTAATGAGAACTCTTGCAAATTAAAGAGTTTTAGTCGACACCTTTCAGTTAAAACACAGAAAATATTCAACAAATAGCCTACCCAACCCAGATTAACTATTCTACCGACTGTTAATTACAGAGCATTTTTGGTTTTTTGGTTTTCTCGCAACAGTTCTATTTCCTCCAGGTTCATCACTGTAATTCATTTGTGATGAGTCCTATTATGATTCAAGAGAGTGGTTTTCAAATAAAAAAAAAACCATTAATAAAATGAAAGCATCTTTTTCCACAGTGAATGCTCAGTGGTTCAAATGCTGCTGGGTAAATCCATCGATTAACTGCATCCATTCAGTTTTAAGAAAATTGTAATAGCATGAAAAGTATAGTGGAACTTCGGTTCATGAATTTAATTCCTACCTGAAGTCCACCCGTGACCTGAAATGTTCGTAAACCGAAACTATTTTCCCTAGAGAAATCAATGTAAAATGGATTACTCCATTCCAGATGATTGTTTAAACTTTTAGTCGTATTTTGTGCACACATTCATATAAAAAAACAGTACAGCAAAATCCCCAGGTACTAATTCTTGGGGGGAACAGTTTATAACTTGATGGCAATAGAAAACTGATACCACACATTATGTCCAGTAGCAGCTTGTAAAATGACTTTGTCCATCCCTGAACCCCAGATAATAGTTAATTTAAACTTTTACAACAGAACTTTGTGCACAGGTTCATACACAAACAAAATTAATTCATATCTTTAAACCTAACACAAAAGAAAAAAAGAAAGAAGAAAAAAAGAAAGAAGAAAAAAAGAAAGAAGAAAAAAAGAAAGAAGAAAAAAAGAAAGAAGAAAAAAAGAAAGAAGAAAAAAAGAAAGAAGAAAAAAAGAAAGAAGAAAAAAAGAAAGAAGAAAAAAAGAAAGAAGAAAAAAAGAAAGAAGAAAAAAAGAAAGAAGAAAAAAAGAAAGAAGAAAAAAAGAAAGAAGAAAAAAAGAAAGAAGAAAAAAAGAAAGAAGAAAAAAAGAAAGAAGAAAAAAAGAAAGAAGAAAAAAAGAAAGAAGAAAAAAAGAAAGAAGAAAAAGATGAACCAAATATTAGGTTGGTGCAAAAATAATAGTTTTCTCACATGTTACTATGTGAGAAAACGACATTATTTTTGCACCAACCTAATACGAAACAGATGAAATATAGGCAAAAACTTAATTTAAATTTACCGTACCTGTACAGAGGAGAGTTGATGGCGTAAATGAAAAGTGGTGTGGAAGGGGAGATAATTTTTTCTCTAAAACCATCAGAATGTATGAATTAAGAAAGTTCTAGGTTCAGGATTGTCCCAAGTCAATTAAAGTGTTGGTGGCATAGTGAGTTCAATCCTTGGGACAGGTAGTAGAGACAGATTTGGTTGCAACAGGGCAAGCAATAACTGAGCAGTACTAAATAAGATGAGATATCCGTAGTATAGGACAGCCTTTTTAATGTCAATGAACACTCGTTGCCACTTTTGTAATGCTCATTGTAGTAGAGCCTTTGTAATCGCAGTTACAACTATACTAATGCCATTGAACAATACTAGTGTCAGACACCTTCAAATATCACTCTCACTAATAGTACTTGCTTGAAAATACTTGCTCGAATAGTAATCACCATATAGTGATCTGAATAGAGAAATAGTATAGTGAGTAGAGTAGAAAATAGCAGTCCATGTAGTAAAAGAAGATAGAGTAGAAATAATGATCTGAATAGTAATAGAGGATAGACTTGGAATAACGATCAATCAAGACATTACACCACTTTATACTGATGTGTTTCCTCTATGGTCATCTGGTCTACTTAATTCAATAATGGGATCGCCCGTGTTTGGTTTGGTTTAGTTTGGTTTGTTGTGTTTTACGGCATATGAACCTCAATGGGTCATTTAATGTCAACAAATTTTTTTTTCATGGTAATATTTTGTTTTGTCAATTTTGTCAAAAATCTATTTCTGGTAATATTTTGTTTTGTCAAAAATCTATTTCTGGTAATATTTTTTTCCTCAAAAATATATAGTTGATAATATTATTTTAAAACCTGTATTGCTGGTAATATTTTTTTCAAAAATATATTGCTGGTAATAGTTTTTTTTTCAAAAATTTATTTCTGGTAATAATTTTTTACCAAGTATTTCTGGTATTAAAACCTATTTTTTACACTTTTATAATGCTTTTTACCTCAGTTTCGGGGTTAACTATTTACCCATAGCTGGGACCCTAACAGGTGCTAACACCCTGGGTCAGGGTGGACCTGGGAACACCAGCAATTAAGAGGTGCTTCCACGCTCTTCAAAACCTCCTGATCAGAGGCTTTGCTGTTGGACGTAGGTCATCGCCCATGCCCAGGACGCGGATGTAGCTCATCGTTATACCCAGGACGATGCCTGTGTTTACTCACTGCCAATATATGTTCAAACTCTCAAGTGTCAGCAGCAACACTTTATTCCTATATAACACTGTCTTTCTGGGGGGGTTCCTCTCTCTGAGCACCACTCAACTCTGCTTGAGACTCACTGATTGGGCCTCTATCTCACTCAAAATTTGTCCCATGACATTCGTTTTTGTCTACATTTCAAAATATTTCTAAAGTGAAACCTGGCATTGTCATTGAAAATGCTTATGCTGTGGCTTGCTACAGCTTTATCAGGGTGATATCATTCCACAAAATTTGCATCTCACCTCCATTTTGCACAAATTGCGTTCGTCACTGGAGACACCATTTGTCACTTGAGACCTTTTTTTTTGGGTTTAGAAAATTTATTCATGAACCAATTTATTTGTCATGAGAGGCGTTTGTGATCCGAGGTTCAACTGTATTAATATCTATATCTTAAAGAAATGAAAAGGTTTTCTCAATGTAACCTCAGAGGAAGGTCAAAATAAGATTTTCTTGAGCAAGTGGATGACAGAACGTGGTCTGGGGGAGATGGCAGAGGGAAGGAACTTATTAAGAGCTGCAAAGGATAGAGGGAGGTGGAGAGCCATGATCGCCTATATCCTGAAAGGACATGGCAATATAAAAAGGAAAAAAAAAAAAAAAAGAAAGAATATAATTTGGGTTGACAGGCACGTGATGAAAGGACAACAGCCAAAACTTTAAAAACAACAATGAAGATGAGGACAATGGTCCACTTGTAAATAACTGGAAATAGAAAAATCAACAAAGAATTACTGAGGAAACCAGAGGGATGTACAAAGTAAAAGTTTTCATAAATATATTTAAATATTAAAGTGTTATAAATGAAATATGATAAAAAGCAAAAAATCCAGAAGAACACAGTCTCTCCTATTTAACCCATAGCTGGGGGAAAAGAGATGGATTCATACATTTCCCAACGGTATTCGGGTGTATAAATAAATAAAATCAATGCTAACAACAAAATCAAAAGGAAAAAAAAAAAAAAAATCAGAGTTTCTTGGTTTCAAGTAACTTTGATCTTCAAAAATTTAAATGCAATGCCAATTGTTATCTCCTGCCTTCTTAATTCCTGTTCTTTTATTGTTCTCTCTTTAATAATATTTTCTTTTTCTCATATTCTCTTACACTCGGTAACCCTTGCAGCTTAGTGACTTTATTGCCTTTTTTGGAGTGAAATGATAGAAGAAAAAAAAAAAAAAAAAAGGATTCTTCCATATCTACCTTACTACCATGCACATATGAGGCAAATAGTTTTATTATCCTAGCTTAGTTGAAATTATAACACTTGATAATTACTAATTCCAAAGAGTGGCCCCAAAGTTTTGGACTAGATATATATTAGCAGTAGAGCCCGGCGTTGCCCGGGGATGTAACAGTAAGAGATAGATCAAGTATCTACCATCATAAAGACCGAAAAATAAAATTGACAAAGATTATTGTTTAAGGTTGACGGACATGCAAGTCTGAATTGTTTTTTGCTTTTTTTTATGAATTGGTCAAACCCAAACTCAAACAAAAACATTGTTTTCAATCGTTATGAGTCTACTGATTGAATAGAATTTTATTATAAACAATTGTCTTGTAAATGGAATTTTTAAAGCATTCTGAATGTAAAAATAAAGAAAAAAGTGTGCAAGACAATAAGAAACACTACCTGCCAAAAACAAAAAGTGAAGTTTTGTTGAAATCGGTTGAAAAATGTAGGAAATCCAATCCCATATATAAACGAACACACACAAAAACAACCTGGGTTTTATAATAAGTATAACTTGATATGTGTTGTCCCCCTTTCAGCGATGCCTCTTAATCGTGTTTTCAAATTGATTTCATGCAAAAACAATTGTTTTTTTTCCAATTTTTGGCGCTGTCAGAACCACCGCAAGGTAATTTTACGTGGTCCTGTGAAGTTTTGTTGAAATCGGTTGAAAAATGTAGGAAATCCGATCCAATATATAAATGAACAGAGACACACACACACAACCAGGGTTTTATAATAAGTATGATATAATGTTTTTAAGTGAAATTTTTACATTATTTTTGTGACAAATTTTTTTTTTTTTTTTGTATAATAATTTTTACAACTTGGAAATAAATTTGGGAATAATTTAAATTAATTGCAAAATCCAGCAAAAGCCACCCATCAAATAAAAATAATTGTTTGTATAGAAAGTAAGGACCTATGTATATCAAACTGTCTTTAAATTCAGTGTCAGCAGAAGAATTATTATTGAACTTCTAAGAAGTAAGCTTAAACATTAATGCAATACTTAAATGTAATGATCAATTTTGAGTTCATCTGTAGTTTATTGTTACCTATCACATCTCCCTATCAATCAAGAGCCCTCTGCAGGAGCTAGCTTAAATGCCACCCAACAGGGCGGCTTTTAAGCTAGTTAATAATAGCTTCTTTTTCACATATTCTCTTACACTCAGTAACTCTTGCATCTTAGTGACTTTATTGCATTGCTTGAAGATGAAAAAAAAAAAAAAAAAAAAAAAGAAACGAGATGATGTACAGGATGTAAGTTACAATGAGGGTTTATCTGAAACATATGAAATAAAAAAAAATGGCCTGTCTAAAAATAACTGAAATTGTTGTCACTAGCAAAAAATGACCCAAAAAATCTTGCATCTGTAAAGACCCAAAACTCAGCATCATGGCTGTACTATCACAATCATGGTGCATAGGGGGAGAGAATCTTGTAGGACCCAGGAAGAGCTTTCCCACAGCATCCCGTTTCTGTAAATTAAAATTTCCTGCAGGATGTAATTGAGGTAGACAAGTCAATTATTAATGTGAATAATCAATTATAAAACGCTGTGTGAAAATGTCAGCGCCAAGGCCTTCCTTACCATTTTCCTAAATAGGAAGCAATATTTTAATCACTTCTGGCTTACAGCGCCTTGACAGAAAGTGTGAAACTTGGACTCAGACAGTAGGAAATGAAGGATTACACAGGAGGATATTATGACTTTTTGGATAGACAATACAAAATTGAAAAGAATTTTAAAACAAGCTTGCGGCAAAGCTGTGTTAAAGTGGGGCAGTAGAAATGATATTGCCGAGGGAGAATGAAAAAAGATTAATTTAAGCAAAATTACGTCTTCAGCAAAGAAGAATCTGCAATGTCATCAGTCCTGATATCTCGGCTTCAATCCCTTTCTTACTATTGTAACATAGCTTACCTATGGCTTTTCTACTAATATTTTTATGACAGTCATTCTGATAAGCTTTCCTCTATGGTACATTGGTTTCATGAATATAAACAAAGTACTAAATTGGCAGCCAGATCTCATCATTTTACTGTTAAAATTGCTGGACGTAAACAAAAATTCTAAAGTTGTCAATCAATTCAACTCCAAATTTCATTTTTAATTTGAAACATTGCTTCCTTAAAAGAATTCTTAGATTATTTCTTAGATTTCGAGGCACAGCTAATGGGCAGCTACACAGATTGAGGAATCGAAGAGGTAAGATTGAATTCCAGTAGAGTTTATTACATTTATTTATGGGCTAATACCCTTGTAAAGGTATGAATCCATCCCTTCTCCCAGTTATGGGTAAAATAGCAAGACAGACTGTGTTCTATAGCCTTGGGTGGCAAGCAGTCCAGGAGAAAAATTCAAACCAACCTGGAAAGAGATGTAATAATTTCAGAAAAATTGGACACTTTTTTTCTTTTTTGAGATATCGAAGTTTTAATTTTTGTTCCTTAATTTTGGACACCACTATATATAACAAAAGGAAAATTTATCTTTATATATAAGATTGAATAAAAAAAACTACTTGGTGCAGGCCCAAATATTGTTACAATTCTTGCAATCATGCAGAAGCTATACTAGAATGATAGTCAAGAAATGATTACTTTCAAATGGGCTCATGAGAGAGAAAGTCTGATATCATGAAGGCATAAAACTTTCTATGATCCCAGAATAGACATTACTGAATAAGCATTCTGGGACACAATATATGTATATAAAATGAATATCTCGATGATTTACAATTTTATCTGAGTGAGCAGAAAAAAAAAAAAAAAAACTGTCTTGAATCAACATGTCACTGAAACTGTTTAATTTATGCTAAGCAAGAAATAAAATGCAAGTTTATCTCCCACACAAAAGAGTTAGGAGGGAGGAAAAAAAAAAAAAAAAAAAAAAAAAAAAATCAAATGAGGAAAAGAAGCAACACATTGAGAGTAAAATTACCTGACTGATATATTTTGTTCCAGCGATCAAAGTCAAATTTTATGCGTATCAGTTACCCACTGGGAGGTTCATTACAACAAAAAAGACAACAAATGTTTTAAATGTTCGCCCCGCATTAAAAGAGATATGTGGTAGGAATTTTCCGGGCTATAAAAATCTCTAAGTGGCCCTTTATGCCATCTAGATAAAATTAGCTCTTATCTCGGATATTTCCGCAAGAAATGCTGGAATAAGAAAGACGGCATTTAGTACCGATACAAACCAATTGCATAACAGATTACTAAGGTTAGTATATGGTAGGATGTGTTGTAAGTGTAAAGGTCATTGAAACCAGCGAGCAGAGTTCAAGTTGCAGATTAGTCTGCTGTAATCATTTTTGCATTAATACCTTTGGGAAGAGTATGAAACCATCTCTTTTCCCTTCAGATATGGATTGTGAGAGTGGGCACACACAACTTGGGTGATATCAGGATTCCAGACTAATTTATCACCATTGTCCCAATCCCATTAAAGACAACAAAAAAAAAAAAAAAAAAAAAAATCATCCCAAAATCAAAATGTTTTTATTTAAATTAAAAAACTTGAAATATATCTTTGTTGGACAAAAAAGCAAGGACTAAAATGCTTCTTTGCACCCTGTGAAGTCCTTTGTTGGACGTAGGCCTTCCCCAGATATATGGGGTGAAATGGGCTGTTACCTTATGTTGGTAGGGATGGTGGGGTGACATACTTGGACAATTGTGCCTCTTTTCAATTCACGATTGCCAAAGGGTAGGTACTTCCACTTTTACTCAAATAGAGTATCTAAAAGATTTGGAAATTGTCAGATTTTAAGGAAATTATTTTTGAAATCTTTTGTTTTATTAGGTTGGTGCAAAAATAATGACGCAATAATGTCGTTTTTCGACGTTAAAAAGTACGTCAAAAAACGACATTATCACGTCATTATTTTTGCACCAACCTAATAAAAAAAATCTTGGTAAAAAAAAAAAAAAAATGTTTATTTAACACGTTACCCCCCCCAACACACGCACACACACACACTTAATTTCATGAAATTTCGAGAAATTAAATTTCAAGGAGAAAAGTTGTTTTATTAGTTGAAAGCATGATTCCTTAGAGAATTTAAATCAATTTTCTTTTTTGAACCCTGACCCCCAGTCACTAAAAGTCTGCTCTGAAATATAAAATAAAAAATAAAAAAAAATGTAATAAAACTTTTGTCGGGCTGTCAGTTGCTTGACCCTCATACGAATTCTACGGAAGAGTCAAATATATAATATATATATATATATATATATATATATATATATATATATATATATATATATATGTATGTGTGTGTGCATACATACAAGGTGTGATGGGTAAATTGTTGCCATTTTATATTGTTAATTTTGTGCATGCCTGTTTTTTTTTGTTTTTGTTGACTGCATGGTATAGTAGAGTCAGTTGGGTACTGTCTTTGAGAAAAAGAGCACCATGGTGCAATTCCATTTGCCAGAAATTTGGAAATGAGATGCTGGACAGCTTGGCATTTGTGCTGGAAGCTCCAATACACATAATTCAGAGTATTTAGGTGTCAATCTGAGGATAGAGCAGAGGATTCGGGAAAAGTTAAATGAGTCTAATGATGATTACGAAGATGTCTTGAGTGATCACTACTGATGATGACATTATGCCTCAATTCATCTTCGCATAGGGCCACAGACTCAGCACAGAGGCCTACATTAAGTGCCTTGAGGAGGTAGTGCAGCCCTGGGTCAAGAGGGTAGCTGCTAAAGGACCCTACGTCTGGCAATAGGACTCTGCACCATATCACACAAGTAGGAGAACCTAGTCATAGGTGTTAGACAATTTCTGCGACCACATCATCCTTTACATCTGCAACCCATTGATTATTATGTGTGGGGCACAGTTGAGCGAGAGACCAACAAAACTCCTTGTAATACAAAGATGAACTGAAGACAAGGAATATGTCAGCATTCACCAACTTAAACAAAAAGACTGTCCAGGAGAGTTGCTGGAGATTCCCAAGTTGTCTGGAGGCCATGGTTGAAGTCAATGGTGATTTTATTGAATAGATTTACTCTTTTGTATTTCAAGATATTTTTGTATAATTTTGGTAAATACATCTGCTAAAATAAGATGTCAGTGTTATTTTCGTTTTCATGTAATTTAGATGACAATTTATCCATCGCACCCTGTATATCTGTTCAAATGAGATGTCAGTGTTATTTTCATTTTTTGTATCATTTAGACGACAATTTATCCATCGCACACTGTATATCTGCTAAAATGAGATGTCAGTGTTATTTTCATGTAATTTAGATGACAATTTATCCATCGCACCCTATACATGATTCCAAGCCAAAAGTTTGGGGGTCACTCTTTGGAATTATTAGGTGTCATGTCATCTTTGGTGTTATTAACACAAAGTCAGAAGGTTAAAACTATTTAATTTGTTTGTGCATGACATGTAATGGGTAGTAAGGTTTTTACCCCAGGCAAGGCAATAAAGCCACTAAGATGCAAGCAGGGGGCATGTTACTGACATGTAATCTTTTATTCAAATAAATACTGTTTCTTTTCTGCAGATAATCTTTGTTGTAAACAAAATTTATGATTTTTCTCAGATATTTATAACTAATTGTTAAACCTTTTTATCAATTTGCTGAATAGAACTATAATTCTGATAATTTATTTCAATTTAATCTACAGAAGCAGTAGTAAGGACAGAAATGTCAAGGAAGTGTAAGTTTAAAGAGGAATGATCTGAAAATCCAGAGTTCAAGACCTGAAGAAGACATGTGGCTGGTGATGTTCACTGTGCATATATATTGTAAGATGTGCCAAAAATTATTTGATATTAGCAACATGAGTTTATCTGCTGTTAAAAGCCATGCCAAAGGACAGGTACACAAGGCTAGAGTAGGTCAAGGCAGTGAACCACAAATGACCAATTTCTTCAATCACCTTCCAACAAGAATTCTGAAGCTGGCATGATGGTAACGATGACAGAGAGTCAAGAAGTCCAACCATCAACTTCTGAAAGTGTAGCTTCATCCCAAATTACACCCAAAATGAATACATATTTTTCAAGTGAAGCTGTTTTGTAAGCAGAGTTATGTTGGGTGTTGATAATGACATATGATCAGATATAATGACATATAATGATATATATATATATATATATATATATATATATATATATATATAACCAGTTGCCACATTTAAATTGTCCAACTCTACAATGACCCAAGATTCATGGATCATCAGATTTTGTTAGTGTCTCAGCAAATAACAGCTGCCAAAAATGACGTCAATCAAATGAGATGAGAATACTGGGACAAAAACAATAGAAATGCTATTAAGAACATAACAGATATAAATATTTTCCCTCTCCTGACCTAATTTATAAAGTGGGTGAAGAGAAATTGGAGTTTGAACTGGCAAGTGTTTCAGTTTCGTTAAATCCAGGCATGAATGGTCTGAAATTCTGAGATGAAACTATTTTTTGATTTTTTTTTTTTACTAGCATAATACCCATCAAAAATTATCAATCAGCAATTCAACCTAGGATTAGAGATCTGTGGGCTCTGCCTAAGATCAAAGTGTCATTTTTCAGCACTTTTGACTATAACCAGGATAATATCTGTGTAGTACACAATCTCATGTAACAACAAGCATATGAAAAAAAATTCAATGCCTTAAAAGCAAAGAACATAAAAATCAAAATTAAATTAAAAAAAGTTATACAAAATTTAAAAAATAAGACAAAGTGCTTAACACTTTAATGAAAGCAGAGTAATGTGTAAAATTCCAGATAGAATATATCTGTAAAATGGGCAATATGAATAAAGAGAAAAGGAAAGTTTATCTTAAGCGTTATGTTTCGTCCTATGAGGGACTTTATCAAGGCAATATTTTGCAACAAGTATTTATATACAAGATTGATTTGTTCGTTTATTGGCACATTAAATCCTTATATTAGGTTGGTGCAAAAATAATGTCGTTTTCTCACATATGTTACTATGTTTGAAAACGACATTATTTTTGCACCAACCTAATAGGTCATTTAATGCTAAAATTTAATCTTTTTAGGAGCTTTGCCATAATAAAAATATGATATATGTTAATCTGCTTTCACAATTGAATACATGGTAGAAAATACTCAGCTTTTGTGCATACACATGTTTGTGCGGACATGACTACAAGAAACAGTGACAGGTGTTTTTTATATTTGGTTGAAGGTATATTTTGGAATACAGTTTGATTTCTTTAAGAAATTGTAGGATATTATAGAGATTAATGTCCTGAGAGAGATCTTCTCATGTTGGCAGTTTCGTTTAGTGGCATATCAACACCTCTATGGGTTATTTAATGCCAAAGTCAAAATCTAAATATTTGAACACATTAAATACCACTTCAACTACAAATAAAATGTATGGTTGATCATTTTACTATAAAAAAAATCAATTTTTATACTTTCCTATGGCTTTGTTTGATGGGACCCTAACAGGTGCTACCACTCCAGATCAGGGTAGAGCTTGGAACAACAACAAGAGATGGTTCCACGCTCCTCAAAACATCCAATTTCCTAATCAGGGACCTCACTGCTGGGTTTGGTTTATATACAAGGGCAAAAATGTTATTAAGCAGACTAATCTAGCTGAAGAGGGAAGACATGTATTCATGCTTTTCCCATGAAGATTAGTGCAAAAGTGATTGCAACAGACTAGACCAGAAGTTGAACTCAGCTTGCTGGTTTCACTTCCAGTGCTGTTGCTCTACACTAACCACACATCCTACCATGTACAGAGCTAGAATTGTAGCAACTTGTCAGCTAGTTCACTTTTACCTTTCTGATCCAGCTTAGAAAACAGCAAATGATAATTTTGAAGGAATAACTTTGAATTCCTCAATTTACTCTATAGAACTTCAAAACCCCACTGATTTGGACTATAAGTCCAATTCCGTCTGAACTGTCCAATTTGAGCTGAAAGTTCAATTCAAGCCAAAAATTGAATTCTTCAATTCACGAACAACATGAAATTTGAAAACCTCATGTCATGAAATCTCTCATGTTAAATCTGATTCCTTGGCATTTTGAACAAATAAAATTGATTTCATCAATTCACAAAGTTTTGGTGATATTTTAAACTGAATTTAAAAACAAAACATTTGTAAATTCACAAAGTTTTTGTGTTACTTTAAACTCAATATAAATTAAAAACTTTTCAAATCACTAATTTCTTTCATTTTTTTTTTTTTTTTTTTTTTAAGCATTTCACCCCATGCAAGGCAGGAAGCCATTAGAACGCAAGGGGTTACAGAAAATATAGAGCGAGATCAGATAGGAGTGATAGAAGATAGTATGAGGAGAAGGGTAGTGGATAGATCAAGACAACTGGAGATGTCGATTGACATTACACTTGAATAGCTGGAGATTATATCTCTCAGAGAAACTGGAATAGGGAAGGGAGTTCCACAGGCGAGAGGTGCAAGACATGAAGCTATTGGAGTAGAAGAGACGGCTAAATTTAGGAGTTTCGACAGTGAAGGGGTGAGAGCGGGATGCCAGCCTCGTAGGGCGCTTGAACTCATGAAGTCTGGGAACCAGCGAATGCAGCTCCTCGGAGCAATTACCATGAAAGTATTTGTAGAACAGACAGAGAGAGGCGACGGCGCATCTGTGAAAAAGTGACTGTAGATGAGATGCCAGAGAAGGGCCAATTATATTGCATATCCACCTCTGGAGTTATTTTAACATTTGAATTTTTTTTTAACTGTTCTCTCTTCATCTGGAAACAAACCCTAATGCTGATGTTCAAGCACCAGATGTAGGCCAGACTTTCAATCCTGTATCATCTCAATTACCCCAAGGTATAACATGTTTATGTAGAGTAAGTGGAACTCCTGTTAGAGGTGCCTTCAGACACATGGACAGAAAGACAGAATTTGCCACTTATTAAATAAGTATTTAAAACAGTATTTTTATTTCATCTATCCGCCTGAACATTCAAGAAATCTTAAGCGAGAAATAAATGTGCCCTTTGGTAGCATAAATGACATATCTACTTGAATATAGGTGTCAACTAAAAATAATGTTTAAAGTAATAAAAATGATGAAATAAATAAAAATGATGAAATAAATAAAAATCTATTACTTCTTCAGAAATTGCTTTGTTTATGTTTTGGATACAAAACCAAGGGAGTCAACAGTATACAATAATAGCAGGGTCAAGGGAATAACTTTCCTTTTGTCACATCGTTTTTTGTTTTTTTTTTGTAGGCATGAAGGTTTAGCATTGACTGTAAAAGTCTTGAAGCAAAAGTGAAAGTCAAGTAGTTAATAAACTATTGAAGAATGTCTATTGAGAAAGATAATGTTGTAGGATGTCTGGAGTTTGAAGACAACCTTGGTACAAGTAATTCAAGCTTTGTCACTCAGTAGGGGGCAAATCAAAAAGTAAAAAAGTAAATAAGTAAGAATAAAAATTAAAAAAAAAAAAATTTTAAAAAAGCGGGAAAAAAAATGTTGCATCAGCAAGTTTTTATAAATTGAGTTAAACAATACTGTTTTTTTTTTCTACTTTTTCCCAAAACATATTTAAGACAATTGAAAATTCTAAAACACATCTTACACAAAAATTTACACTAGTACAATAGAAAGAAGAGTGACTGGCGATGTTAGAAGATGCTGTCTAAAATTGTGTGTCTGTGTATGTATATATATATATATATATATATATATATATACACACACACAGTTCAAAAGTTTGAAGCCACACCCAGAATTAGCATGGGATGAACTTGATAGAAAAGTAGAGAGAGAGAGAAAAAAGAGCTCTTGGGAGTCATTGAAAATAGAATGGAATTAATTATCAAACTTTGAGTAACTTTTTCAACAAAAAACAAAAATTTGTTCTGCAGTAATCAAGACATTTTGACAAAAATATAATTTAATCATAAATTTTTTTTATTTTTTTTTATTTTTTGTCATAATGAAATTTCTCAAAAAGAAAAAAGGTCTCATTTTCTTTTTAACCATTATTTTGGAGGCCCATTAAAAAAAATGAGATGGCCCCAAACTTTTGAAATGTAGTGTGTGTGTGTGTGTGTGTGAGATTATATATATATAGCAAAATAGGGTACAGCAAAAGTAACATTTCCCCCCCCCTCAAAGTTGAGGTGAATAGTACAACATATAGCAAGTGAGTAGGTATCACAATCACCAGACCCCACACAAAACTTTTTTTTGAGGTGTACTGAAAGATCTTGTTTACATGTTCAAACTGAAAATGATTTCTGAACTGAAACAAGTAATTTCTGATAAATTTTCTGAAATTAATGTAGAAATGTGTCAAATGGTTTGTAGAAGTGTTGATGAGAGGGTTCAGCGTTGTCTTGAGCACAAAGGAGACCATTTTGAACATGTTAAATAGGTTGTTAACCATAAAAAAAAATCATGTTATTTTGATGAGAAAATACTTATACATTTTCCTAAAATACTGTAATTTACTCTCTAGGTTTTGCCACTTTCACTTAATTTTTATTTAGGGTTGTAGAATTCTTTGCAATAGTTACCCCAGAAACTCATCAAATTCGATTAAGGACTGAAAGATATGAAACTATCAATCTGGAGCAACTTATTCAATGGGTGGCTATCCCAACTAATAAAATTTTTTATTTTCCTTTTCAGTTTGTTGTTTTAATAGCATTTATGTATTGTTACACTTTCTCATTAATCGTTCTCATTTGTACCCTCTTACTTCTTTAAATAATGACCTGCATTCATATTTATGATTGTAATTGCAATGTCTTGATAAGGTTTGTTATGATTGATAAGGTTGTTATGATGCAATAAGGGAAGGAATTCCTATGGGTAATTTATAGTCAAAGTGTATGCAAGGAATTCACTCAGTCAATCATTAACTTAAGAATTAAGATTCAGCATAAAATTCTAATAGCAGAACTGTGTAATTTACAGTAATTTTGAGTAATAAGAAAATTCTTGGATTTTCTACATTTCAACAGAAAATGAATTTATAGAGAAATCACACTATCTCTTAAAATTTAGAAAATTAAGACAAAAATTTATTTTTAATTATTTTTTTAAATTTGCAGTCTGTAGTGTTTATTCCATCTCTCTCTCTCTCTATATATATATATATAAAAAATTTTTTAAAGTTTTATTGCTCAGGAAGGTGCATTTCTGTTGAAATGCTTTTTTTTTTTTTTTTTAATACGACAATAGAAAAAAAAGTTTGAGTGTGTAAATTGATCACACAGCTGGTGTGTTTTTTTTGTTTTTTTTTTTAAAAATCGCATTCTCAAAATGTCTCAATAATAATAATGTGCTGAAAATAAAAGCTAACAGCTGTCATAAGCTTTGTCTTTGTACTTTTAATTTATTACCTGTGGCTGATTGACAAGAATGTAATTTGCTGGCATGATGATGCCAGAGCGAAGAATAGTTACAAGAAATATATTAAGTTTCATGGAACAGGTAACCTTCCAAGGATTGGATCTGGTGATACCTTCCTTCAGAAGTTGAATCACGAGTGTCAAAGATCAAAACCAGTCAACAATATCACACTAGGTCTCCTTTCTGGTGCAGACCTTGGGAAGTGCACAATCCAGGTAAAGTATGAAACGCCTTCACCTGTCCTGGGTTGCATATTCAGAGTGGTCAATAGACCTTGCCTGCTTCAAGAATAATTATTGGATTCTATTTAAGAGCACCAAGAATTTGTAGCCCCTGACATTTACAGGAAGAGAAGAAATCCATTGAAAATACTTGTAAGCTCCTTTAATACCGTAATTATTTCATATTCAACACAAAACAAAAGGTTTGTAAAATATTTCAAAGTAGAAGAATGGACCATTCTGATAAACGCAGCAAATCAAAAAATATATTATTCTACCCACAAACTATCACAACTACTAAGCTGAACATAAAATTTGTTACAATTACTTTTATAAAAATAAAGAAAAAAAGCTAAAACTTGATGAATGAATTTACTCTATTACCTGTAATAATCGCTACAAGCAATACATAGGAAAAACCTCAAGCAAATTTAAATAAAAAGATTGTATGAACACAAAAAGGATATTTTACAAAACAATACGTGCAATGCACCATAATGAGTTAGACCATATTTTTTATTTAAAAAAAAAAAAAAAAAAAAAAAAGTTACTCTAAAAGAACAATTTACTAAGATAAAAGTGTATAGAAAGTCATATAATCACTAGATTATCCACAGTAAATTTATGTCCAGGTACTTACAACATTTCACCTTTCTTGGCAGATTTTCTATTAACACAATGTGGGATATTTAATAACAAAAGTGATGAAAACAAACAAAACTAATAGAAATCAACTAGACTATGTATTAAAAAAAAAAAGAAAATTAAATTAAATTTCAGTGTCCTTTCTTTGGGTACATCAACAATTATTCCAATGAAATCCTAAAGAATGAAAGCATCTAAATACAGACATATCTGCATAAATTGAAACAATAGTGAATAAATTTAATTATAAATCTAACCTCCTACAATTAATACTTATGATACCACTAAAAATCAGTTGCATGTCTACAAATTAGAACTCACTAAAATGCAAAAAAAATGGCAAATGTCAAAAGAAAAGAAAAAGCTAAATAGCAAATGTAAAAAAAAAAAAAAAAAAAAAAAATGAAAGGACAAATGATCACGACACCCTACACAAATAGGCAGCGACAGGTGCACAGTTGAATGTGCACAAAGATGTACAAAAATACTGAAAAAAAAAAAAAAAAAAAAAAAAAAAAAAAAAAAATGAGAACAATGTTAATTTTCTAAAAGGAAAAAAATTGCTGATAGCCCCTGAAGAGTGGCTAGAGTGATTCCTGGAGAGTCTGCCTACGAAACTCTGGAGTCGGGATGCTGAAGATAACATCAATCAGTTAAATGACTTTTACACATATTAATCCTATTAATGCCTTATCTTTGATATCGAGCACTTTATTACAAAAACTGCTTGTCCTAAATGACTTTTCCCTCAGCATCCCATTGACTGTCAGCATTTTTTGCTACATACTATTTGACATTTCTAGTGCCTTAACTCCTGAAAAATTATTCTCAATTGAGAACTTTTGCAGATTTTTGTTTTTTCAATGGTTAGAACATTTCTTGATAATACTGACTTGAAGAGACATTCCCAGCATGCAGTACTTTCAGGAAGTGCTTGAAAACCATGCCATGGGTTGATCCAAGCAATGATGGTTGAAATTGGGTAGGCAGAATTGTGCACAAGCTGCCAATGGTTGTATTAGCTCAAAACCACAGATCATCATGACAGAGGTTTCAAGTGTACAGGTTTTGTTCAACTGTTGATGAAGCCAGATGATGCACTCTCCAAGAAACAGTAACTAAAGAACTATGCAGCATAACTGCAGTTATGTTCTGTAGATGTTGAAGAATGTAAATGTGCTTGAGCAGGTGTCTGCAACAGGGATTACATAAACCCTTAGCATCAGGTATGCCTCAAGAGCATTTGCAGTGACAGAAGCAAAAATTCAAATTGCTTTTTTTTTTTTTTTTTTTTTTCCTGTTTAACAGCAACAATCCTTGCAAACCAGACAAGGAGGTTTTGAAATATTTTTTTAAGTCCTCAGTAAAACAGATTAAATAAATAAATAAATAAATATTCATATTTAAACAGCTTTTAATCTTCATGTCTTTGAACTGAAAACTCAACAATATTTTAAAAGATGACAACTATGAAATTTATACTACGGTAAATTTAAACTGAATACTAACACAGCATTTACACCAGCAAATTCCAATTTGAAAAAAAAAATTAAATATCAGCAAAAAAAAAATTGTGACCAGGCATTATTCTAAGAGGTTTTCAAGACAATCTAATTCATTTTTATGAATAAGCCTCTTTTTAGCCAACCCATTCACTAGTTATCATCAGGTGTACAAACCTTACAAAATTAACAGTGGTCACATATGTTTGAGAAAATGCACTATCAGAAGTAACGGTAACAATTTTTCAATCGTATTATATTTTCTGCAGGAGTGATCTCAAATTTTTATCTATACAATTAACTATCGTTGCATATGAAAAAAAGCATTGAACTTTTTTCAATCATTAAAAATATTCTAAAGGAAATCTAAAACATGCCATCAAAAATTTGATTGCAATATCGCATTTTAATTGTTTTTTCTTCTGTTAGTAAGTAAGTGTATGCATACAGTATTCTCATTGCCTCAGTTAAATAATGGACCATTCTGTTCAGAGCAGAAGGAAAGACTGAAGAAAACAATCTATCAGAGACACTGTTTGGTTTTAGCAAGAAAAGAAAGCAGGCATAATACAAAGAAAAGTGAGGTAATGGAACTGATAACACTAATGCATTTAAAATCTGCTTTAGTGAAATGGAAAAACGTTGCCAATTTTTAATCCTTTGATTTGTATCCCCTTACTTCTTTAAGGCACAGTGGAGTAATGGATAGAAGCTCAGACTGAGGAATTGGAGAGCCAAGTTTGAATTCCAGTCAGATCCATTACATTCACTTACGTGCTAATACCCATGGGAATCCTCCTCTACCCAGCTATGGGTAATAGCAGGACAGACTGGGTTCTATAACCATGGGTGGTAACCAGTCTAGGAGAAGGTAACTCTGAATTCAAAACCGTATATTAGCCCTGGTATAGCACATACTGTGCAGCTAAGGAAAGGAGCTTTTGCTTTTGCATTGACTCAATGATCCCAACTACAGTTGACAAAAAAAAAATAAAATAAAATAAAATAGAGAGCTTTTACATATTCTATTTAAAACAATAGAACATACTGGGTTCTATAGCCTTGGGTGGCAACCAGTTTAAGAAACGATATGTAGCCCTGGCATATACAGCTAAAGAAAGAATCATTTGCATTGGTTCAATAATCCCGACTACGATCTGGATGGATTTCTTTAAATAATGACCCTCATTGATATTTATGAATGTTATTGCAATATTTTTCTTAAAGCTGTTAAGCCTGAATATTAAACAATGCAATAGGGGAATTTCTGATATTTTATGACCATCAAACCTACAAGGGGCTTATTAAATTGTTAAATTGAAAATTGATTCATCATAAAATACAAATAGAAAAACCAAGAAATTTTCATGGGTACTACTAGCCAAGCATCCTCAGCAGCATTGGTCAGTGCTGTGTTCGTTGACTCAGTCTTAACCTGCAATGACCTGATGACCACCCTACCAGAGTCATCTACCAGCCATCTACAAACAATTTCACAGCAGACCACACAGCCACTGGAAGGACATCATTTGCCAGGACATCCAGCAGATTAATTTGGCTCTAGAGGATGTTCCAACATTCTGCTAAGACTGAGTGTTGGAGAGACAAGGTGCCTTTTGTGAGCTAGAGGGTGAGGTGTGTGTGTGTGTGTATATATATATATATATATATAGATATATAGATAGACAGATATCAATATTTTGAGAAGTCCTTACTCAAAATCCATACGAAACAGTTGCACATGCCCCCCCCCCCATCAGTATAAAATCCAAACGTGACCATATGGATTGGCAAAAATATTGCTTTCAGGTATTAAAACAATTCTGGGAAAAATGGTTCATCATAGCCTAACTATTAGGTTGGTGCAAAAATAATGACGTAATAATGTCGTTTTTTGATGTATTTTTTAACATCAAAGAACGACATTATTACGTCATTATTTTTGCACCAACCTAATATCTTAGTCCATTCCCAGTAATGCAAGACACACAGACAATAGCCGTTCTAATACAGGAGAATCCATATGTTCATACATGGGGATTCTCAGCAAAGAAACAGTCGCAACAGCTAAAGCATAATCTTCAGTATGAATCAGGTTGGTGAGTAGGAGTTGACCAGAGTGTTTGCCACCGTTTTTCTTTCTTTCTTTCTTATATTTTTTTTTTTTAAGGAAAAAGGAGAGATACAACATTCTTTCCTTTTCATAAACATGAAGGTAGGTGAAAACATTAAAAACAAGGAGTTTAATAGTTTAATTATTGCTTACAAGATAAAAAAAATATTGTTACAGCCATAAAATATTTATCAGAGGTGTTATTTGATATCAGCCAAGTCTGAGGAGTGGTTATGGGTCTCCACTTGCTCACCAACTGCTATGTAAGCAAGTAAAATAAAAAGTAAAAAAAAGGCCCAAACTAAAAATAACAGCGGAAAGAAAGTTAAAAAATAAATAATTAAATGAAGAAATAAAATTTATTCAAAGAGAGAAATAACATGGCATATGATCTGGAGAGAAAACCAGGACATGTAGCAGAAATTCTCAGGGTGCTAAGATGGTAAAAACAGCTGTTGCTGACTATGCATTAGGGTGTAGCCAAAGTGTCCAGATCTGTTCTAAGGGTCTCTTTTGTCAAGCACTGAAAAGCAAGCTCACCACGAAAGATCATTTGTCGAGTGCTCCACTACTGTGACTCAGAGTCACAATTAACCAAAAATTATTTTCAATACAGTCAGGCTCTTCCATATAGAAGACTGGAGCAACACAATCAAACACACTTTCTCCCTCAGTGGCTTTGTAAGCTGAGCCAAGTTTTAAAAATGCTACTTCTGTCTTATAATTTTTTTCTTTTTAATGAATTCACCCCAAGCAAGGTGATAATGCTACTGGAAGTGAATGAGAAGAAAATGAGTTTAGAAGGAACTGGAAACCCAATCAAAACTAAACAGGAAATTTTGTGATAAACCTCTGCCCCTATTTACATTATTCAGACTATTGTCCTCATCTTTGTTGCCATATTTATCACAACATTTCGGCCATTGTACGCTCCAGCCTTCTTCAGGTGGTTGCAATGTCGAACTGAACCCTTTATTTCACTCGCTGGGGTAGACTGTTCTAATTCCACATGTAATGTCTAATGGATGCCAGTTATCTCCTGTTAATTCTCCTCTCCAAGTTCTCCACCACCTTAACTCATACTCTTTGGGTCCTGTCGCTAGATCTAACCAGCGCCTTTATCCACTAAGCCATGTGTCCTTGAGGACAGCTGTGTATAAATTTCTGGGTATTATAAACCTAATGTTTTCAGCAACCGTTTTTTACCAGTGCTCATATTGCAATTTTTTCTGTTATCAGACATGTTTTTACCAGAGCTCATATTGCAATTTTGTTGTCGTTATCGCTTTTCTCTGGCACTCCTTATTACTGGTTCCCATATTGTATTCATTTCTATGCTTGGTTCGACATTCCAACCACCTGAAGAAGGCCGGAGCGTACAACGGACGAAACGTTGTAATAAATATGGCGACTCAGATGAGGACAATAGTCTGAATAATGTAAATAGTGTACATAATACCTCATCTCAGAAATATAGACAGATACTGAAAGAAAGAAACGTAATAAATATGGTAACAAAGATGAGGACAATAGTCCGAATAATGTAAATAGTGTACATAATACCTCATCTCAGAAATATAGACAGATACTGAAAGGAAGAAACGTTGTAATAAATATGGCGACTCAGATGAGGACAATAGTCCGAATAATGTAAATAGTGTACATAATACCTCATCTCAGAAATATAGACAGATACTGAAAGGCCGAAACGTTGTAATAAATATGGCGACAAAGATGAGGACAATAGTCCGAATAATGTAAATAGTGTACATAATACCTCATCTCAGAAATATAGACAGATACTGAAAGGAAGAAACTTTGTAATAAATATGGCAATAAAGATGAGGACAATAGTCTGAATTATGTAAATAGTGTACATAATACCTCATCTCAGAAATATAGACAGATACCTCTACCCCTGTTCAAAAGACTGAAGAGGAATGCAAACTGGACAATAAGTGAACCTATCTACTTTTATTAGTTTAGTTGATCATGGCTCTTCAGATTTCTTTTTCTTCATTATCTATAAATTATGAATTTTTGGGGGGGAGATTGTGAAGTAGATTCAGTAGCCTTCCCTTCTAGACTGAGTGACACCCAAGGACAAAAGTAGTTCTTTGTCCTATAATAGTTAGTATAGTGTAGGAAACATGTACGCAAATGTACCATTATGGGACAGAGGTTGTATAATATAATGTACTCCCTCTGTCCCATAATTGTTGATACATTTCGTATATAAAATATATATATATGCAAATGTATAAATTATTATGGGACAGAGGTTACATAGTAATATATCCTTCTGTCCCATAATAATCAATACATTTATAGTATGAAATGTATAAGTAAATGTAAGAACCATTCTGAGACAGAGGTTAAATCAGTGACCTGCATTTTGGGCAACATCAAGATGCCATTTGGAAATGCAGTGCAAGTGATCAGGGTTCAAATTTGGATTTTCATAGTAAAAGTTACATTGATTAAGTTAAATATCAAATTAAACACATTCATTGCTACATTGAATGTGTGGGGTAAACTTACATGGTTTTGCTTGTTCAGCAAGATAATAAATGGTGCAGTTAAGCAGGAAGAAAAAAAAGTGGGACACTTCCTGTATTTCTTTCTCTTTTCTCTTTTTTTTTTTCACATTCAGCATGCTGTAATGAAATGCATCAACTGGGACCTTCTACCAGGCATGGGATATCTTTTCCCTTAGTAATTGAACTTTACACACACACACATACATACACACACACACAAGTTCACTTAAAGTCTTCTTTTTTTTTAATTTTTATTTTTTGGGGTATTTATTTTCTCTCCATTGTTACTCAGTTATTAGGTTGGTGCAAAAATAATGACGTAATAATGTCGTTTTTTTGACGTTATACGTCAAAAAACGACATTATTACGTCATTATTTTTGCACCAACCTAATATATATCTACTTAAATACGTTGATCCAAATGAATTTAATTCAAATTTTATTTTTATTTGGAATTTGCATACTTCTCCTTTTTCTTTCCCCCCAATCCTCTCTTCAATAATGTAAATCCTCAGGAAAATCTTTCTAGGTCAAGTAATTTAAACATTTAATTTTAAAATAATATATTGTCTAGAAGAATTTAAACCATTTTGTAATTTTGGCCTGATGAGGCAAATATTAAAAACTTATGTCAAAAAGATTTATTAGCGAAATTTTCAATGATGTGTTGAGTTTTTCCTTTTTGATGTTATATTGTATTGCTCTGCATATAAATACATTGAGCTCTCTTTATGGACCTATCTTTTTAATATTTTATATTAAAAAGACCTACTTGAATTATCATTACCACTTACAGATTTGATGTAATGACAACACGTCATTTACATGTCTAAATTTTCTTTTTTATTTTAATCATTTTACTCCAAACAAGGCAATAAAGCCAATAAGATGCAAGGGGTTATTGAGTGTTACAGAATACGAGGAAAATATACTATTAAGGAGAGAAGACAAGAACCAGAATTAATGAGACAGAAGACAACAACTGACATTGCATTTAAATTTTTGAAGGTCAAAGTTGACTGGAAAGCAAGAAGCCAGAAGAGAGTTCCGCAAGCAAGAAGTGCGATAGAAACATGTTAGCAAAGAATTTACAGTTAGATCTAAGCCATTTGAACCATTAAGAGAGTGAGACCTTGTCATTAATCTAGTAGTACGCTTAAAGTCCTAAAGTCTAGGTATCAAAGAGGCAATCTCATCAGAACAATTACTGTGAAAGTATTTATAGAAAAGGTGCAGGGAAGCTATGTTACAGTGGTGGACCAATAATGTTTGCCACAGTTTTTAGTCTAACTAAGAGCAGTGTCGTAACAGATATTTGAATCTTTACAGATTTGCTTTTCAAAGAGTTGTCATTAGGATAAATGGCTATACAAGGTGCTTAAGCTTAAGACGATAACAGTTTTATAAAATTAGTGTTAAAAAAATACATTTTTTTTTCTACAGGAACTGAAGGTAGTCATCATGTTGAGAGACGACTAGCTGCTTGCCTAGGGTGGAGGAAAGTCTAGAGTGAGCCCTGCTTAGAAACAAAAAAAAAAAAAAAATAATTATATGTTCAAATCTGGATTAAACGAAATTTAAAAAAAAAAAAAAAAATGTTCAAATCTGGATTAAACATACAGAATCATATGAATGACATGAAAAGAATTTTAATAGTCAAAGTTCCATTAATCAAGTTAAATATCAAATTAACACATTCACTGTTATCTTGGATGCATGCATTAACCTCACATGGATTTTCCAGTACAACAACACGGGGCATTTCCTGTCTGTCTTTTCTTTTTTTTTTTTTTTTTCCCCTCTAAGCATGCTATAATGACATCAACTGGGACCTTCTTCTGGGCATTGGGAGGTCTTTCCCTTTAGTGACTGAACTTCATACATACACTAAATTTTAACGTCTTTCTTTTGCAGGCATACTGGTGTATTTTCTTTTCTTTGTTATTTAGTTATTTAAAAAAAAAAAACCTGAAATCTATATAATAAATGTGAATGTGTGTCACACTTTTTCAACTTTACTCATAAAGGCCGTAGCCCAACATATCATACCATTTTGGAATCAGGTCAACTCCATGAGCAAATTAAAAACATTCCAAGCGCAATCCAGACCTGCATTCCTGAAATTTTGGATTCCCAATTTTTCATGACTGCAATTGTTTGTGTTGATTTTTTTAAGCAATTTTTTGTGACAAATTTTTTTTGTATGATAATTTTTATAATTTGGAAATAAATTTGGGAATAATTGAAATTGCTGTAATCTAGGGAAGGTTACTCAATAGAATAATCACATGAAAGTTGATAATGAACAATAATACTTAGGACAAGAACAACACATATAAGATTTGCCAGAGGTCCATAGAAGAAGTAGTCAGCTGCTAGAAGTGAAACAAGTGAATTCCACAATAAATCTCCACCTGCAGACCAACACACAGTATTTACTACTGTATTTATGTGAATGGGGACATACTCATTATCGTCTACAACAGAAATCAATTGCAAAATCCAGTGAAAGTCATCCATGAAATAAAAATAATTGTTTGTATGGAAAGTAACATACGTAGATCAAATTGTCTATATTTCTGAGATGAGGTATTATGTACACTATTTACATTATTCGGACTATTGTCCTCGTCTTTGTCGCCATGTTTATCATAACGTTTTGGTCGTTGTATGCTCCAGCCTTCTTCAGGTGGTTGGAATGTCAACACAAAGCAAGGACACATGGCACAGTGGATAAAGGCGTTAGATCCAGTGACAGGACCCAAAGAGTGCGAGTTCAATACCTGGTTAAGGTGGTGGAGAACTTGGAGAGGGGAATTAATGGGTGATAACTGACATCCATTAGACATGGCACATGGAACTAGAAGAGTCTACCCCAGTGAACGAAATAAAGCGCTCAGTTTGACATTCCAACCACTGGAAGAAGGCTGGAGCATACAACAGCTAAAACGTTGTGATAAACATGGTAACAAAGATGAGGACACTAGTCTGAATAATGTAAATAGTGTACATCAAATTGTCTTTAAATTAATTGGCAGCAGAAGAATTATCATTGAACTTTTAAAAGGTAAGCTTAAATATTAAATATTTAAATGCAGTGATCAATTTTGAGTTCTACAGGAATTTATTGGTGCCTATCATATGTACTACTCTCTACCTATTGTAATGAAGGTCTAATGAAGACCCGTCGGCATGTGCTAGTTTAAATGCTGCCTGACAGGGTGGCTTTTCATCTAGTATAAGATACTGCTTTCTTGAAATTTATTTAAATTCCATCTACTTCTATTGACGACTCATCATTAAAATGTCTAAATTTTGTTTGCTGCTGCTTTTAGTCTATCAAGGGACACTGCCATAACAGATATTTGAATCTTTACAGTTATGCTTTTGCGAGAGTTACCATTAGGGGAAATGTAAGACTGCTTAAGACTTAGTTTGTTAATTAAAATTAATTAACACAGTCACTGGAATGTTGGATAATTGAAAAATTATATAGTACCATCTATGAAATTGATAGAGTTACCTATTATAATAAATTGCTAGATATGACTATTTATCCTCAGCAGCAAGTCCAGCAATCAGCCAACTTTGGGAGGGGAAGAATTTGTGTGTGTGTGTGGGGGGGTTAGCTCATTTTGGTCTGGTTTGGTTTACAGCATATTAACCCCAATGAGTTATTTAATACTGACAAGATTTTTACAAGGGATTTGTATGAATAGAATATGTATTCTTTGTAAATCAGGTTTTATTGACACATTTTTGTAAAAAGAGTTTTTGTTGAGAGAGTGGTTTCATTGATGTATTTTTTTTCCAGATATACAGTTTGTAGAGGAATTGATTTTATCAACAATCCCATTTGATGTGGAGGTAGTATTAATTTTTACAATCTAAGAACTTTATGAAATTAACGTTTAAAAAAAAAAAAAAAAAAAAAAAAAAAAAAATTTTTTTTTTTTTTCTACAAGAACAAAAAGTTAGTAAATAATTGTTTGCCTAGCGGGCAGGAAAAAATCTACAGTTCGCCCCACTACTTTTTTAAATCCTCATTTCATACCAAGTAAGGCAATAAAGCCACTAAGACAAGTGGTTACTGAGTGTGACTGAATATGAGAAAAAGAAAACATTGAAAGAGAATAAAAGAACAGGAATCAAGAAGACAGTAGATCACGACTGACATTACATTTAAATTTTTGAAGATCAAAGTTGGGAAGCAAGAGATGGGAAGAGAGTTCCACAAGCGAGAAATATGAGAGAAGAAACTATTAACACAGAACTTACGTTTACATCTAGCCAATTCAACTAGAAACCTAACTGCCAATCTAGTTCTGCACTTAAATTCATAAAGTCTAGGTAAACTTGTGACAGTTTCATGCATATTGATAGTTATGGCTTATCAATCCTTTGTAAGTTTTTATTAACCTATAATTAATACTAGATTTTTTTATTTTTTTTTTTTTATTAACCTATAATTAATACTAGATTTTTTTATTTTTTTTTTTTTTTATTAACCTATAATTAATACTAGATTTTTTTTATTTTTTTTTTTTATTAACCTATAATTAATACTAGATTTTTTTTATTTTTTTTTTTATTAACCTATAATTAATACTAGATTTTTTTTATTTTTTTATTAACCTATAATTAATACTAGATTTTTTTTTTTTTTATTAACCTATAATTAATACTAGATTTTTTTTTTTTTTTTTTTTTTTTATTAACCTATAATTAATACTAGATTTTTTTTTTTTTTTTTTTTATTAACCTATAATTAATACTAGATTTTTTTTTATTTTTTTTATTAACCTATAATTAATACTAGATTTTTTTTTTTCTTTTATTAACCTATAATTAATACTAGATTTTTTTTTTTTTTTATTAACCTATAATTAATACTAGATTATTATTTTTTTTTTTTTTTTTTTTTTTTTTTTAAATACATATATCCATACCGGATTTTCATTTTAATTTTTATAATACCCTATTTTATGGCAGGAATTATTGGTCAATATATTCACTGCTACGTTGAATATTCAAATCATTACATCAAGCCATCTCTGTTTTGGTCAGATACTATTTGAAATTGCTGTATCGGACCACTTTTGCTTTATTTTGATGAATAAAATTTATTAACACAGTCACTGTTACCTTGGATATTTGAACCCTTACACAATGCCAGTTATGTTTTTGTTAGAATTACAATTTAAAAAATTCCTCCCAAGACTAGTTATAATTTATTTTAGTAAATAAAATTAAATTTATTAAACTTTAAAAGATGACCCTAATCAGTGTTCTCAATGCCAACTTTGTTTTTATCTTTACAACCTTAAGTGGAACATTAAAAAAAAATTTTAAAGTTCTCAAAATGGAGATAAAATCTTTTTTCTAAATATACTGAAAATGTGTACAACACTACAGCTATTTATAATGCGATAAATTAAACTGGAATGCACATCAAGAGGCAAAACGCCACAAGATGCACATGGCAGTCTAACGTGTTAAGCAAAAAATGCTGATTTTCAAGGTTGTAAGGCCAACCCTCCCTCCCTCCCTTCCTTGACTGATGTAAATAACTTAATTTGTTCAGTAGAACAATGGTTGGCATCAGGGGTCAGGTAAAGCCGAGGATTTTGAATGCCGAGTTTCAAGTTTGTAAGGCTCTCCTCACTTGGAAGAATGTATTGTACCTATCTTCCTATTCTAATTTTATACCAATCGGCCATGTAATGGATAAGGTTCTTCCTTGTATCATGTACACTATATTTGCAATGCAGCTCAACACAGTTGGGCCACCATTTCTCCAATTTTTCTTTTCGGCCCTGAGGAGAGGGAGTAAAGGGGAGAGAATCTGATCATTGGGAGGGAAGTTGATGAGACGAAAGATTTTTAAGCGGCATCTCATGTAATATGCAGCTACATCACAAGCTCTGTGTGTTTTCTTTAATGAATTTCTTTAAAGTTGCGTTTGAAAGCGTTTCTTTAGAATTAGAAAAAGGAAAGAGATGAAAAGAATATTAAAAGAAAAGAGGAAATTAAATTTGAAAGAAATGCCAAGAGGAAGAGAAATCAATGACAACAGAGAGAAAAAAATAACAAGAAAAGCGAGACACACACAGAAAGTGAGAGAGAGAGAGAGAGAGAAAATGACACAGACAAGAGAGAGAGAGAGAGAAAATGACACAGACAAGAGAGAGAGAGAGAGAAAATGACACAGACAAGAGAAAGAGAGAGAAAATGACACAGACAAGAGAAAGAGAGAGAAAATGACACAGACAAGAGAAAGAGAGAGAAAATGACACAGACAAGAGAAAGAGAGAGAAAATGACACAGACAAGAGAAAGAGAGAGAAAATGACACAGACAAGAGAAAGAGAGAGAAAATGACACAGACAAGAGAAAGAGAGAGAAAATGACACAGACAAGAGAAAGAGAGAGAGAATGACACAGACAAGAGAAAGAGAGAGAATGACACAGATACACAGAAGGACACTTGTCTCTTTGAAGAATTCAAAACCAAGCAGTTAAGGAATGGTAAGCTCTACTCTTGTTGAGAAGCAATGTGTGGTGGCAAAAACCATTGACAGCATTGAGAGAAGAGGAGGCAGAAGAATTCAGTTCTAGGCAAATTCAGAACAAAATCAGCAAGGAGAAGGAAAAATATTTAAAGAAAGGGGCAACTGAGAGCAAAGTGAAAGCATCAGTGCCAGATGGTTGACATTAACGCACAACTTTGACCAATCACAGCATTTGGAGGCTGTCAGCTGACCAATAAGAATGCAGTTGCTTGGAAGGGCTCAGAGATATATTCAAATAAATAAAAAAAATGTGTGTGTGTGTGTGTGTGTGTGTGTGTGTGTGTGTGTGTGTGATAATTTAGCCAGTGTTCTTCAACTTTAAACATCTGAAGCAAAAAAGAAAAATAAGAACCAAACCACAAGAGGAATTGTTCCCCACCGTCAGCTTTTTCCCATGAAACAAAATAGAATACTGGGTCAAAAATGGAGTTAAAAGAAGGTGAAATCTTAACCAACACAAAACCAGCTTTGGATTTGAGAGTAAATCTTTAAGATCTTATAGGAGTTAGAAAATTTTTTGAATGCTATAGAAATATTACAAGAGGACACCGGACAAAAAACATATACCACAGTAAATAGTAATAAGAGAGAAAAAAAAAAAAAAATTAAAAACTGACTTTTTTTTCTTTCATCTCTCATCAGAGCTCAATTGAATAATTAAAATACTGTGATCAACAACTGAAAGAGAGGGAGGATAAAAAATATACAATTATCAATACTATATTAACATATATATGTGATAAACAGATCCCAATGAGAATCAACAAACATTCCTTTTGTTTACACAAAGACAACAGTTTCAGTTTAATAAAAATTGTCTTAAGAACTTTTATCTAAAAGTTAGAATATGATTTTTTTTTAAAGTCATTTCACCCCAGGCAAGGCAACAAAGCTACTAAGACACAAGGGCGTTACTGAGAGTGAAAGAAAATGAGAAGATATTAGCGAAGAGAAATGACAATAAAAGAACAATATCCAGGAAAACAAAATTGTGATTGATGCTGCATTTAAATCTTTGAAGCTCATAGTTATCAAGGAAGCAAGAAACCGGATGAGAGATCCAAATGAGGAAAGAAACTATTAGAACAGTAAATGATGAAACCTAATGACCAATCTAGTAATACGCTTAAATTCATGTGGTCAGGGTACCAAGGAAAAGCTCATTCACTATGGTACCCAGACTTTATGAATAAAAGTACAGTACTAGATTGGCAATGAGGTCTCATCTCTATCTATAAAAGGCAGGATGTGTGTGTGTGTGTGTGTGTGTGTGTGTGTGTGTGTGTGTGTGTGTGTGTGTAACGGATGCATGGCTGTAATTTTCAACAGATTTGCACCAAAATTTACATGCACATGCTCCAAGTTAGCGGAAAGGCCAAGACCAACTTTGTATTTCCCAACTCCCATCGATAGTGGAAATAATCGATTTTTTCATGCTTCTACGGCAGTTTTCATGTAGTTTGCAGCCATTTTCTACTGGCCAGAGTGAGAGCCTATAGCTGGCTGCCACAAATAAGCAGGAAGATTTTATTGGCCAGCATGAGAGCCAACAGTTGACTGACATGAATGTTAACTATCATGCAAAAAAAAAAAAAAAAAAAAAAAAAAAAAATGATAACTGCATTCGTCACAAGTGGGAAAATTTAAATCTGCATGGCACTTTACTCCAATTGGCTCATTTGCTCTTTAAACTCAACGTTGATTCTGATTCCGCAGAACTGGGTTGGGTGTGGAAAAGTATTTGTTAACATTTTTTTTTTGATTCGTTTTTTTCAGTTACGAGTCTTTTTTTAAAGCTGATCGTTTTGTGTTCATTTTGTTTAGTTCTTTTTTCGTAACAAATTTAATGTTTAGTATAGAGCTTAGAAAAAATTTGCCGTGTGAAATAGGCAAGAAGTAAGGCATGTAGCAACATCAGCATGACAAAGGGCACTCCTTTAAAGGCAAGGAAGGGCAAAAATATTTTAAGTCAAGTGATAGCGATTGCTGTATGAGTCGTAAGATTTTTGAATCAAGCACTGGCAATGCCGGGCCATGCTGCTAGTCGATATACAAGATGTAACCATAAGTTTTATGCTAAAAATTTCTTTTCCCAGTTCTCACTTGTGGAACTCACTTCTGGCTCCTTGCTTTCTAGCAGACTTTGATTGCCAAAAATTTTAATGCAATGTCAATTGCTATCTAATGTTCACCTGATTACTCTTCTGTACTCACTCCTTAGTGGTCTTGCGTTTTCTAATTCTTCCATACTCAGTAACTCCTTGTGTCTCAGTGGCTTGCAAGGAGTAAACAATTAAAAAACTAAAAATAAAACTACTATAAAAAAATATTTATAGAAAACAAATTAAAGGGATGTCATGTTATGGCATTGGAAAAGTGACTAAAATAGAGATGCCAGATCAGGACCAATAACATTGCAGATCCTTCTTTGGACTTTGTTGAGAATCTCTAGATATATAGTAGGAGCACCAGACCAGATGTGGCAGCAATATTCAATGCATGAACAAATGGTATATTTATAAATGTTTAAAATGGACTCTGGTGAGAAAAATTATCTGGCACAACACAGGGAACTGACTTTCCTTGCAGCAGAGTGAGCAACTGATTCAATATAATTGTTCCAGTTTGGGACAGGACCAGACAAGCCCCAATTGAGATTGACATTAAGAAAAGGAAATGGAGATTGATCGGCTACACACCCTGCAAGCCTGCTTCTAGTGTCACCAGGCAGGCCCTTGATTGGAATCCAAAAGGGAAGAGAAAAGTGGGTCAACCAAAACAGACATGGCACAGAAGTGTTGACACAGGGGTGATGGGAGCCGGCACAATATGGCCCGAGCTGAAGAGGATCGCCTTGAACTCTATTGGAGAGGTGTTGTTGCAGCCATATGTTCCCTAAGGAATCAAGAGGCATAATAATAATCAGTCCACTCCATCTTCATGGAAAGAGAGAAAGCAAAAATGTTTCTCTGTGAGGATTAAAATAGTTTCATTTCGAAGTTGTGGAGAGCCATGATCATGACAAAGACTAACAGATAAAAAAAAAAAAAAGGATTAAATTACTCCAGACAAGATAAAAATCAAAATTTCTGTGGGTAACTGAATCCTGCCTGAACAAATCAAGGCGAACACAAACAATCTGAAAATTTTGTATTTTTTAGGGCAGGGGGACAGATACAGTTACATAAAATAAAATTAACTTTTTCTCAAATCCTTCCAGCGATCCTTTCCTGGTTTCTTTTCATAGAAACCAACATTGTAAAAAAAAGTGTCTAGAATTACTTTTCTCACCAGAATCTACCTAACATATTTATAAGTCTACCATTCATTCTTCCTTTGAATACTGCTGCCACATCTGGTCTGGAGATCTTGTTATATATTTAGAGATTACCAATAAAATCTGAAGAATCTATTGACCTGGCATCTCACCTTCAGTAACTTTCCCACCACACCAATGTAATGTAGCCTCCCTGTGGCTTTTCTATAAATACTTTTATGGTAATTGTTCTGATAAACTTTCTTCTATGGTAGCTAGACTTTATGAATTTAAGTGCAGTACTAGATTGGCAGCAAGGTCTCATCATTTACCAGTTGAAATGGCTAGATATAACTAAGTTCTATGCTAACAGTTTCTTCTACTGCACTTCTTACTTGTGGAACTCTTCTGAATTCTTGCTTCCCAAACTTTGATCTTCAAAAATTTAAATGCAATGTCAATCATTATCTTGTATCTACTTAATTCTTGTTTTGTTATTGTTCTCTTTAATAATATTTTTTCTCATATTCTCTAACACTCAACAACCCATTCTGTCTTAGTGGCATTATTGCCTTGCTTGAGATAAAAAACAAACAAAAAAAAAACAACCTATATTTGGTATACATCAGTGAAAAGCCACTCAAACTACATTACAAGTCTGCAATCACAGCTTGTAAATTCTTTAGCCTGACCATCATTAGAGATGATTATCACACCCCAAAGGATTAAGAACTCAAAATTAATTGCTTTAACGACAGGAATTTGAAGTTTCTAGAACAGTTCTTCAACAAAAAGAAAAATTTCTTTCCTTAATTTGTTAGTGGTATTAGCTAGACTGCTAACTTCACAAATAAGCTAATTTTTACAGGCTTTTTCTTCAAGTTATAATCTTTAATACAATGAAATCCAAGATTAAATATTTTTTGCCATAATCTTCAGTTTTCTTTTATAATTTCCTTTTAACATCATTCCATTCAAGGTTAAATACTGTCTGACCTCAAAACATTAAAGAATTCAGAATAAAGCAATTGTCAATGAGATTTCAGCTACTACTATGCATCTTGTGAAGTTGTTCGTACATAATAGGCATCTGTTGATCTTGTGAGATAAAGCTACTACACTATTTGGTCTAAATTCAGCCCTTTCGAGATTGATGGGATTGCTCCAGGGTGCAAACCTGGGCAATGGTATATGGAGACAGTGTGCTGCTCAGATGACAGTCTCGCTTCTTGCCTGTAGGAACAGAATCCAGAGGAATACAGGTCATTACATTTTGAGCAGTCTTAGCTGCAGTATTTGCCAGAAAATTGTTAGTGCATACAGCTAACCACCTTTAGGGTTCCACTCCAGGTTTTCTGTCTGGATTTATTTCCATAGTTTTTTCCGTGTTTGGATATGTCCACAAGGCAGCAAAGGTTTAAAAATTAGGGATTTTTCCTTCCCCCAAATGTACTGCCTTTCAGGGCTGTTGAGCACCCGAAGCAGCTGCTTATGAGGTGCTAGTTACCAGTCTTCATTTATTCTCTGGCTTGGAGATGATTTGTTCATACATGAATAGTGTCTTAACAGACTCAGTCATGGAGATAGAGTGCCTACACAGAGTACAAATTACAGTTAAACAACACATTAACAAGCACTACAAAAACTATAATAATCTAAGACATCTACTCATGATAAAAATTTAGATGACCACAACCTGACAGCTGATCTTTCCTCCGACCTAGCTTTAACAGCTCACAGGCAGAGGGGACTGACTGGTCACATTCAATGCCTTGAAAACCAAACTAGTGATGTTCCATTATCACAGAGCTGACACTGAATTTTCACCTATCGCGATGAACTAGTGTTCTGTCTGGAAAAGCCAATACCTTGAGAACTTATTAGAATTTTAGATCAACCCGGGTCTCATGGAACTAGTATATATGATTTATCACTAACGATGCAGGGGAAAAAAATTATCAGTTCCCTGTACTGCACCAGTAAGTACTGGACTTCTATGCTCAACCTTTATAAGAACCAGATCAGACCAAAAATTGTTGGCATGTATGGGCAGGAGCTGTCCAGTCTTCACTTTCCAATCTCAATAGAGTCCAAAAGCATCTCTGCGTCCTTGTGGATGATTCATTATTATTCTATCATACAATGCTTTCCCCACAGACAAAACGTCTCAAGTCACTCATAACTTTTATTTTATTTTTTTTATTTTTTTTTAAGCTTAGCGCCCCGAGCAAGGCATGAAGCCACTAGGATGCAGGGGGGTTGCAGAAGATTTGTAGCAAGAGCAGATAGGAGTGATAGAAGAAAGGATGAAGGGAAGGATAGTGTGTAGATCAAGGTAACTGGAGATGTCAATTGACATTACATTTGAATAGTTGGAGATTATAGCTATCAGGGAAACAGTAATTGGGAAGGGTGTTCCACAGGCGAGAGGTGCGAGGTATGAAGCTATTGGAGTAGAAGAGACGGCTACATTTCTATTGCTATCTCAATGGAAATGGTTCAAATCAATCGCTTTCTTTAACTTCACCAGTTCTAACGTTTACGGCTAAGACCCAACCATGTTACACACATTGTAGCAAAACAGTCATTCCCTTCATATTCCAATTGGTGAGATGTAAATAAATAAAATAAATAAAATAAATAGAAATAAATAAAATAAATAGAAATAAATAAATAAATAAATAGAAATAAATAAAATAAATAAAAATAAATAAAAATAAATAAAATAAATAAATAAATAGAAATAAATAAAATAAATAAAAATAAATAAAATAAATAAATAAATAGAATAAATAAATAAATAGAAATAAATAAATAAATAAATAGAAATAAATAAATAAATAAATAGAAATAAATAAAATAAATAAATGAATAAAAAATAAATAAAATAAATAAATGAATAAAAAATAAATAAAATAAATAAATGAATAAAAAATAAATAAAATAAATAAATAAATAAATAAATAAATAGAAATAAATAAATAGAAATAAATAAATAGAAATAAATAAAATAAATAAATAAGTGAACAATTTGAGTAATTTGGGGGCTTGTTAACCATTAACATTGCCTTAACATTGGTGGGTATTTTTTTGTATTATTTTTTTTTTTTTTTTAAAGAGCAGGACAACAATCAATGTCGGTTTTATAAAACAAACACGTGGTTCACATTCTGGCCAACATTTCAATGCAAGACAATAAGCCGATATAGATATGAAACAACATCAAAAGTCTTGAATATGCTATACAATGATCTAACAGAGTGGGAGTGGGTACTGATGATTACAAGAGCCAAGGTAAACATGTCAACTCAACGGCTGTGTTTCTTTGGGATCAGACACGAGCGAAGGACCCTCATTGAAATTTGTTTTTGCCCAAACCAAACCAATTAGTCAAAATGAAGACTATCACTCCTCCATTTGAAGGTTGCACTCCAAGTGGAGTAATTAGTGGATTGGAGTGGGGAAGCAAAGAGAGTGAAACTGCACGAGATGAAGTGGGGAGTGACTGATCATGTAGTAGGGGTGCAAAGAGAGAAAGTGGAAGCAATGATGATGGTAGGGTAGAAGAAGAGAGAGAGAAGAGAGAGAGAGAGAGAGAGAAGAGAGAGAGAGAGAGAGAGAAGAGAGAGAGAGAGAGAGAGAAAGAGATAGACCAAGCAGTCAAAGTAGGGATAAGCTAGAGAGAGAAAGAGATGATGCAGTCAGGGTAAGCGGAGAGAGAGAGAGAGAAAGACCAAGCAGTATGGACACAGGGAGAGGAGAAAAAAACCATGTAGTTAGGGCAGAGGTATAGAAAGAGACATTGTAGTTGGGGATGAGAGAGAGTTCAAGCAGTCGAGGCTGAGGAAGGGAGACAGGGAGAGTGAAAGTGAGCAAGCAGTCAGAAGAGCAGCAGAGAGAGATGGAGAGACCATGCAGCCAGGCGGAGGGACAGAAAAAGAGACCATGTGGTCAGAGATGAAGGAGGTGGGGACAGACAATGCAGAGTCAAGTGGAGAAAGGACAGAGTGACAGAAAGAGAACATGCATTCAGGGAGAAAGAGAGACCAAGCAGTATATAGATAGATAGATAGATAGATAGATAGATAGATAGATAGATAGATAGATAGATAGATAGATAGATAGATAGATAGATAGATAGATAGATTGAAAGAAACTATGTAGTTAGGGCAGAAGTAGGGAGACAGAAAGACACCATATAGTTGGGGATAAAGGAGAGAAAGAGAGATCAAGCAGTCACTGCCAAGTGAGGTAGATAGGGAGAGTGCAAGTTAAGCAAGCAGCTGACAGAGGGAGGGAAGGAGAGAGAGAGAGAGAGAATGCAGTCATGAGAAGGGAGGGGGATAGAGAAAAAACTATATAGTCAGGGATGAGAGAGAAGAACAAAATGTAGACTGGATGGAAAGGTGGGGCACACAGAGAGAGAGAGAGACACTGTGTAATTGGAAGATGGGGGAGGGAAGGAATTGGGAAAACAAGGGAACTGTGGTTTTCTAAGCTGCAAGGTGCCTGGGTGCAGAACAGCAATCATTTGCATTTACCAAGACAGTATAAGGTGAGAAAGAAGATTAATTGGAGTTAATCTGCAGATTATCTGAATTTGTCTTGGCAAAGAAAGCACATTGAATAACAAATATCAGGTGGTAGTGGACCCAGGGAGGGGGTGCATGAAAAAGAAAGGAAATAACATTAATACAAAAGAATTCAACTTGGACAGTTAGTCTATAAACACTTCAAGCGACCAAATAATACAACATGAACAGTCAAATACCCTTATTATAAAATAAACACAATGTACTGTAACTTTTCTCCCCAGTTATGGGTTAAATAGTAGGGCTCCTAGCACCAGATTCAGTCTAAATCTGTAGAAATCTCAATACATGCTAAACCTCAGTCATAACAGAGTCCACAACATCAGTTAATCAACCTCCATGATCTCTTTGATAGCTGTATAGTATGTGCCTCATCAGGGCCACATATAGTTTGAATTCAGAGTTGTCCTTCTAGACAAGTTGCCAATGAAGACTAGAGAACTCTACTACTCTACTGTATGAAGAGTTGTCCACTCGTATTCAAAGATACCTCTCTACTAAGGCAGCTTGCCAATCCCTATTGCATACACTTGCTCAGGCGCATTTGTGTTTATTCAACACCCACATAGCCAACCAGTGGTTTATGCTGCAACTATGCTGAGCAGACCTTAGTTACAGTTTCTGGGAAAGAGCATGTTATCTAGTGTGATCAACTATTTGAACAAGGCCAGCACGCTCAAGCCCTCGACCACGATGACTTGTGACTTTGTGCTAGCAAGGGTTCCGTCTACCCAATTTCACTCACAAGGCTTGGGTCAACCCATGCTATGGTTTTTAGGCACTTTCCAAAGGTGCCACACACTGGGATTGACTCCTCTAGTCCGATAATACCAGGAAGTCTTCTTCCCAACAAATCGACTATGAACCAAGTTCTCATGGACAGAATGCAAATGTTCTAACCACTCGGCCACTATACAGCTCATAAGTTTAAGATGGATTCATTTCATTGAGATAATTTGAAAAATATATCTAAAATCTCACATGTGAAAACTAATAATAGTAAATACTTAACAAAATAGGTCAACAGTTTTGGCAACACAGGTAAATTTGTCTTAATATAAGATGCTACTGGACATAAAGTGGGGGATAGGTTTTCTGTTGTTATTAAGTAATAAACTGAACCCCTGATTAATATACATCAGTGATACTGATTTGTATATTTGCTTGATTTTTTTTCAAAGAAAAAAAAAAAAAAAAAAAAAAAAAAAAAAAAAAGTACAGTCTCTGGGACCCACAGATGATGATTTGAAAATTCAATGGGTCCTGACAAAAAAGTTTCTTAATAAATTTTTGTGTTAAACTGCAAGGCTACAGACTAAGTTTATTATTTTTTTTATTATCAATTTTAATTATGTCCAATCATTAAGTGAACATTTTTTTTGAATTAATAAATTCAAAACAAAATCAGTATTTACACTTTAATCACAGTTCAATTAAAAAACTATATATTTTTTTTGAGAATTATGATATAACAAAAGTTCTTTCTTTTTTTTTTAAT
>OZ010604.1:18017344-18227344 GCA_963932145.1 Acanthosepion lycidas
CCACTAATATTATATATATATATATATATATAAACCACTAATATTATATATATATATATATATATAAACCACTAATATTATATATATATATATATATATAAACCACTAATATTATATATATATATATATATATATATAAACCACTAATATTATATATATATATATATATATAAACCACTAATATTATATATATATATATATATATATATATATATATAAACCACTAATATTATATATATATATATATATATATATATATATATATATAAACCACTAATATTATATATATATATATATATAAACCACTAATATTATATATATATATATATATATAACCACTAATATTATATATATATATATATATATATATATAAACCACTAATATTATATATATATATATATATATATATAAACCACTAATATTATATATATATATATATAAACCACTAATATTATATATATATATATATAAACCACTAATATTATATATATATATATATAAACCACTAATATTATATATATATATATATATATATATATATATATAAACCACTATTATATATATATATATATATATAACCACTAATATTATATATATATATATATATATAAACCACTAATATTATATATATATATATATATATATATAAACCACTAATATTATATATATATATATATATATATATATAAACCACTAATATTATATATATATATATATAAACCACTAATATTATATATATATATATATAAACCACTAATATTATATATATATATATATATATATAAACCACTAATATTATATATATATATATATATATATATAAACCACTAATATTATATATATATATAAACCACTAATATTATATATATATATATATATATATATATAAACCACTAATATTATATATATATATATATATATATATAAACCACTAATATTATATATATATATATATATATATATAAACCACTAATATTATATATATATATATATATATATAAACCACTAATATTATATATATATATATATATATATAAACCACTAATATTATATATATATATATATATATATAAACCACTAATATTATATATATATATATATATATATATAAACCACTAATATTATATATATATATATATATATATAAACCACTAATATTATATATATATATATATATATATATAAACCACTAATATTATATATATATATATATATAAACCACTAATATTATATATATATATATATATATATATATATAAACCACTAATATTATATATATATATATATAAACCACTAATATTATATATATATATATATATATAAACCACTAATATTATATATATATATATATATATAAACCACTAATATTATATATATATATATATATAAACCACTAATATTATATATATATATATATATATAAACCACTAATATTATATATATATATATATATATAAACCACTAATATTATATATATATATATATATAAACCACTAATATTATATATATATATATATATAAACCACTAATATTATATATATATATATATATAAACCACTAATATTATATATATATATATATAAACCACTAATATTATATATATATATATATATAAACCACTAATATTATATATATATATATATATAAACCACTAATATTATATATATATATATATATAAACCACTAATATTATATATATATATATATATAAACCACTAATATTATATATATATATATATATAAACCACTAATATTATATATATATATATATATATATATATATATATATATATATATATATAAACCACTAATATTATATATATATATATATATTACTTGTTCTTAAAAGAAATATAGTATATTAAAAATTAAAAGTGAAAATATTTTTTAAATCGTAGTTAATTAAAACGTATTCTAACCTAAACACCCTCAAAATATTTAAATATACAAATAGAAAAAAATGCCGTAAGAATTTTTGCTGTTAATAAAATTTTTTAAAAAATCCAGATGACATGCACTTAACGAATGTCAGATTTAATTGAAAAATACATCCCTACTTCTACCAAAACGTAACTAATAACTGATACATCAAAATACAGACATAATGAACACGCAAACACCCTTTGTCTGGTTGAATTGGATTTCTCTGTATTCTTGGAAACGTGAATTATAATTTTTGCTGTGTCTTTAAAACCCAGTAATTTTAAATGTTACTCCAAAATTCGCTTCAGGATGAAATGGAACTAATATCTTTAATTTAATTACAAAATTAAATTCGGAGCTTTCAGCTTCCATTTTTGAAACATGGTTAGAACTGTGTAGCGAAAAAAAAAACATTTTAAATCATTAATTTATAATATTAATGCTCTGTAAATTTACATTGAGCACTATTTTGTAAAAATAAAAATAAAAATATCTATAAGAATACCGGATTATATATCTTACTGTTCTTTCTTTTTATTTATATATATACCTATACATTTTATATATATATATATATATATATATATATATATATATATATATATATTATATTGACCACTAATATTACACACACACACCCCGGAGTAATGGATAGTGGCTCAGAAAGCTGATTTTGAATTCCAGTTGCGTTCATTACATTCACTTATGTATCCACCTTATTCTCCAGATTTAGTACCTGCAGACTTCCATCTCTTCTCCAAGCTGAAAATACAGCTCAAAGGTCACAGTTTTAACACCATTGCCAAGATGCAGAGAGAGTTGAAGAAGGTTCTCAATTTGCTCACAGAAAATGACTCACAGGCTGAATTATGAAAGTGGCAGAAACACTAGGACCGTTGTTCTGCTGCACATGTTCGCTACTTTGAAGGAAATGATGTTAAAACTTGGGTACATTTATTAAGTTTTTCTTTTTTATAATTTAAAAAAAAAAAAAAATTTTTTTTTTCTTTTTTTTTTAAACATAACTAGTCGAGGAACATTTGATACCACACACACACACATTATCATCACACACACACAATCATCACACACACACGCACTATCATCACACACACACACTATCATCACACACACACACACACGCACTATCATCACACACACACGCACTATCATCACACACACACACACACGCACTATCATCACACACACACGCACTATCATCACACACACACACACACGCACTATCATCACACACACACGCACTATCATCACACACACACACACACACACACGCACTATCATCACACACACACATTATTATCACACACACACATTATTATCACACACACACATTATTATCACACATGCACATTATTATCACACATGCACACAGGGGTTGCGATGGATCAGTTGTCATCTAAATTACACAAAAATGAAAATAACACTGACATCTTATTTTAACAGATATATTTACCAAAATTACACAAAATTATCTTGAAATACTAAAAGAGTAAATTTTAGCAATAAAATTACCATATCTGAGGCCCTGTGGGAAGATGAATGGAGGCATAACGTTGCCATCACTAGAGATCACTCCGAACGCCATGATGTCGAGTGGATGTATCATCCAACTCTTTACAAATTCTCTGCACTGTCCTCAAATTGACACCCAAACACCCTGAAATGTTCGTATTGGAGCTTCCGGCATGAATGTCAAACAGTACCACATGGCAGTTCCAAATTTCTGGTGGGATGAATTGTGTCATGGTGCTCTTTTTCTCGTAGACAGTGCCCGACTGATTGTACTATATGGTGTAGTTAACAAAATCAAAACAAACATACATGGTTGAAATTAAAAAAAATATAAAATAATGACAATTTACCCATCACACAGTGTGTGTATATATATATATCTCTTATTTGATTATTTCGATTTTTAAAAAGGAATTTTTAGAGAAGGAAGGCTCCAATTATTCAATTTCTGTACTCCATGATTTGATGATTCTTCTTAGAAAAATTGCAAATGAAATTAAAGAATTTCCTAAATGTGCCCCATTAGTCTAAAAACAGAAGTTTTAATTTCAGCATCATTTGGTAGGGATGGCAATAAAGAGAGCCAGTGGCGGGGTGGGGGTGATAGAAAGAGACGGCGGCGGGAGAAATGTTGATGAGGAGTCAAGATTCGACAATTGCTCTGACCCAGTCAGTGGAGCCAAGCAAGTTATGGCAATCAGTTCAAATACAAAAGTGATAACTATACACAAGTGACATTTATACATTTAGACCATGTGACATGACTGACAAAAAAAAAAAAAAAAAAAAAAAAAAAAAAAAAAGAAATCAAAGGAAGAAGAAGAAAGTAGTAGTAGTATCCACTTTGTGTGTAACAAATGAGTTGAATGTGTTTTGGGACTCAAAGGAAACACTATCTCTGTCTCTTGTTTAAGCATGAAAGACTGTCACCACTGAGTGTTGACCTCAATGTCCACTTTCGCATTTATGCTCTATCCCTGATATTAAGGATTTAATCCACTATATATATATATATATATATATATATATATATATATATATATATATATATATATATATATATATATATATATATAAAGAAATATAGTCTTAAAGTGTGCTATATTTATGGGATAAAGTGCTCAATATCAGATATAGAGCATGTGTAAATATAAAAGTGAACATTGAAGTCAACACTTAGAGGCAACAGTCTGTTTCATGCTAGATGGAATTGTCAGGCCATTGGTATATATTACTGGAATCTCAATTTAACAGACTAATAGTGGGGAGGGTCGTCTGTTACAGCTGATTGTTAATTTGAAGCACTTTTTTTTCACTTAAAAAACCCAGTACTGTACAAAATTATTGTAAATAAATGCAAATACAGTATATATGTATTCCTTTAAATAAAGTTTGAAAGTTAAATCCAGAGTCTGTTGTTTCTGGGACCATTCATTCAAGGTTTTACTATATATATATATATATATATATATATATATATATATATGTGTGTGTGTGTGTGTGTGTGTGTATATGTGTGTGTGTGAGTGAGAGAGAGAGAGAGAGAGAGAGAGAGATTGTCACTTCTTTTCCGAAGAAGACCATCTCTTCACGTTAGCTTTTTCATTCAGAATTTTATTATTTCCGCCATGTTTAGCCAAGTTAACGCTCTGCAATCAGCCTGCAAGTGATTCTTAATGCCATCTCTACTTTCAGAACCTCTCTTACATGCCAAACAAAATTTGTGTGTTACCCACATTGGGAACTTGCCCGTCTCTGTGTACAATCATGTAATGTTTGAGATATAATAGCTGGCCACTCATATTTGAGGATACCAGTCTACTTGAGTGGCTAGCCAATCCCTATTGCAGATGCTCACTCAGGCACATATGTGTTTATTCAACACCCACAGAGCCAACCTGTGATTTATACTGCAACTATGCTGAGAAGACCTTAGTTACAGTTTCTGGAAGAAAGTATCAAGAAGTCACTCTCAAAATCTAGTGTGATCAACAATCTGAACAAGGCCAGCACACTCAAATCCTCAGTCGCAATTCTATTGATGCCCGCCCCCTCCCAAGTGTTCTGTCTACCCAATTTCACTCACAAGGCTTGGGTCAACCTGTGCTATGATTTTCAGGCACTTTCTAAGGTGCCGTACACCGTGATTGAAACCCCATCCCGTGCCTCCAGACCTGTACCATCAGGAAGTCTCTTTCCTGACAAATCAACCATGGTGAGATTTGAACCCGGGTCTCATGGTCAGAAAGCGAACATTCTAACCACTGTTCGAGATATATACACATACATACATGTGGTTCCTGGTCATCCATGCCTTAAAGAAACACAAAAAATTGTACCCACAAGTACAGCACACACATTATGAAGAGCTTTATCTATGCAATTTTTTTTTTTTTTTTTTATATATAAAAATGATCAGTGGAAAATGTCATAAAGCCATTTCTGACCTATGTCCCTGGTTGGGACCCAGAAAGAATTGTGTATACAACAAAAAAATAATAATAATTAACAACAAATAATTATGTAATCAATAATGAGTAAAAAGTTAAGTAACTGCATTTGGATCCACAATTATTTCAACTCAATAACCTCTAGAATAATTTGAAACATAACTATTACCGCTCACCCAATAAGCATCAGGATAATACAATAGACTTTACTACCCATAATGCACCATTGAGCAACACACATAGTTGAACCAAAAAATACAACACACATAACCTGAAGATTGTGTTGAAGCATGAAACAGACTGTTGCCAATTGGTGTTGACCTGCTGTTGAAAAGAGAAAGAAAAAAAATTTTTTTTACTAACATTTGAACTAAGTGTTCGAATTAATATTGGAACCAAATTAAATACCAAAATTCCAAATGCTGATAGGCCCTCCCCATATAAAGTTTGTAGGGCACAAAGCTGCAAGAGTTATTTTCCCCACCAATTTCGGAAGTTTGTGCTGAAGCCCAGGAAAGCAGGCCATCCCCCACTTAGAATGCTAGTGGGGTGCAATATGATCTTGGTTTCATCTGATTTTGGGGCTAAACAAGGTTTAATCAACATCTAAAACAGGTAAATAAAAAAAAAAGGAAAAAAAAAAAAAAAGAAAAAAAAAAAAAGAAAAATAAGTGTTGGCAATTGCAGATAACACCTTATTTTACAAATACCAAGCAATAATTAACTGATCGACCCCCAAACCATTTGCAGCTGAAAACGAATGTGTGTAATTTTCTTATTCATTGCAGACAGAGAATTCTATACAATTATTCAGGGTGTGGACACATCCAACTGATTTTTCTCTTTAAAAAACAAAAGAAAAACAAAAAAAAAAAAAAAAAACAAACAAACACACACATACAGATAACACAAATAAACAACTACAGAGGGTCCATGCTCAAAATAAATCTTACAGCACATTCACCAAGGTGATATAATGTTTACTTCGTCTGAATTTCTGGGATGAAGCGTTCTTAGATTTGTAGTTGCTATCCCAACATTTCAGCCATTGTACCTTCTGGCCTTAATCAAATGTGTGCCAATCTGAGAATTCCAGGCTTACAGCCATATCATACTGAAACACCAGTTCTCGTACAATTACTGATGTTAAGCAATGACAGGCCCACTCAGTACTCAGATCGGTGACCTCTTGGAAATACCAGATGTTGTAAATCGAAATGTGCAGATGGTGTAATGGATAACAGCTGTGAATTGTAAATCAGAGAGCCGAGTTCCAAGTCCAGTTGAGTTTATTATATTTACTTACACGCAAATAACCTTCAGAAATGCCTGACTCCACCTGTCCCCCCAGCTATGGATTAATTAGTAGGACTCTTAAAAGTCAATCATTATTATCTCAAAAAATAAAAATTTTTATGATCTAAAAATATTTTTGGATTTAAATAACCTGCAAAGGTTGGTAAGCTATATATATATATATATATATATATATATATCCAGGGAATTCAGAACAGAACACTTTATTCAATCTATGGAGGTAGACTATTTTCATTCCACTGACTATGGCTAGGGATATCAATTCTAGTTCTTATTTTTAGTACTGCTCTGTTATTGCTGGCTCTATTTCCCTTACTTCATGAATTTGGTGATACAGAAATTTTCAGTTCAATCCCTGGGCCAGGTAAGGTGTACTTGAACCTAGTGAACAATCTCCTCACAGATGAAGAGAATTTTTTTTTTTTTACAGTAATATTCACTCTGTACAAGGCCTGGGAGCCACTCAAGATAAAGGGTTACAGTTTAGAGGCACAGTTTATGCAGACATATGGGGAAGATAATGGTTAACGTTAGACTTTGACAAGATTTTAGTGAACAAGGAAGCATCCTCTTGGGAATTGGTTCCACGAAACTGCAGTTTGTGGGGAGAAGCTGCTCAAGTGGAACTTACATGCACCAAAGGAATATGAAAGGAATTACTACAATGTGAAGAACTGATGGAAAGAAATGTGCTTGTACCAAAGCATGCCAAATATACCATAGACTGAACATGTGAGCAACAACAAAGTTTTAGAGAAAATGGAAACTTATACTTAGCTGAAATTTCTAGAACAGATAATGAAGAAAGAGGGTTTAGAAAATCTGACATTCACAGGATATACTGAGAGCAAGTGGGACAGCAGAAACAGTGTATAACCTGCCTCTTACCTGACATAGGAGTCAAGTATTGACTGGGACATGATCATGCTGTTTCTCCTCATTTTAGATGAGAGAAGTTGCTCAGTGTTGGGGATTCCAACCCTGGAGCAACACCATCTGCTTTGTACTAAAGAGGTTGGTGTAATACCGATGCCAGTATGACAGTGGTTGCGGGGGCTGGGCAAAAGCCATTTTTTGTCCTGGGTACATATGCATAAGTATGCATATGGTGCTCTCCACATTAACCCTTTGCCTGTCCTGCACATCATGTGATGCACAGGACGTGCAAATTACATGTCCTGTGCATCATATGTACTGCACATGAGCCATGATTTTAAAAGAGTTGTAAAACTAAGAATGCTTAAGAAAAGAGTCTGCTATTGAGCAGGATGTCTGGAGAAAGGACTAATCTAATATTTTGCGCATCATATACAGCTACATGTTTGGTTACAGCATATCAGCCTCAATGGGTTATTTAATGCCAACAAAATTTTTATTGCTGGTAATATTTTTTTTTTTTTTCAAAAGTGTATTGCTGGTATTAAAACCTATTTCACTTTCATAGTATTTTGACCCCAGTTTGGAGGTTAACTATTCACCCATCGGTGGGATCACAACAGGTGTTACCATCCCAAGTCAGGATGGACCTGCGAACACCAACAATCAAGAAGTAGTTCCACTCTCCTCAAAACCTCCAATCTCATGATCAGAGGCCTTGCTAATGGATGTAGCTAATCATCACATCCAAGATGTGGCTGTAGCTTACCGTCATTCTCAGGATGTATGACTACAGGACACTTGACGGATAATGTAAGGTCTCAAATGAAAGACATCTATTTTTCCACTTTACTGAAATGATTATAACCTTTGCATCACATGTGATGCAAAGAGTGTAAATATCTTAAGATTTCTACGTCCTGTGAATTATATATGATGCATAAGTTTTTATTATGTGAACCACTGCACATTCTATTTGCCAAATAATAAGCCGAGTTGTGTTACAATAGTTATAAATGTGAAAACAACCATGAACATTTGGACAGAACACACAAAAATGTCCTGGACAGGCAAAGGGTTAAAGATGAAATAAAACAAAGTTTAGGTTCCTGTCGAAAGAAAGCTTCAAAGGCGAGAACAACCAAAATATTAACACTATATATCAGCAAATTCTATTTGCCAAATAAGCTGAGTTGCCTTGCAATAGTTATAAATGTGAAAACAAGCATGGACGTTTGGATAGTACACACAAAAATGCCCTGGACAAGCAAGGGCTAAAACAACTTTGTGACACATCCACCTTTGGTGGGGAGGCTGTGTGAATATACCTAACAAGCTTGTGTAAATGATTGGCAGAACAAAGATTAGCAGAAATAGCAAAAAGACAAAATTTACTAAGAGCTATAAAGGACAAGAAATTGTGGAGGCCCATAATCACTTACAACATGAAGGCACACAGCATATAGAAGAAGACTTGATCGATTTTGACATCTGATTTGTTGCTTACATCCATTTCTCTTGCTGACAAACATACATTCTGTCTTCTTACAATTGACAGTCCTTTAAAATTAATAGAATTCACTTTTAAATATGCATTTTCTCTTTCACTACTTATTTTTCTTGCAAAACCATATGACAATTTCTCATTATCTTCTCTTATAGAGCAGAATGTATTAACATATATTACCATTTCAACTGAAAATTTCTCTTGCTTTTATTTTCTTACATACAGAATGGAAGCCTTTTAAATGACAAGATAGATCAAAAGAAAACATTCCTTTCCCTGTTGTGCTTTTACTAATAACAAAATCAAATACATTATTAATTGCACTGAATTACCAATATTCAAGTCTTTACACACAGCCAATGAAGGTTATTTTTGTCTTCAACACAAGAGTTTTTATTTGCTAAACTTTAAAAAACTATGCTTCAAATTAAAAGAAACAGATCTATTTACAGACAGACAATTATCCTCATTTTTGTTGTTGTTATAACAACATTTTGGCTGTTGTGCCCTCTGGCCTTCATCAGGTATGTCAATTTGGGTAACCTACAGGGAATTTTTAACTGAACCCTTTATTTAATCTACATTAGATAGATTTCTCTTGTTCCACTACCCATGTTTATGGATATCATGTCTTATTCTTATTTTTAGTACTACTTACTGATTGCTCACCCAGTTTCTACAGAATCCAAGAACACAATTCCTCAGCCCAGGGACTGAACTCACTACTAAATATTTACTGTTTTTTTCTTTTTTTTTTCTCTTTCATGCATACAACAGAAGGGGGGGGGACTGCGTTCGACCCACTTTAATTTTTTTTCTTCTTCTTTAAATCTCTTCTTCATAGATTAAAAATGCAGTATTGCTGGATTGGAGATGCTCAATCTGTACATTCTAGCCTTGATAAAGTTAAAAATTGTTTATGCAGTCTTGTAGGCAACAACTTATTTTCTCCCTTTCCCCACAGATACAACATAAAAAAGAAAAAAAAAAAGTTTTCAATCATTTCACCCCAAGTAAGGCAATAAGGCCACTAAAACATAAGGGGTTACTGAGTGTTAGAGACTATCAATAAAAAAAAAAACAAAACAAAAAAAAAAAACACTATTAAAGAGAGAAAACAATAAAAGAACAGGAATTAAGAAGATAGAAAATAACATTTGATATTGCATTTAAATTTCTGAAAAATCAAAGTTGACTAGAAGAAGAGAGTTCCACAAGCAAGAAGTGCGAGAAAAAGATTTAGCAGAGAAATTATAGGTTACATCTAGCCATTACAACTGTAAAATGATGAGACCTTGCCGACAATCTAATATTACCATTAGTAATGAATAGAAAAGATACTACACTAAATATTCAATTTCCGCTCCATGCTGGCTGGATGGAACACAAGGTCAGTTGAATGTGGGGAGCCTGAGTACATGCATCCAGACCAGGTTATAAAATAGTCCAGTCCCTGAAACCATCAGCGTCAAGGCATTACTAGTGATCCACCATCTTTAGTGTAATGAGGGAGGTACTGTCATGAGCAGCTTCCCCCCATACTCTCCGAGATTGGGTACCTCTTAATATTTTCAGCTGCAACAGATACACCTGAGAGATAAAATGCATTTTATCTATCTGGGGACAGATACTACACTTTGATCTTGTTGGATGGCCAAGGAGTGAAGAAAAGTATAACTTTAGTCGCATTGGCTTCTCAGTCAATGAATAGCAAAATGTTTCCTTATCCCTAATGGTAATATTACTCACAGCTAGAGAGGAGGAGAATAAATATTACACTTGGATCCCATTGAAACAGAAACTACACTTATCTAATGGAATTTTTTTTTTTTTTTTTTGGTGCAATGTGGATAATGAGGAGGTGCTGCCGAAGGGTTGGAATCTCCAGGACCAGGCATCCCTCATTTATTTGTCATATTTTGTCTGAAGACAGAAACACAATTGAGAAATAAAATGTATTTTTTTCCACCCGAATCCAATAGTGCTCTTAGTATTTACTTGCCACCCCACACAAGCAGGATGTGATACAAGGTCAGTTTACTGAAGGGAGCCCAAGCAAATGCACCTAGGCCAGGTCCCAAAAATAGCCCCCCCTCCCAACTGTCAGTTACACTGGGATCAGTATCACTATCGATACTCCACTCTTCAGTGTAGTGAGGGAGGTACTACCACAGGCACCTTTCAATATTTTCAGTTGAGTTCTATCCACAGACCGACACACTATTGCAAAATAAAATGCAGTTTATCCAACCAAAAGTAGATATTACACTTTGATCCCAGCCCGATAACCAAGGAGTGAAGAAAAGCGTAACTTGAATAGCACTGGCTGCTCAGTCAATGAATGTTAAATGTTTCTTTATAAAGAAACAGCTAATATTAGTATTACAATTAGAGATGATTGGAACAGATACTACACTTTGATCCCAGCCCAATGGTCAGAAGTGAAGAAAAGCATAATTTGAGTAGTACTTGCTGAATAATAATAATCAATGAATACCAAATGTTTCTTTATAATGAAATAGCTAATATTACCATTACCAATTGGTAAGTTACTGTTGTAACTTGTAATAAGTTTGTTTTTATAAACTTTTTTTTATTGTACTACTGCTGCACAGTCAAAAAAAATAGAGCACTTCCTCCATACTGGTTGACATCATAAGAATTTAGGTTAAATATATCCGGTAGCCACATGTAAATGATTTTCTTGCACCAATCAGAAGTTATAATTTAAATAGTTTCCAGCAAATCAAGTTTGACATTGTATAAGGATAAAAAAAAAAAAATGAATACAAATTATGTAGCCCAGGTTATGGGCTGGGCTTATTCAACACATCCATCAAAACTTTCATTCACTTAAATTATTATAGTAGTATTCATGAAAAAAATTAACTGCAGCTGTACTTTAATAATGACACACACACTATATATATATATATATATATATAAAATTGTGTGTGTGTTGGCTGCTGGCGTTTGTTTACTTTTGTATGCAATACATTAGAATTTCCCAAATGATGCCACATCAGTAGGGCTTCGATCCCGGCTTGAAGTAACTGGATGAGTGAAACAGGCCTGTATGTAGATGACTTGTATATATATCTTCATTCAAGCATGTTTGGTTGACATATGTCTACTTATTTTAACCTTCTCGAATTCACTGATCAACTTGTTAATGTTGATATTAAATTCATTAAGAAAGGCGCCATAGTTTTTCTCATTTATTTGCCCCAAGTACTTTCAATCTTAGCAATTCACCCCTGAAGGTGATCTTGGGTAAGACGAAAAAATTAATGTAATTGATAGATGTGAATTTTTTTATTTTTGTAAATACACATGAAATGCACACTGTAATAATTATAAACATATGAATGTGCTCCATTATAATTAATTTAAAATTAACTATTAATACTATATTCTTTTTAAGTTTTAATCTAAGAAAGGCAACTTTAATTTATATAATTATAATTTTTTATAAATTACAATTTAAAAACATTGCTATCATAAACATTTAAAATATTGTTGCTATACTCATAACTAACCTTATTTAGTGTTGGTTGTATTTTTCTTATATACAGGGCTTCAAGAATTTGAAGTTTTTGTTTTTATTTTCATGGTGGAGTATACTTGTATTGTCAATATTTCTCTAAATTGTGAATGTGAACAGGAATGTTCCTTTAAACGTTGTGTGATGGAACTTGATTCAGACATATGCAGTGTAAGTCTTCTTGATAATATTGTTGTCGTGAAACCAACATATTTTTTTACCTTTTTGTCAGAGATACAATCTTCTAAAGGACTGATTGATATACAATGTTGTTTTTTTTGCAAAACATTAGTTGACGGAGAAGAGTTATTGTGGATGATCAAGTTCGTTGTATTAAATTTAGTATAGTGTATAATTATTATTTCTTTTTTTTTTACTGGTATCAGTGGGATCAGTACTAATGAGTTATTTGAGGAATTATGATGTTCTTTTTGGTTTATGTTAATATTTCTAATAACTCGTCTAATTTATTCATCAACAATGTAATTTAGGAAAGTCATTATGAATGAAAGTTTGTTTAATTCCATGTAGAAAATTTTTTTGTGGAAGCGTTTCATTTTATTTTTATTTTCATGGTGGAGTATACTTGGGTTATCAACGAGTATTTTTCAGAATTGTGAAGGTGAACAGGAATGTTCTTTTCAATTTTGTGCAATAGAGTTTGTATCCAACATATGTAGTGTAAGCCATTTTGTCAATGTTGTTATCGTGAAGCCAACATTTTTGTTCATCTTGTTTGAAATTAGAATGAATTTGATTAAGGTATAGTAGATTGACATGTTTAGGGTTATTTGAAGAAGTATGATGGTCTTTCTGATTTATGTTAATATTTCGAATAGCACATCTAATTTGTTCATCAACAATGTCATTAGAAAAGTCATTATTAATGAGAATTTGTTTAATGTTTTTTTTTTAATTCAGTGTAGAAAATTTTTTTGTGCAAGAGTTAACTTTTGCACAGTTAATTAAATTTTGTATAATCGTTGTTTTGTAATAGGACGTTCACTTTTATAGTTGAGAATGCACATGTTTACGCAAGTTAGTTTTTTTTTTTTATATGGGTAGGGGGTGATAGTAAATGTATTATTATTAGTGTCTCTCAATATATCAAGAAAAGGAATTCATATGTGAATTTAAGAATGGAGTTTTTTTGGAAGTTGTTTTCTAGTTCATGTATCTCATTTATGTTTTTAACTAAAATGAGAATATTATTTACATCTTTTAGGTAGATGGAGGATTTTTCGGTGGTTTTATTAATATCTTATTTTCAAGTTTAATCATATAGAAGTTTCTAAATGTTGGTCCCAGAACTGAACCCATGGAAAATCCACATTGTACATAGATATTATTTAGAAGGGAACCTCAAAAAGGTACAAGTCAAAAATTAGTTTCCATAATATGTTAAGTTTAATTTTTAGTGGAGGGAGAAATGGATTGTTGTAAATATTCTTTATAATTCTATCAATCGTTTCTCTAACAGGGACATTGGTAAATAAACTTTCAACATCAAGTGAGGTTTGGGTTTCATTATCAGGTTTTTGTGTTTTTAAGATATGGATTAATTTATGAGTTGATTTAATATTGTATTTACCAGGTATGTATGGTGAAATGAGTTGATTAATGATTTTGATTAATTGATAAACCGGAATATAGTAGAATTGTTCTTGGCAATACGTATTGCTTATCAGTAAGCTTTAATATACTCTACATATCAGCAGAGTTCTCCTAAATATATGTGTTCAGGACAAATTCATTAATGGAGGAGATGGATCATACCACATCCAGTAGGAACTTTGGTTATGACAGGATAGAGAGGGAAGTTAAAGTTTATGTATTTTTATACTTCAATCTATGTATCCTGGTTTGTAGTCACCAATTATTTTCGGAAGTTTTAAGTTGTCTAGTCCTGCATTGTTGGCTGTGATCAGTTTATTTATTTTCATTTTCAGTTGGTTAATAGGATTTTTGCTGACTTTTCTAAATTTAGTGTGATTGCTGAGTATTTGTTGTAATTTTGAATTATAATCAGATTTAATACAAAGATATTGGTTTTATTCGTTTTGTTTTTTTTAAATTATATGAGTATAGTTACATAACTCCTTAGCAGTGATTTTTAATTATTTTGTGAGGAGCATAGAAAAGTTTTTTTCTTATTTATATATCACATCTACAGTTGGAAATGCTACTGGAGGTACAAAAATGCATTTTTAACTGCATTTTTGCACTTCCAGTAGCATTTCAGGATGAACTTTTTGTTAGACATTTTCATGACGGTCGTCTTCGAGTATAGAATCCAGAGGTTGGCAGTGAATAATTCGGATATAGTAGGAAAGCGTAGTTCAGGTCTAAGGTGGATATCCTTAGCAGAGCGTAATTCTTCCTTGTATCATCTTCGCCTGTTCTCACTGATGGTAGCAGAGCGTAGTTGTTCCTTCTATCATCTTCGCACTGGTCCTTCCGGTAGGCTGAACAAAGATGGCCGCCTTTATACACGACGAATACAATGTTCTGCGGCTTCTGGTTGGTCAACCTTCTATTGGTAGACTATAAAGGAAGTTGAGTCATCTGGATTGGCTCACTAGTCATATGTATGTATCCAAAAAACCGTAACACTTTTTTCATGGACAACCAAACTACAACTGACCTCTGTCATGAGCACAGTAACTGAATATTTTCACCAATGAGCTGTCAGGTGACTCTCAAGGTACCCCTATGACCCCTATGTAGATTTGTCATGATAAAAAATGCTAATGGAGGTACAAAAATGCAGATGAAAGTTCAGAGGCAGTATCAAACCATGTGGCTTAAAATCTCACAAATTAAAAAGTAAGTTTGGAGCTAATGATACCTGTAAACAATGTGCACAAGAACCGATCTGGAAGACGAAGGATACTAATCATGTTCTGTGAAGCAAGAAGGAGTGATGGAATGTGTTCACAGAAGTCCAAGAAACCTATCGAAATGTTGATTGCTGCTTGGGGTTACTAGCAATGTTTTAATCATGAAAAACATTGATTTGAAAACATGCAATGACAAAAGCTTAAGAGTGTGTATTTATAATAAATACTGTCTTCATTGCATTACTTAAATGAGATATAATTGGTTCTAGTTGCTTGAATTATTTGAGAAAGCTTCAAAATGTGTATACATTTTTGAGCCACTCTGTGTGAGCGTGTGTGTGTGTATATATATATATATACACACACACACATAAGCCCATTTTGTTGTACCACGGCTCATCAGTGTGGCTAGACACCTGATTGCTTCAAGCCAGAATCAAAACATGATCGATGCAAATGTCAGTGTGTCACACTTCTTCAACTTTACTCCTAGAGGCCGTAGCCTAACATATACCATTTTGGAATCAGGCCGACTCCGTGAGCAAATTAAAAACATTCCATGATGGATGCAGACTTGTGATCCTGAAATTTTGGATTCCCAAGTTTTCATTACTGTGATTGTTTTCGATGATTTTTTTTTTTTTTTTTACATGATTTTTTTTTTTTGCAACAAATTGTTTTGTACAATAACTAGGAAATAAATTTGGGAATAATGAAAATTAATTGTGAAATCCAGCAAAAGTCATCCATTAAATAAAAACAATTATTTGTACAGAAAGTAAGGACCTATGTACATCAAATTATTTTTAAATTAAGTGGCAGTAGATGAATTATCATTGAACTTTTAAAAGGTAAGCTTAAATATTAATGCAGTACTTAAATGCAGTGATACAAATTTTAAGCTCTTTTCTAGTTTATTGTTGCTTATCATGTACGGCAGCATTATGAGTGACAAAAAGAAATTTCTGTCAACAGGAGACCAGATTGCAATCAAAAGAACCAAGGCTGTAGTGAGGATGAAGACCCAGATCAAATGACAGCCAGGAGAGCTTTCAGTTCTGAGAACATACAAAGACTTAAGGACTCTCAAACTCCTGAACAAACTGAAAGCTCATTTAAGAGCCCTTCTCAGGAACTTAGCTTAAATACTGCCTGATAGGGCAGCTTTTAAGCTAGTAAATAAATATATACATTAGGTTGTGACACATGAAATGGCACACTTTATATAAAATGAATAAAACGTTCCTGAAATGTTAAATAACTAATTTATTTAATTAAAATAGGCAGCATGTTGAGAGATGACTGTTCTTCATCATACCTTAAAATTCTTGATCCTATCTTTAAAAAACTCATCCTTTGATGAGAAAAACAGTTCAAATGCTTCAATATTAGAGAATGTTTTATTGAATACTAGCAGTAGAGCTCGGCGTTGCAACAGTAAGAGATAGATCAAGTATCGACCATCATAAAGACTGAAAAATAAAATTGACAAAGATTATTGTTTAAGGTTGACGGACACGCATGTCTTAATTAGTTTTTTTTTAGTTTTTTTTACGAATTGGTCAAACTCAAACAAAAACATTGTTTTCAATCGTTATGAGTCTATCGATTGAAAAGAATTTTATTATAAACAATTGTCTTGTAAATGGAATTTTTAATGCATTCTGACTGTAAAAATAAAGAAAAAAGTGTGCAAGACAATAAGAAACACTACCTGCCAAAAAAAAAAAAAAAAAAAAAAAAAGTGAAGTTTTGTTGAAACCAACCTGGGTTTTATAAGTATAACTCAAAATGAATTGTCCACCTTTCATTAATGCCTCCTAATCGTGTTTTCAAATTGATTTTGTGCAAAAACAATTGTGTTTTTCCAATTTTTGGTCAGAACCACTGCAAGGTAATTTTACGTAGTCCTGTGAAGTTTCGTTGAAATTGGTTGTAAGAAATCTGATCCAATATATAAATGTAACAGACACACACACACACAATCTGCGTTTTATAATAAGTAAGATTTCTCTGTTGTTACATTGAGCTCTCTTTGGCTTGACATGCTCCTTGGAATTATCCCTACTAATCATCAAATGAGATGATATATATATATATATATATATATATATATAGATAAAGAAAGTAGGAATGCAATCAAATATTTTTCATTATACTAACAAAAACTGTTAGCTTAATTTTTTGGGGTTGCTGCATTATTTTATTTTTTTTTTTTTTTTAGAAGTTTCAAATAAATTGTACACTGAGAAAAAAAACCCCCCAAAAAACAAACAATAAAAAACTGAGACACTCTTACAGATTCTTGCATGCCAGTCAACTTTAATCATCAAGAGTCTTAACGGCTTTATTGCCTTGCTTGGTGTTAAGTAATGATTAAAAAAAAAAAAACAAAAAAAAAAACAATCCCACCTTGTAAAATTTAATAAAACGTATGCGCATGTGTATATATCTCACACATTGAGTGCTGATGTTAATAAAATGGAGCTCGATGTAATAAAACATAGCTATCAAGTATATATTAATAAATATACATATTATTCCTCACCAGTAGCATGACTAGAAGTTTCATGCTTAATGCAATCTTCAGGTGTTGAGTAGAGATTGAGATATATATAAATAAACACACATAACACTGCTATTTATTAACTTTACTGAAATGCCAATGCTTCCTTTATGGCTTTTCATTAAACTGGTTACAGGAGACAATTACTAAACAGGCTTTTTTTTTCCATTTTACCTCACTTTTATTTAATCAAATTCCACCACTCACTCTCTATGTCGTGCATTGAGTGATGAAATAGACTGTTGGTTGCTTGAAATTCAAGTATGACCAACATATTAGGTTGGTGCAAAAATAATGTCGTTTTCTCACATAGTAACATATGTGAGAAAACGACATTATTTTTGCACCAACCTAATAATAAAGGTATCATATGCAAATACATTCCTAATGATTTTACTACCAAATTGCACTGAAAAACCAAGAGAAGAAAAGGAGAGGAAGAGGACAAAGAAGAGAAGAGGACAAAGAGAGAAGAAGAGGAGGAGGAGGAGAAGAAGAGAAGGAGGAGGAGGAGAAGGCGGAGGAGAAGAAGAGGAGGAGGAGGAGAAGGAGAAGAAGAGAAGGAGGAGGAGGAGAAGAAGAGAAGGAGGAGAAGAAGAAGAGAAGGAGGAGGAGGAGAAGAGAAGGAGGAGGAGGAGAAGAGAAGGAGGAGGAGGAGGAGAAGAAGAAGAAGAGAAGGAGGAGGAGAAGAAGAAGAAGAAGAAGAGGAGGAGGAGGAGGAGAAGAAGAGAAGGAGGAGGAGGAGGAGGAGAAGAAGAGAAGGAGGAGGAGGAGGAGAAGAAGAAGAGAAGGAGGAGGAGGAGGAGAAGAAGAAGAGAAGGAGGAGGAGGAGGAGAAGAAGAAGAGAAGGAGGAGGAGAAGAAGAGAAGGAGGAGGAGAAAAGGAGGAGGAGAAGAAGAGAAGGAGGAGATCGACACTGGTCAGAATTGAAGGTTACAGAACATGGCCATTAGATGAAACACACAGTGTATTATTTAATGTTACTACAGAAATGCATTAAGAATCAAAAGAATTTTTAGTCAAGAATAAATTCACTGTGAAAACCCTACGCAAATAAACTTTCAGGTGATTCAAAGAGGCAAATAGCAGCAGAAAGGTATGGTAATATTAGCTGTTTCCATATAAGGAAACATTCAACAGTCATTGATCTATGCTACTATGGTTTTTTTCCCCCGCCTTCCCTCCCTGGTTATTAGTGGAGATCAAAATGTAATATCTGTTCCATCTCTAATGGTAATATTAGTTGTTACCTCACACTATTTTTTATTTTTAAATTATTTCACCCTAAGCATCATACTACTAGAACGCAAGGGGTTACTATGAGCGAAAGAAAATGAAAAGATGTTGGTGAGGAGAAAGGACAATAAAAGAAGACCCTATAGTGATTAGCGCTACATTAAAATTTTCAAAAATTGTAAGTGGAAAGGTGTAGAGTGCATGGCCATGGTTAATTTAAATGTAAGATAAATGATAGAATTGTCCAATAAACAGAATTGAAAAAGTTTGCAATAAGCAATAACAAGAAAAGGAAAAGAACAGGGCAAAAATAATATAAGGAAAGCAAACAATATATGCAAGGCAAATCAACAGTAATATGGCAAAAAGTTCACAAACTAAGAATTAGGGTCAACACACAAGAGCAAGTTTGAGCAAAACAGACTGGGGCAAAATCAAATGAAACTGAGAACCGGCCTATTTTATTGGCTAGGAAAAAAATCCCAGAATGCATTTGTGTGCTTCTGCCTATAAAATGGAGAGAGGCAAGTGTTTTACAGTTATTCCTAACTGAATTGGAATCAACAGTTGCTTTGTCAAATTTGATTCTAAAATAGTTTTGTACCAGTTGTTTCGCTGATCAAATTTAAAATCTAAACAATTTAATATACTAAATTTTAGTTTGACATTTATATTATTGCCACCTGGAACAGCCACACTGATGAGGAGACATTTTCTTGTTTATTTGTCAACAATGGTGTGGTGATATCTGGTTTGGTGGTCTTAAGGATTTTGTCTGTTTAGATGTTGAAATCCCACAGGATCTTGACTTGTTTTTGATAGGCACCAATGTAGATGTGAATTGTCATCGTCATAGCTGTTATTATTATGAAAAGACAGACTGGGGCTGAGTTATATGAAACCAAGAACTGGCCTATTTTATTGGCTAGGAATTAATCCCAGCATGTATTTGCGTGCTTCTGCATATAAAATGAGGGAGGTGCAAGCGTTTTTCAATCATTCCTGCCATAGTTTGGAACCAACACATGAGAGCAAGAAACTGGAAACAGGTGAGAAAAGAAACTACAATTTCAATAGAACATACAGTTGTAGCTAGCTAATTCAAAAGTAAAATGATGAGACCTAATTGCCAATCTAGTAGCACACTTAAATTCATGCAGTTGAGGCACTGCAGAGGAAAGCTCATTAGAATAATTGCTATGAAAATAATTGTAGAAAAGTTGAAGGAAAGTCCATCACAGTGGTGAGAAAGTGACTGAAGTTGAGATGCCAGGTCAGGACCGATTACATTGCAGACTTATCATGAATTTTGAGATACATAGGAGAACCAGACCAGATATGGTAGCAATATTCAATGCACAGATGAACGACAGATTTAAAAATACATAAGATGGATTCTTACAAGATAATAGTAATGGCAATATTAGCTGTTTCCTTATAAGGAAACATTTGGCATTCATTGACCGAGCAGGCAATTCAACTTTCAGTTGCAATTTATAGGTTTCTTTCTCTTAAAACAATTTTTTTTAGGAAAATAGATTCCTGAAGTCCAGTAACTGTTATTGCTCTTTTCAATAATGATAGGAGTTTCCTTCCTAACCATTTGTTTGAAGTGGTGTGGAATGTCAACATCTTGATTATGTCATTATTTTCTCTTCTCAAGCCCAGTAGCTGTTACCACTCTTTCCATTATTGATAGAGGTTTCCTTCCTAACCTTTTGTTGGAAGTAGTGTGGAATGTCAACACCTTGATTATGTCATTATTTTCTCTACTCAAGCCCAGTAGCTGTTATCACTCTAAGTTTGAAGTATTGTGGAATGTCAGCACCTTCATTATGTCATTATTTTCTCTTCTCAAGCTCAGTAGCTGTTATCACTCTTTCCAGTATTGATCGAGGTTTCCTTCCTAACCTTTTATCTGAAGTAGTGTGGAATGTTAACATCTTGATCATGTCATTTTTTTTCTTAACCTACATAATAATGATAGTTCCTCAAATGACTGAGAAAATACAGCAATATTAAGAAATATTAGTTTTTGGGGTGGCGTCTGAACACTACGTTTAATGTTAAATGGATTACCTCAGTTTTTTAGAATTTAATAGAATCTATTATTTTTGAAAATTATTTTTGAAAAATGAAGAAAATCTCCAAAGAATGTGTTTTTGGCATTCATTTCACCATTTCAATTTGACTTCCATACAACATTTTTCTTTTTTTTTAAATTTTATTTACTGAATTCTCAAGACTTTTAATGAACGCCATACATTAATTGTGATGAGGCAGCTTATGGCAGACCTGAAAAGGACTTTACAGACTCTTCCCAAAATTAAAAGAAACTCAAGAATAAATTTTTAAAGTTTTATAAAGGTGTATATTGAAGAGTAGAAAGGGACCATCGTCTGATACAGACTTTTGCCCAATGATTATGAAATTAACCTGCCCCATATATCAGTTCAGTTCTGTGAGATGTGTGATACATGCTTAGGTGATCATGTATCTTTTGATACATGATCGACGAGGCAGATTGTTTTCCCGCAGTAGGTTGCCATTTCTTTCTGCAGTAGACCAGTTGCCATTGAAGCCTAAAGAACCCAGCCTGTCCTGCTATTTACCCATAGCTGGGCGGTGGAGAAGAAGAGGCTTCATACCTTTCCCAAGGGTATTAGTACGTAAGTAAATTTCAGTCAGTTATGTGCCATGCGTGATACACGCTTAGGCGATCATGTATCGAAAGACACATGACAGATGAGGCAGATTTTTTTCCCGCAGTAGGTTGCCATTTCTTTCTGCAGTAGACCAGTTGCCATCCAAGGCTATAGAACCCAGCCTGTCCTGCTATTTACCCAGAGCTGGGGGTGGGTGAAGAAGAAGATTCATACCTTTCCCAAGTGTATTAGCACGTAAGTGAATGTAATGGATTCAACAGGAATTTGAACTCACCTCAAATCCATTACATTCACTTATAGTATACTCTGCCATAATATATGACAACAACAATGCAAATAATGCAAACAGTGAGACTTTGAGAGGGACAGGTTTGAGTTGAATGTTAAAGAGTTAAGGCTGGAAATCAGGCCAAAGATCCATTGTAAAGATAAAAATGGATAATGAATCCAGGCAAGAGTTTATCTATAGGTTCGGCTCTATCTCATGAGTGTCACTTTGGAGAAATCAAAACGTACCCACACGTAACCCCTATCCTCAGTCTGTAAAGCTAACACAGTGAGCAAGTGAAAAGCAGAATGGTCAGGATGAAAGATCAAACACTTTCCCCAAAGTAGACATGTTCCAGATGGTTCTTTCAGAAATCTAATCTATGACAAACAGACCCTGTCCGTGACTAAGCACTGACAAGAACCAAATTCCGTCATGTTCCAGTAACTAATATTGAAAGGATGCCAAATAAAACAAAAAGCAGACCTCACCACATTAACATCCAAAAACCAAAATCAAATTAACCATTTCTTTCTTTCTGATAATATTCAATTTCCACTTTGTCTCTAAAACTCAGAGTCTTCCATTGTCTATTCCAACTTCCTTTCAATCTAGATAAACTAGAGGGAATTCTTAACTGAATACTTTATTTAATCTATTGCAGGTGGGGAACTGTTCTTGTTCCACTGCACATAGGATATCATCTAGTTATAGTACTGCTTGCCCATTTCCACAGAGTACAAGACCCAAGGATTGAACTCACAACCACTATCACCAAATTCACACACCAACATTTTATCTACTAGGCCATTATCCCATAGAACAATTCGCTATAGTGAACTTGGAGGCTTGAACCTAACCTACCTACTGATTAGGTTGCAACTGCTGCTGCTGACATGAGCAGTGGAACAAGAGAAGTTTTCTAAGATCAATGGTTAAGTTTGAACACCACCAGTACGCTCAAATTCTCAGTCACAATGATTTGTGACTTCATGCAAACACAACCAGCTCCCAAATTTCACTTGCCTTGGGTTGACCCGTGGTATGGTTTCCAGACACTTTCCAAAGGCGTTGCACGCTTTGATCACCTCTTCAGGTTGATAACATTAGAAGTTATCTTCCTGACAAATCAACCAGGGTGTGATTTGAACCTGGATCTCTTGGTCAGAAAGCAAATGTTCTAATCACTCGGTCATGCATCCATATATCTGCATTGGCAGAAGGATCTCATAAGGAAGCTGCTTGCTGATATTGATACCAAGTTTGGCTGACTGCCTTAGAATGCGGAAAGGCCACTGCCAAAATTATCAATACGGTCAGCTGAGCTGGTCACTCATATGATTCAGAGTCCAAAAACATTTAAAGCATGTGATCTGATCACATGCCACGCATTCATAGGACAACACTTGACACATATTTTATGAGATCTAGAATTACTGATGAATATATTACAGCAACTTATTTCAGGGTTTTGTTTTTATTTTACTCCATTTTATTGTTGTTTTTTTTTATGCTAACATTCTGGGTCAATACATTCTTTATTACTTATTTTGGCATATCTCTCCAAATCATGCGATTATATATAACGTGTGTGTGCGTAAAATTTGCAAAAGAAAAAAATTATTTCTGGAGAAGTGTATTTCTATAATAAAGCTCTTATGTTGCTAGAGGTTTATCTCATTGAGAGAGGAAAGAAAAAAAAAAAAGCAGGAGAGAGGAAAGAAAAAAAAAAAAGCAGGAGAGAGGAAAGAAAAAAAAAAAAGCAGGAGAGAGGAAAGAAAAAAAAAAAAGCAGGAGAGAGGAAAGAAAAAAAAAAAAGCAGGAGAGAGGAAAGAAAAAAAAAAAAGCAGGAGAGAGGAAAGAAAAAAAAAAAAGCAGGAGAGAGGAAAGAAAAAAAAAAAAGCAGGAGAGAGGAAAGAAAAAAAAAAAAGCAGGAGAGAGGAAAGAAAAAAAAAAAAGCAGGAGAGAGGAAAGAAAAAAAAAAAAGCAGGAGAGAGGAAAGAAAAAAAAAAAAGCAGGAGAGAGGAAAGAAAAAAAAAAAAGCAGGAGGGAGGAAAGAAAAAAAAAAAAGCAGGAGAGAGGAAAGAAAAAAAAAAAAGCAGGAGAGAGGAAAGAAAAAAAAAAAAGCAGGAGAGAGGAAAGAAAAAAAAAAAAGCAGGAGAGAGGAAAGAAAAAAAAAAAAGCAGGAGAGAGGAAAGAAAAAAAAAAAAGCAGGAGAGAGAGGAAAGAAAAAAAAAAGCAGGAGAGAGGAAAGAAAAAAAAAAAAGCAGGAGAGAGGAAAGAAAAAAAAAAAGCAGGAGAGAGGAAAGAAAAAAAAAAAAGCAGGAGAGAGGAAAGAAAAAAAAAAAAGCAGGAGAGAGGAAAGAAAAAAAAAAAAGCAGGAGAGAGGAAAGAAAAAAAAAAAGCAGGAGAGAGGAAAGAAAAAAAAAAAAGCAGGAGAGAGGAAAGAAAAAAAAAAAGCAGGAGAGAGGAAAGAAAAAAAAAAGCAGGAGAGAGGAAAGAAAAAAGCAAGAGAGAGGAAAGAAAAAAGCAGGAGAGAGGAAAGAAAAAAGTAGGAGAGAGGAAAGAAAAAAGTAGGAGAGAGGAAAGAAAAAAGTAGGAGAGAGGAAAGAAAAAAGTAGGAGAGAGGAAAGAAAAAAGTAGGAGAGAGGAAAGAAAAAAGTAGGAGAAAGGAAAGAAAAAAGTAGGAGAGAGGAAAGAAAAAAGTAGGAGAGAAAAAAAAATAATGTGATCTTTAAATATATTTAAGCATTGACTTTAAAAGTCATGTGAAACATTACTTTCATTTACAGCGTGTTTAAAAAAAAAATTTGACATTTCTTAATCTATCGCTCAATTGATATCAAATTTTAACAGCATTTGAGAAACAACTGAAAATTCTGTTTCATTTCAGGTATAGAAATGCCACTCACTTGAAAAGAAAAGGAGTTTTGTGTATTAGACCGGAATACAGTCAAACAAGACTGCAGTGTGAGAGAATTTGCTAAAAATGCACCAAATTTGGGCCTAAAACATTTCAGCAGCAAGAGAGAGTGCAACTTTTGCATATATACTACTCTGAGAAGTGTTGATCCCTATATAACTAATCCCATTTTTGATGGGTACTATGCTAGTGTATAATAAACTGACACTGCTTGAGAGATTCGGTGAGGGAAAGACATCATTCATACAGTATCAAGATGAAATTATAAATATTTCTTTTTAATCTGATGTGAATTGTAGTCTAATTTGAAACCACTTATCTTGGATGACAGTAATCACTCCTTCTTTAAGCTGAAAAGTGATTGACAGCCCAAATAAATTCAGCCTGCATAAATCAGCGTTATATAATGAAAGATGAAAAGGATTCTTATCAATGTTTCCTAGCACAAATTAGCCCATTTTTTAGGAATTCCAACTTTTTAACGTGACTCAAATGGTTGGGTAGGGTGTAACGTTGAGTCAGACAAAGGATGATAATAATAATGTTTGAAAAAAAGGTTAAAAATTCTACAATGAAATAAAAAATATTCACTTGCAATATAAAACAAGATAAAAAAAATATCTAAACTCAAAACAGGAAAATTTTTGCAATTGAAATCAATAGCAAATTGTAATTTATTCGATCTCATTAGTTTTCTAGCAGGCAGGTAAAAAGGCAGTTGAAATGATGACTTCAAGACAATGATAGAATTCTGATATGAACGTGTAACAATGTAGACAAAGTGGATCTCTATTTAATGGATTGAAGGGGTAGACAAAGTGTCTCTCTGTTTTAATTGGTTAAAATGGTAGACAAAGTGTCTCTCTGTTTAATGGGTTGAAGTGGTAGACAAAAGAGCTTAACAGAAGTAACCTTTTCCATTTGAACTAATCCCTGAAAAATTGACACAATTTGGTTCAGGGTTAATTAACCTGTAAGCATTCCAATTCTCGATCAGTGTGAACCAAGCTGGAGGAGGGGGGCTTATGGCCATATCACACTGAAACACTGTTTCTTATACGATTAAGGTCAGTACACTTGAGAATACAAGGTGCTGTGATGGTTAATAGCTTGGAATGGTTAATTGGAGAGCAGAGTTTCAATTCCAGTTGGGGTTATTATATTCACTTACATGCAAATACCCTTGGAAAAGGTATGAATCCACCTCTTCTTCTCCTCATCTGTGGGTTAATTAGCCAAACTTGTATCAGTAAATCATTATTTCCAAAAATAAAAAAAATTCTTACAATCTAAAAATATTTTCCGGCCTTTAAACAACCTGCAAACTGTTGTTAAGCCATAGAAGACAAATCAATCAATCAAAAAAAAAATAAAAATAAAAAAAAATAAAAATAAAAAAAAATAAAAATAAAAAAAAATAAATAAAATAAAATAAAATAAAATGCAACCTGGGGAAGGGTCAACTGCATGCACACAAGGTAACACGGTGAAAGACAAACACCACATTGAAAAACAAGAACATGGACCCCGTTTCTGATATTATAAAATAAATGTTTTATTCAGAAAGAACTGCACAGTGGACATGTCCATTTACTATAAGGTTGGTGCAAAAATAATGACGTAATAATGTCGTTTTTTGACGTAACGTCAAAAAACGACATTATTACGTCATTATTTTTGCACCAACCTAATACCAAGGGTGGACCAGAACTCTCCCTGATTCCAAGCATGACTGTTAATATAGACCAGTACCCAGAGCTGTCCTTCATTCCAGCAGCAAATGTTGGACAATTTCCTCAAAGATGGACTCGAGGCGACAGATGTGGATCTACAGAAGGATGCTAAGAATATCATGGACAGAGTGTGTGAGCAATGGTGAGGTCTTAGAAAGGTTGCAAACAAGGAAGAGGCTTGTACTTAATATCAGGAAGTGGCAGCTGAAATTTCTGGGACACATAATGAGGAAGGAGGGCCTGGAGAATCTGATACCCATGGGTTGAATAGAGGTAAAGAGAGACAAGGGAAAACAACATGTGACATACCTGGTGGGCTTAAGCAAGTGGATGACAGAATGTGGTCTAGGGGAGGAAACAGAGGGAAGGAACTTGTTGAGAGCCATGATTGCCTATGTCCTTTCAGGACATAGGCATATAAAAAGAAAGACCTGGATATACTCTATTTCCAGTTTTGTTGCCACTTGATCTACAAAAACTTCCCATTCCCCTTGGGTTAAAACTGAACATCAAAACGAACCATCCACTGGTGGATCAAACAAATACTAGAGTTTGAAATAAAAACCACCTTTTTCCTTTCTATATAGGTGTCCATAGGACCACAAACACATTAATAGGACAGTGGACATTAATGGATTATAGAGAGAAACTGATTTATAAGTCTCCCACCCCAGATCATAGCAGAATAGATATTGCACTCAGTATCCTTCAGTAAAGCCAGGTTTGATCAGAGGGGACTGCCTGGTTTCCAAGTACAGATTCATATACTTGGTCCATTTGCATCCGATATGCTCACACATGTGAAGAACCAGGGTGGGTAAATATACAAACACCAACCCAAGAGGAAGCAAGGAGAATCACTCGGACCAACAGGAGATGCAGAATCCCTGTTCAGAGAAGGCCCCAGGGCCACACACTGACTGACAATAAATGATGAAGCCCAGAGTGCAATAAAAGCTAATGGCATGTACGAGACATTTGGTTTCATGCTTCTGTTAAGCATGGCAACAATAATAATACATCTATAATAGCAAAATTTTTATTTTCGTAATTAATATCAGATTTTACAGTGAGCATTAATGGGTTGAAACGGTAGGCAAAAGCAAACCTTTACTCTGCAAGTTGAAGAAGTAATAGCAGTATCAAGGGAGTAAACGTCCTTCTGACACCACACCTTTTTTTTTTGCAGGCACATTGGTTAAACATTGCCAATATGTTTATATACAATGCATGTGTTGTTATATATAAAATATCACTAGCAAATTGTTTTTCTAACAGCTATGAAAAAAAAAAAAAAAAAAAAAAAAAAAAAAAGCTCAAAGATAATCATAACCCCATCTGTTGCCACTGATTTAGCAAAATCCAGTCGAGCATGATACAATCCAAGATAGAGTTCTTGCTGAAAAATGTAACAAGATGACCAAAATATTTTTGGGCTGACACAAGTTAATCCCAAATTATTTCATCAATGAGTTAACAAATGACATTTTGAAAAGAACAAAATATTAAAAAAAAAAAAAAATAAAGCTTATACAGAAGATAATCCATTAGGGGATTATCATCTATCCAAAGATTGCCAAATTCTTTTTAAGTTTATCATAGCCTTGATGATTAAGGTCAAAGATCCCATAATCTAAACCAGTGATTTTTCCACATGAACATACTGCCTTCATGGGGAGGGGCGCCTGTTAAGATTATAGTGCCCTCCCTCTGCAAGCTTAATGTCTCTTTAAGAGACATTAACCTTTCAGAGGGAGGGTGCTATAATCTTAACAGTGCAGTTAGATGACTTAACCCAGATTAAATCTCAACATTTTGCATATTTTTAAATACTAACATTTACTCATTAAAAGGCTCAAGAGCAACTCAAGGTAGAGCATTAACATTAAAATGGTAATTAATGAATGAGCTGTGATATAAATGATATGAAGTAGTAAGAAGTAAAGATTATGAGGATAGATAATGACCGACTTGAAGGTCAAGATTTCAGGGAAATACCCACATAGGAGTCTATTCAGCAGTTCTTAGAAAGCTTCCACTGATTGGTGCTGTTATGATGGGATAAAACAAATACACAACATTAACAATATTCCATTAATTATACTCCATTTACCAGGGGAATTTTAACCATACAACTACGGAAAATGCAACACTGAGAACTGAACCCCACATCAGACTAGCAAAAGATGTATTCCAAAAGTTAAGCTGAGAAATGGAAAAATTTTCTTAGGAACAAAAAAGTATACTGGATTGCTATGCGATATCTATCCTTATATGGCAGTGGATGTTGAACAATCTCCCCACAGAAGAGTAGAAAACTGGAGGCAGCACAAATGTGGATCTACAGAAGGATACCGAGAATCCCATGGATGGAGTAAGTAAGCAACAAGGGAGTCTTGAAGAAAGAATCAGGAAGAAGCAGCTGAAATTCCTTGGGCTCATTGAGGAAAGAAAACTTGGAAAACTTAACCTTCATAAAGAATATCAAGGGCAAAACGGACTGGGGATAAATATAAATTACTTCCTGATGAGCTTATATGAATGGCTGGCAGATATGGGGAGGGGGGGGCACAAGAGATAGGAAGTTGTGGAGAGTCATGATCGCTAATGTCCTGAAGGGATGCATCAAACAGAAATATGTAAATGTTTTTTTACCAATTCCTTTGTTACACTAGGAAGGATGGGCCTGGAAAACTTGACAGAGCATATTAGGGGTAAGAGATGGAAGAAGGCATTAAGCCATCTACCCAATAAGCTTGTATGAATGGATGGTGGAATTCATGGGGGTGAGGGAGTAACTTTATCAAACAGCTACAAAATATAGGATGGTGTGGAGAGCTATGATCTATGTCCTACAGGGTCCCAGCACATAAAAGATAAAAAAAAAAAAAAACTTGGGTGTTTCTCTTGAGAAACAAACTTTGCCACTATATGATGCAATACAAAAAGTAAAAATCAAGTTTCATAAGCTGTTTTTTCTGTTTTTTCATGAGCCTGTAGACAAAATAAAGATCAGGATTTTAATAGCATAATCAATAGCTTAGCAACTTAGCCATACTATCTTAGTAGTGTCACTAATGGGAACTTTGTACTATTGGTAGTCTCACTAAAAATACTAGTAGTTGCATTAGAGCAGCCATAGCAACAGAATTTAAGGACCACAGTAGAAGAGATGGTAGCAGTTTTTAACGGTAGAAGTACTAGTAATGTAAAAATTACTACAATACTCCAACACACACTAGAAAATCTTCAAAAAGTGACCAAGATTTAATTAGTGAATAACATTTCACAATTTTGCTGGAGAGAGAAACAAGAGCTGAGGGATGGGCTCTACCTGGTCTACTTGCCCAAGATAAGCTAATGTGTGGATGAATATCCCCTGGTTTTCAGCACATATGTGTGTGAAGGGAAGTGGCCAGGTACTCAGCTGTGCAGCAACCAACCCTAAGGCCATACGTGGACATGGGACTGATGATGATTAATAATACTGATGGTTGCAGAATTGACTACCAAGAGGAGGAACAACCTTAACCTTTTTAAGTCTAGGGTTAGTTGTTACTCACATATCCCTATTACTCTATAATATTCATGCCCAAGTAGCTCTTGAGCCTTGTACAGAAAGAACGAAAAGGAAGTGAAAAGAAAGAAAAAAAAAATAGAGAAAGAAAGAAAAAAAAAATAGAGAAAGAAAGAAAAAAAAAATAGAGAAAGAAAGAAAAAAAAAATAGAGAAAGAAAGAAAAAAAAAATAGAGAAAGAAAGAAAAAAAAAATAGAGAAAGAAAGAAAAAAAAAATAGAGAAAGAAAGAAAAAAAAAATAGAGAAAGAAAGAAAAAAAAAATAGAGAAAGAAAGAAAAAAAAAATAGAGAAAGAAAGAAAAAAAAAATAGAGAAAGAAAGAAAAAAAAAATAGAGAAAGAAAGAAAAAAAAAATAGAGAAAGAAAGAAAAAAAAAATAGAGAAAGAAAGAAAAAAAAAATAGAGAAAGAAAGAAAAAAAAAATAGAGAAAGAAAGAAAAAAAAAATAGAGAAAGAAAGAAAAAAAAAATAGAGAAAGAAAGAAAAAAAAAATAGAGAAAGAAAGAAAAAAAAATAGAGAAAGAAAGAAAAAAAAATAGAGAAAGAAAGAAAAAATAGAGAAAGAAAGAAAAAAAAATAGAGAAAGAAAGAAAAAAAAAATAGAGAAAGAAAGAAAAAAAAATAGAGAAAGAAAGAAAAAAAAAATAGAGAAAGAAAGAAAAAAAAAAATAGAGAAAGAAAGAAAAAAAATAATAGAGAAAGAAAGAAAAAAAAAATAGAGAAAGAAAGAAAAAAAAAATAGAGAAAGAAAGAAAAAAAAAATAGAGAAAGAAAGAAAAAAAAAATAGAGAAAGAAAGAAAAAAAAAATAGAGAAAGAAAGAAAAAAAAAATAGAGAAAAAAAGAAAAAAAAAAATTAGAGAAAGAAAGAAAAAAGAAAAAAAAAAGAAAATATCAAAAGCCCAATAAGGGTAAAAAAGAAAAATGTGCCATTAATTTTTATGGTACGAGCAAACTAGTAGCAATACAAGAAAATATTATTGGTCAATATTCTAAAAAAATTATGATGTAGATATTTATCAATACATACCCACCCAAGCGAAATATTGCGTGAGTCAGGGGTTAAAGTGGGAGTCTCCCAGTTACATGGCGTAAAGATGAAAAATGCTCATGTGCCTTTGGCATTTACTCTTGGGGGGTGGATTCCCAAGGTACCAGCCTCCTGAAACAGAGAATATACTCCTTATGATACCAACTGGGTTTCTGGCTGGGCTAGAGTAGATTTTTTCTTTTAATTAGAAATTAATGTACTCAAGAGATAGGCATACACACATTTAGATGTTTCCAACTAGTTCAAGTGACTAACTTGTTCTAGGATGTGAATGGCTCTCCACAGTTTCCTATCCCTTGTGTCCTTTAGCAGTATTTTCCCCTTTGCCAAGCCTCTTGCCCACCTCAATTCTGCAATCCATTCACATGAGCTCGTCAGCTAGCTGCTTTTCCCTTGATATGCCCTGTGAGGGTTAAGTTTTCTGAGCTCTCCTTTCTCATTATATGTCTAAGAAATTTCAACTATCTCTTCCTGATTTTGAGTATTGGAGTTCTTTTCCTTACCATTTTTCTTCAAGATCTCCTCATTGCTTACCCATGGAATTTTCAGTATCCTTCTGTAGAAGGACATTTCTGTTGCCTCCATTTTCTTCTTATGTGGGGAGATTGTCCAGCATCCACTGCCATACAAAAGGACTGATACCGCATTGCAATTTAGCACTCTTTCCTTTGGTTCTAATGAAATTGTTCCATTTCTTAGTACTTTGTTGAGCTTTTGGAAGACATCTTTCAGGAATATCTGGAAAAGCAGTGTTCTAGTAATAGATATTAGAGTTTCTGTAAATAATCAGAGATGTTTGTTATTACTATTATGATATTTTTGCCCTACTCCTAAAAAATGTTTAACACATTGGAGATGGAGGTTAGTGCCAATTAAGTCTCAAGAACTGATTAATAGTAGAAAATGCTTTGAAAAAAAAAAAAATAAATAAATAAATAAAGAAAAAAAGAAAAAAAGAAAGAAAGAAAGAAAAAAGAAGAATAAAGAAAAATAAAATTAAAAAAAAATTAAAAAGTGTAGAGATACATAGCGATGTGGTATTCTCATAGAAATGGATATAAATAGACTCATGTCCTCATCAACATTAGCTCAGATATAAAAAATGATAACTTATTCCACAAATTCAGAGATTATTTTTTTTGTCCTTTCATTACAATTCATTAAACACACCAAACACTACCCAAGAACTTTGATAAAAATGCTCTTATTCCAATGACTTGAAAACCACACACACACATTTCTCATTGAAAGCATTGAACCTGGTGAGTAGTTTATATTTTTGTATGGTAACTGAATTACAAATCAAGAGAAAAAAAAAAAAACAACCCCAAAAAACTGAATCTTTTATTTAATCAGATCAGTTCAAAATTCCCTGAAAGTTATCCGGATCAACAAGTATCTGAAGAAAGGTGAAGAACACAACGACCAAAACATGATAAAAAACAAAGATGAGAAAAACAGTTCAAGTGTAAATAATATAAACAATAATCGACTAACCAAGAGAGAAAAATAACAAGTATTTAAATAAACAAAATTAAAAACAAAAAGATCTTTGCAAAAAGAGTTTTTGCTTCAGATTTAGACAAATTAGAAAAATAACCCAAAGATTTACAAAAACTTTTTCTTGAACATCACATGGTAGGAGACCCGAATTATTAGCCAAACTACAAAGTATCAAGTGCTGGTTATACTCGTATCGTCTGTCTCTTAGTCTAAAATAATCAAGATTCCTCCATCAGGCAGCCATTCTGGGCAAATGTAATTACCTGTAGAAAAATTGCAAAAAAAAAAAAAAAAAAAAAAAAAAAAAAAAAATCACTTCAAAATTGTTCTGAAATGAACAGAGAAATGCTTGAGGAATAAAAACAAAATGATAGAACACGCCCCCCCCCTCCACCAAATAAAAAATTCTCAAGAATTCAGAGAATTTAAAACATCCAATCTAGAACACGGCTCTAGAGAAACAAAAAAGACCTCTGTATATTTAAAATAATCCATAACATTTCAGACACACAGAGAGAGAGAATAAATATATATATATATATATATATATATATATATATATATATATATATATATATGAAATGGATTAAATCTGACAAATATTTTCTGTTTTTTATGGATACACTCATTTGAGTAAATACTCTGTCTTTTAATTAAACAGTATTAATTACATTTACGAGCCTGAGAAATTTCATAGAAGATATATGTCCTCCGACAGGAATTGAACCAGTATCCTACACAAAACCGTCATTAAGCGTAATGTACTATTGACCATTCACCCACAGAAAACTTCCAGTTTAGTAAAGCTCAAATTATTGCTTTTAAAAACACACCTTTGACAATTTTTTACCTGATCTATCATATTGGCTTTTATATTATGTTAGACTACAAATTTCAAAGCAGATATGATAGATCAAACACACACACATAGATCTACAATATTACTTAAATGTTATTTTTAGTGGATACTCATTTGGTTAGATGCTCTGTTTATTTTATTAAATAGTATATTTATTTATTTATTTTCATCTACCAGCCTGAATATTTGGGAAATCTTATTAGAAAAAAAAAAAAATATATAGGCTTTCTGGCAAGATTCAAACTTGCATCCTGCTGGAGAGTGCATATTTTTCTCTAATAAGATTTTTCAAATATTCAGGCCAGTTGACAAAAATAAATAGGGCATCAACTCAAATATGAGTATACATTAAAAATAATGATTCAGTAATAAAATAATATATATATATATATATATATATATATATATATATATATATATATATATATATCTCCTTTGGTTATGTGGATAATCCTGAGGAGTCACTAAAAAATGAATATCCAAGTAAATTTTCTTTTCTTTCCTTCTTGTCAATCTTTGTTTTTTTAAAATCATTTTATTTCCTGTGTTGGTGCATTTAAAACAACTGCAGAAATAAATTTAAGTTTATAACTGAAAAATTCAAATGTAAGGTTTTTCTTTGAAATTTTTCTTAATATATATATATATATATATATATATATATATATATATATATATATAGATATATATATATATTATATAAAATTGACATATACAGAAAAAAAAAAAAAAAAAAAAAAAAATAAAGTAGAAAACATGGAAAAAAAAAAAAAAAAAAAAAAAAAAATCACAGAAAAAAAGGATTTTTTTTTTTTTTTTTTTTTTTTTTTGCTAAAAAGTAAAATATTCCAATAATAAAATGTAAAATTCCTGAGCTGGAATTCTACAGAATCATTATTTGGCATAAATTTGCAATACACAGCAAAGTCATACACTTATGCACAAGCACTATGACCTATATTGCTGCAACATGTAATTCTATAAATAACATGGGGTATTTTCCACTACTGATCCCAGTACCATAACCTAATTCAGGTTATTAGACCAGGTAGTAAAACGATATGCAACAGTGCAGTAGGAATGAACAAAAACTAACATCATAGGGACAAAATGATAAATCAACAGATATCTTATATCCAAACTGGTCATCTTAGGGCAAATACCCACGTGTGATATTAGCATATGAATAGTGTGGCATGCACTGTCAAGAGTAGTGAAAATAAAAGTTGTTTAGTAATTAAATTAGACTTAAATGCCAGTTTGATTATTGAAAAGCTAGCAAACTTGGTGGATGCACACTTTCAGCAAAATACCAAGCTGAAGAGCCAGCTTTCCATGATAATTTTCATCATGATGGGGATAAATAATTTTGCAGTTTTTGTTAACAGGCCGTAGATTGGACTTGGAGGGACATGCTTGTGGATCATCAAAAAATCGCTGAAGCACAATAAAAGATAAAGATGCCTTAAATAAGTAGGTTATATATTTGTATATTTTACTGTTACACACAAGTCTGTTTTTCAAGTGTTTTTATGATTTTGAAACAAAAGCGGAAAACTGAAATTTACCGTCACAGAAGAACACTGAATCTGACGTTTTTGAACACAGAGAAATTGTCACTCTAAGCTATATGCTAAAATTCATTATTTTCCGTTACCAGCTTTTTCAGTTAGAAGTGATACTGCCACTCTCAAGAATAGAAACCTGAAAAGGATTCTAAAATCAAATGGCAAATATATTGCAGTAACAAGAGGTTCATATCTCTTGTTATCACTTTTCTACTATTGTACCCTGTTGTTGATATGAATAACCTTCAAGGAATTTCAAGCTGAACCCTACATTTAATTTATGGGCATAGATTGTTCTCTTCTCACTGAATATGTTTAGGGATACCTCATCTTGTTTTATCTTGTACTATCCATTTATTACTCACCCTGAACAATACAAAATAAGAACTAAACACAATCAGTGGAACATGGCAATCTACCTAAGTAGATTAAATAAAGGGATTCCTTGAAGACTACCCAGATCAATAAGCACCTGATGAAGGCCAGAGGGTGTAATGGCTGAAACGTTGTGATGATAACAAAAAGGACATTTGTCTGAATGTAAATAAAAAATTTCCTCATCCCAGAAATTCAGACAGAAGGCAATCCAGGGATAACAATAACAAAGATGAGGACATTAGTCTGAATGTAAATAATATCTCCACATCCCAGAAATTCAGACAGAAAGCAATCCAGGGATAACAACAACAACAAAGATGAGGATATTAGTCTGAATGTAAATAATGATAACTCCTCAACCCAGGAATTCAGACAAAGCAAGCGGTGTATTTCTTTATTAGATCCCAAATAGTTAAAGAAACATTTTAGCACAGATTATGAACAAATGAATTCACATCTATTTGGCCAATTGCTTGAAGCTTAATGTGCCGACAACACCCTGCTCCTCGAAACAAAGTAATTAAATGATCAATGGTGTATTGCCCAAACGAAGGGAAAAAAATACTGCATTCACTGGATATAATCATAGCGTGAGATATAATTATGAGATTAATTAGTGATACATTGCAATACCCGTTTAAGCTGGCAGGAGACGAACTTGATTATTTATACAGGTTGAATGTAGTGACTTAACCAACTCTGCTTATTTTGTACATGTTCATTTGGTAGTACTGAGAAATCACAGTCTGGTTCAGTGAGAGAAATCGTCAAGTTATATAAAAGTAAATAAGCACATCAGGGTTTCCTGGCAACAGAGATTTAAAAAAAAAAAAAAAAAAAAAAAAAAAAAAAAAAGTCATGTCTGAAATATATCTTAAGAGATATGGGAGTTAGCTGAATATGCTTTGCTGTTAATGATTCAGAGTTCAATCCCTGGACCAGGTAGTAAAACGATATGCAACAGTGCAGTAGGAATGAACAAAAACTAACATCACAGGGACAAAATGATAAATCAACAGATATCTTATATCAGCCAATGCACATCTGATGATGGTCAGACAGTATTTGGCCAAAACAGTGCATGTATAATAATCAATAGAAGAACAATAGTTTGAATAAATTGAAGTATATCCAAAATTCCTCATCTTTCCTTCACAACTGAGCTTGAAAAACAAGATGGATTCATTTTTTTTTATAGCTTATCAACCTTTTGCGGGTTATTTAAAGCCGAAATATTATTTTGGATTGTAAGAATATTTTTTAATGCGACCAAATATTACATTAATATTTTGCTTTTTAAACCTATTTAACCCATAGCTAGGAGGAAATAGATTCATGACTAAACCGAAGACAAAATATTCTTTATAGATACAAGAAAGGCCATTATATATAAGAATTCTGACATTTTTTTTTTTTTTTTTTTAACAACATATGTGGGTTATTTAAAGGCAAAACATTTTGGATTTTAGGAGATGGTTGATAGTACAGTGTAACCCGGATATAAGAGAGTTGCCGGGACTGGAGAAGTAGTATCTTATATCCGGGTTTCTCTTATATCCGGGTTTGGTCTATTTTGTTTAGGTAGGTATGTCTAATTTGGGACCAGAGAAAATCTCTCTTATATCCGGGTTTCTCTTATATACACTGTACTTAGAGGGAGAACCAGATAAGAATACTAAGTACTGACCAGGCTCAACATTGCTTCGCTTCAGTGATCGAACAAGTAGAACTGCATGGAACAAAAACAATAGTTTAGGCGTGACAGATCTGAAAAGTGAAAAAAAACTTCAGAGTTCCATAATAACTTGCTATTCTCATTTTCTGAGCCAATCCCTGTTGCAGACACCTACTCAGGAACATTTGTGTGTGTTCTACATTCACAGGGTCTCATCTGTGGTTTATACTGCAACTATGTTGAGCAGGTGTTATTTAATGCTTTTGGGAGAGAGGTGCATAATCTGTCATGACCAGAAAGTTTAGACAATACCGGTACACTCAAACCCTTGGTCACAATGACTTGTGCCTTCATGTGTGCACAACCATCAATGGTGTTTGAATAGTTGCATTTACTCAATTTCACTCACAAGGCTTAGGTCAATCTGTGGTGTGGTGTGGTTTTTAGGCACTTTCCCACCAAAGATGCTGGACGCTGAGATCAGAGAGATAGAAAGAGATCATAAAGAAGTCACTTTCCTGAAACATCAATTATGGTGAGATTTGAACCTGGATTCATGGTTGGAAAGCTAATGTTCTAACCACTCTGTCACACACACACAATTTTTTATATAATTAATACAAATATAAAATTTGTCACTTAGCAGATTGATGTTACCTTCACCATCCTGTAGACGGACCCTCCAGCAATTTCACCACTCACCCAAGGAGATATCAGCAATTTATTAATATTTATCCAATTGCACTTATAACACCATCCCTAGGAAGATTGCCATTCAAGGCTTGAGACCCACATCTTTATATATATATATATATATATATATATATATGGTAGAGTAGTCAATAATGGCTCAGATTTAGGAATTGGAGAGAAGAGTTCAAATTCTAGTTGAAGCCATTACATTCATTTATGTGTTAATACCCTTGGCAAAGGTATTAATCCTCTTCTTTTCCCTCCAGCAAGACAGACTGGGTCCCATAGCATTGGATGCAAAACCTGCGGAGGGTTTTTTGGGGACCCTGTGGCACGTAGTGCACCAGGTCTCTGTATTCAGCCCTTCAAAAAGTGTGGTTGGTTCTTCACAAAGCCTTCATCACTATAATCAAATCATATGTGCTGGTGTCTGGCTGTTGGTTCCTAGGTACTGAGCTGCTTGACCCTCATACCTTGAATACAACAGGAGACTCCACTATATATATATATATATATATATATATATATATAAAACACATATACAATTTGTGTGAGCTAATTAAATCATGATTATAAGCAGGTTACAGACCAGTTTAATAATGCAATCAATTTTGATCCTTATTGATCTCCCTTTCTACTGTATCCTTGTGTCAGACTAGTCATTTCCTCAATCATGCTAGAGATAGGGTACTAGTGTCCAGGTTAAGGCAAAGATTTTTTTAATGCTATTTTTCAAAGTAGGTCCTCCCTAAATGGAAGAGGAACAAGGTATGTTTTTTCGGCTTTGTGCTCAAAGATTGCTGTTGATGGCAACTGATTGGAATCAGAGGAGGGGGATGATATTTGTTGTAATATAACGCCTTTGGAATAGTCATAGAGTGAGATGTAGTGGTGTGTGGGGGAGGAGTTAAGGACAGCAGCAGGGTGGACCAGGAGAATCAGGAGGAAACCCAATATCTCAGATCTTGGAGAACTCCACAGAGTCCTGTATCCTCCACCCCACTCTGGTAAAGAGAGACTTTTAAAACTGCAGCAGTTATCTTCTGTAACCCACAAATGGATTAGTTCCCATTGGCAATGGTTGCTATACTCACTGGCTTCTTTTTTTTCTTTTTTTTCTTCTCAATATAAGAATAAAGAAAACATTATTCAGAGCTGTATATATATATATTAAAATCTGTTTATCCCATAACAGTTGATACATTTAGTGCAGCTAATGTGCATGTAAATGTAACAATCATTATGGGACAGAATTTGTATCATCATAACCATAATAAAATGGACTCGTTCTGTCCCATAATAACTGGTACATTTTGTGTTGGAAATTTGTATGCAAATGGAACAAATATGGGACAAAGATTTTTTTCTTTTTTAACGGTGATGTTCACCGTGTACAAGTTGCAAGAGCCACTCTAGGCAGAGTTTTGCCAAGTAAGAGAGACAGTTTATGGGTGTATGTGGGGAAGATAACGGTTGACCCATGACATGAACAGGTTAAGATTGTCGCAGTCAGGGAAGCATCTTCTTGGGAGTTGATTCCACAAAGCAGCGGTTCATGGGTAGCTGCTTGCTCAACTAGAATTTATATCTTATCAATGGAATACAAAGGCAATGAAAGTGGTTCGCTATTATCATTAATAATAATAATAATGAATGGATTGATGATGATAATAATAATAATAATAATGTTGCACACCCTTTGTCCCATAATCTACACCATAGATTTAGCTTCTATACCGGGGAAGGGGCAAATGCATAAAATAATATCCACTATACATTTAGCGTTGGGCACCTTGAAGTGGTGTAATGGTTAGCAAGCTTGTCTCAATGGAATACATGGTTAGCAAGCTTGTATCAATGGAATACAAAGGCAATGAAAGTGGTTCGCTATTATCATTAATAATAATAATAATGAATGGATTGATGATTATGATAATAATAATAATAATAATAATGTTGCACACCCTTTGTCCCATAATCTACACCATAGATTTAGCTTCTATACCGGGGAAGGGGCAAATGCATAAAATAATATCCACTATACATTTAGCGTTGGGCACCTTGAAGTGGTGTAATGGTTAGCAAGCTTGTCTCGCGAGAACAATTACAACTGAGTAGTGTGTTTGATCCTCACTGGGTGCCCCCATACTTTCAGCCCCGTGCCACATCTAAGCCGGGTAAACAAGGTAATATTTTACTGAAAAATAGGCCCATTTAAAAAAAATTTTTTTAAAAAATCATTTATTATTTCAATAAATAACATTTTGTGAACATATAAATAGTGTAACAGATATGAATGCATAAAATCAAGTCAGTGGGCCAAATTCAAATTCTGTCCTCATCTGTTGCATTCACTTTATAGAACAAATGGCCTTGGTGAGAAAGAAAAAGAAAAAAAATGCAGCACAAATACATCTCTTCAACCTGCCATACATACGTTATACAACAGAGTAAACTGGGCTCCCTTAGCTTTGGATGGTAACCTAAGAGAAGAAAAACTGAACCATGTAGAAGGCAACAGGAAACTACTCTTTCCCAAGTAGTCATAGCTATTCCTAGATAAAGAAGATGTGAAGAGCCATCACTGCTTATGCTCTGAATGGAGAAAGACGACTCTGAATTCAAACTATAGAAAAAACAATGGGAAACCACTTTACTATCTTTCCCAAGAAAATTGGCAATTCATTGATAATAAAGAAAACGGAATCTGTGGAAAGCCACAATAACTGATGTCCTGAAGAGATTTAAAAAAAAAAAAAAATTAAAAATAAATAAACAAAAATAATAATTTATTATAATGCTGAATATACTTGGCATTTAAAAGAAAAAAAATAAAGAAAAATAAAAAAAATATTAATTTGTTATAACAATTTGTTCATGAGTTTAGTGACATTAATGAGGAGTTCAATCCCTGAAGCAAAAGAAAAGGAGGCTGTGGAGTGCCATCATCGCTAACATCCTGAATAGAGAAAGAATACTCAGAATTCTAAACTGTGGAAAAGGCAACAGAAAATCATTCTACTGTTGTTCCCCAAAAAGTCATGGCATTTCACAGATAATGAAAAAAAAAAAGGAAATTGTGGAGAACCATCATCGTCTATATCTTAAAGGAATATGTTGGAGAAGGCAACAGAAAACCATTCTGCTGTCTCTCCCAAAAAGTCATGGCAATTCACAGATAATAAAGAAAAGGAATCTGTGAAGAATCATGATAACCAACATCCTGAAGAAACTTGGCATAAAAAAATTTAAATGAATAAAAAATAAAAGATATTAATTTATTATCATAATATTGGTTTATGAATTTGGTGACATTAATTCTGAGTTCAATCCCTGGGCCAGACTGTGAGCACTTGAAGTCAGTGGAAATGAGACAAGCAATAACCAAGTAGAAATAAAAACTGGATGAGATATCCTTTGATATGGGCAATGGAACAAGAACAGTCTCTTCTTCGTAGATTAAATAAAGCGTTCAGTTTAAAATTCACAGAAGATTACAGAGATCGACAATCACCTGATGAAGGCCAGATGGCATACGAGCTGAAACATTGTGATAAAAAAAGAAAATAAAAAAACAAATAAAAAAACAACAAATATGAGGACAATCGTCCACATGTAATGAAATTTTAAATGAATGTTAAAATTTACTAAAATTAAGTTAAAAAATTACTGAATATTTTTTAATTATTTTTTTTTTTTTTTTTTTTTTTAAATCACAAGAAATATTTTGTTGACTAGTACAGAGACTAAGTTGGTCAGTGTTGAAATCATGGAAGTGATTATTCCTCTTTCTCCTGGACATGTCAAAGCACAGCTTGTCTAATTTAAAAAAAATTTGTATGCCAAAAATAAATACGATTTAAAAATTTTAAATATTATTATGGGTTACTTGTAATTGCATGCATGAGTCCCTGTATAAATAGTCATAAATAATTATTGACTGATTTTATCATCATGATATTTTTGCATTATATCAAGTATTAAGAATATAGTAACTAGGGTTTGCAAATTGGAGGAGAGAGTTATCAATGATAATGTTCTGTCTTCGAATCTGGGGTTATCTCCCTTTAACCTTTTCTCTGGACCTTCTTTGCTGTAGGGTGGCTTGCACCTTTTCACTGGGACTTCCTTTCCTCTGAGTTGATGTCTTTGTACATGTACTTTTTATTAAATAAAATTTGGTAAGATGAGCAAATTTTAATTCTGAAAATGCAACCAAGAGAAAAAAAAAATTGGGAAATTACTGGATTAGCTATTGTTTCTGCAGAGTCCAAGTACACACTACCCAACCCAGGGATTGAACTCACCATAACTAGATAACGAAATTTTAGCATTCAGTTTATATGTTACATATTGACAACTAAAGAAAAAAAAAAATTGTCAGGAATTAGAGCGAGCATTAATAAGAGAAAAGTCTTTTATGACTAATTTTGAAAGAAAAGAATATAATCACAAAAGCCAAAAATAGAGTTTCTTTTCTAAAGATAGGATTTCAGAACAGCAAGACCGACTTTGGTATAAATGGGGTGTGAAATACCAGGTTAGGTCTCCTAAGACAACTGATAAAAAAAAGAACAGCATATGAACCACAATATTCTTGTCAAATATGGTAGGTTAATTAAGAGAACAGAATAGTCATGTCTCATCAAGAGACGACAAGGAATAATTCTCATCGACAGTTAATAATGCTGTCAAGTCAATAGATATGGCCTAACAAAATCATGGGATGTACAAGTGGTGGAATGGTTAGTGACTTGGCATAAGATTAGAGTCAAATTTGTTACATTTACTTTTGCACAAATACCCTTGGGAAAGGCACAACTATCTCTTGATTGATGGATTTGCTTTTTTTGGAACCAGAAAATATTTTTAGATAAGAATCTTTTTTTTGAGATAATGATTTAGTGATACAATTCTTACTAATTAACCCATAGTTGGGGAGAGAAGCGGCGGATTCATACTTTTCCCAAGCATAATTGCACGCAAGTGAATGTAATGAACCCAATTAGAATTCAGGTCTCTGATTAGCAATTCAAAGCCGATATCCATTACACTACCCGCACATCCAAGCTTACAGCACCGAACAGTTACTCATCTAGGTACTGACCAGGCTCAACATGGCTTAACTTTGGTGATTAAGAATCAAAAGAGTTGGATAATATCCATCTTCCTCTTTAAGAAAAATAGTGAAAATAAAAATGTTTGATTTGGTTCTTTTTTTGTTTAGTGGCATATCGACCTCTATGGAATGCTAAAATCTAAATATTTTGTATGCAATTTTTATTGTATTTTATTTGATTATTTTTTTTTTTGGGGGGGGGGGATAATGTTTTAGTGATACCAGTCTTACCAAACCAGAATTAGAACTTGGCTCCCAGATTAACAATTTTGAGTTGTTATCCATCATACCACCTGCAAATCCAAGATTACAGTTACAGGACCTGGTATTTCCAAGTGGTCAGCTTGTGGGATTGTAGAAACATACTGGGTTTTCTAAATTAGATGCTACCACATAGTATCTAGCTCTATGCTAGGTCTACTGAAGAGGTTATCAGTGCCCAACATAAGCACTGATCTTCTTCTGTCATCTTATCCTCCAATACTGTAACATGAGGATAAGAACCAAGATGAACTAACAAAGCAGGTTATGATAATGATAATCTGTTATACTTATGCTTGTCCCTCCCTTCATTAGTTCACACGACCACTATGCCCTGCCAATACCTTGTAAATAAAGGATCAATCCATTTTGATGACTGGGAGAAAAGACATTACTTGGTTTCAGAAAGAAGGGAAGATAGAAGTGTTTCATGACTATTTCAGTGAAATAGAAAAAGTTGTAAATTTCAAGTCTTTTTTATTTGTACCCTCTTCTTAAAATAATGCCCAGTGAAAAACAAAACACATATCAGAGACATTACTTTGTTTCAGTGGAAAAACAAATTAATGAAGGAAAGCAGGTAAGCTAGAAGAGTTTAATAGTTGTTTCACAGCACCTCATATTCCCAAGCTGTCACCTATCTAGGTACCGACCAGGCTCGACGTTGCTTAACTTCAATGATCACACAGTGTTTCAATGTGATATGGCTGTAAGCTGCCATCTCTTCCCACCTAACTATGGGCTGAATAGTAAGGCTTTTAGGTTTAGTCTATCAGCCTTAATATTTGAGAAATCTGTTAAAGAAAAAGATGCACCCTCTGGTAGGATTCAAATTTGCTTTCTACTTTACAGGAGAAACCGTCATTAGATCTGATATGATTAAGATTGACTCAGCCATGAACAGCCTCACTGACCCGTAAGTTAAATACTATTTTGAAATCATCAAAAGTACAAATTACAACTTCAACTTATTTTGTTTTCCCAACATATATAAAAAATAAAATTAAAGAAAAGATCCATTAATGATAGATTTATTTATTTTTTTTTTTTTTATATAGAAGTCAGTCATATGCCATGCGTGATACACACTTAGGTGATCATGTATCTTTTGATATATGAATGATGAGGCAGATATTTTCCTGCAGTAGGTTGCCATTTCTTTCTGCTGTAGACCAGTTGTCATCCAAAGCTATAGAACCCAGGCTGTCCTGCTATTTACCCATAGCTGGTGGGAGAAGAAGAGGATTCATACCTTTTCCAAGGGTATTAGCATGTAAATGAATGTAATATATTTGACTGGAATTCAAACTCAACTCTCAGATTCCTCAATCTGAGCTGCTATCCATTACTCCACCGTTCTTCCTTTATAGCACAAAAATAAATAAGAGAATAAAATATAGTGTGATCCATTTTTGTTAACATTTGAAAACATTCATAGAACATTTTCTTGTAAAGTCACCAAAATGAAACGGCTCTCTTTTAATCACCCAAGAGAACCCTTTCTGCCTTCCATCATGGCTGATGCTAACCTCCAGTAGAATGACTCATTTCATTTTCTCAGGCTAGTGTTTTTCCACTGACATTAAGTGGAAAGATTATATTGAATTAATTGCTAGGTCTGCTGCTAGGAAAGTTGGCTGTGATATGCTAAGCAATTCTTCACCAAAATCTTACAAATATATTACTTACTCATGTACTGAATACTGCTGCTGGTCCAAGGCTTCTGCTATATATTTACAGATTCTAATGAAGAATCTGCAATGCTATTGGTCATGACCTGGCATCTCAGGTTCAGTCACTTTTCATTGCCCTAACATCATTTCCCTGTGCCTTTTCTATAAATACTTTCATGATAATTGTTCCAATGAACTTTCCACTATGGTACCTTGACTTTATGAATTTAAGTGAAGTACTAGATTGGCAGTTATGTCTCATCATTTTACAGTCGAAATGGATATATGGAACCATAAGTTCTATGCTAACAGTTTCTTCTTTCATACTTGTTTGTGGAACACACTCTCGGATTCTGGTTTTCTAGTCAACTTTGATATTCAAAAATTTAAATGCAATATCAATCGTTATCTTGTCTTCTAAATTACTGTTCTTTTTTGTTCTCTCTCCTTAATAGTTTTTTCTTTCTCATATTCTCTAACACTCAGTAATCCATTGTGTCTTAGTGGCTTTATTGCCTTGCTTGGGATGAAATGATTATAAAAAAAAAACGTTTTCGGTACCTAACTGAAAGAGTGGTCCCATGTGGAATGTAGTCTTCCGTATTATGACGTCATCAATAACTGTGTTTACGTCACAGGCAACGTGATCAGAAGTATTTTGACTATCTCAATATGGACATAAAAGTAAAAAAAAAAAAATGATGTTAGTAAAGTAAACAGGACCCTGTTTTTCACACAGACAAAAAAAAAAAAAAAAAAGAAATTTTTCATTGTTTTTTTAAACTAATATTTTTTTTTTTATTATTAAATTTTATTATTAAACTAAAAAACATGTTCTAGGGAAATGACTGGGTAATTTATTTTTTCCAGAAAAATAGTGAATTAATTAGGGGCTATTTAATTAATTTCATACTTTAAGTAAAAGTTAAAGTAAGTGACTATATAGGACCATGTTTTCAGTCTTGAACTTAAACACAAAGAGTCTTTTTTCCTGTCCATAATTCTACACTACAGTTACGTTACAATATAATAATTTATTTTATAATAAAACACGGCACACAACGAAGAAAATTTTTTTTTTTTATTACACAAAAATGACAAAGACAAAAAATATCTGTACCGGAAGAAAAACTAAAACAAAGGGCATAAAAATAAACAAACAAGCTTGTTGTAAATATAAATCACGTCACTTGTGACAAAGCATTCCAGACAGGACCACTCTTTAAAACAAGAATCAGCTTTGTTTGCATTTTTTTTTTTTTTTTTTTATTCTTCTTCCTTCCTCTCATAGATCTATTAGATTGGTGCAAAAATAATGACGTAATAATGTCGTTTTTTGACGTATTTTTTAACGTCAAAAAACGACATTATTACGTCATTATTTTTACACCAACCTAATATAAACAAAAGCCAAACTATCCTTCTTAATTTCCACCATATGATTCAGCAGGCCTGTGGCGTGTGAAACCCTTTACCACTCAGCCAAGCCCACAAGGTCTCTCTAGTGAATTTAAAGTAAGTAGTTTTAGTAACCCGACAGTCCGTTACAGGAAGTTTTCACATTTAAGAACATTTGGTAAATAAACCCTAACATAATTAAATTAAATAAAAAATAAAAAAATGATCACGCATTTAAAATGGTCAGAAAATAGCGGAGAGAAAAGCAAACCGATTCTAAAATGAGTAGAGAGGGGGAGAAAAATGAAATGTCAATTACTACAGGAAATAAAAGTTAGAAAGGGTGATACGAGTGAAAACACTAAAAAGATCTGAAAGCCAGGTGCCCGCTTGATGAATTTCATTATCACACACGCAGTGGGGGTAGACATTTCAAAAAACAGGATAAAAATAGATTTTTTTCCCTGTGATTTTCAGTCTGCACTTATTCCTGGTATTCCAATCGTGTTAATAGAATTTAATGATGTGCCCAGAATGTAGTAGTAATTGTTTTGAAGAAAATCTTTTAGGAGGAGAAAAAAAAAGGGATCATTCTCCTGTTTATCTACCTTAGCTTGTCCCCGAGAAAAAAAAATGGGAAAGACAGGATTGTAAAGAATAAAACTAAAAGAAATAAAAATAAAAATAAAATGATGAATCAGGAAAGTTAAACTCAGAGATAAGTTTAAAGGCTTCCGTACACAACTAGGAGAGACGTTTGGTTTAAATAAATCGATTAAAAACAAAATCCAACTACCCAAGAAAACTGAATAAATAAATTAACATTTACATTTAAATGGCAAAGAAATGGGATACCAATGTCGACATAAAAATGCTTAAGTCTTACTCTTAGAAAACATGGGACAATAATTATTGTGAAATAATGTCAAATACATTTTATTTTTGCAACAGTCATTTGTAAAATGTAGGAACAGTTTCAATTTAGATAAATAACTTGAGGAAAAGAAAAAAAAAAAAAAAAAAAAAAAAAAGAAAGAAAAGAAAAAAACACTGGGGTGGGGGGGGGGGCACGTTTTTCCTTATTCTTGATTTTCTGGAAGACTTATCTTTACCATTCCAAACCTGGATTTTTCCGATATTTTTCTGCCAAGAAGACGATAGTAGTTGCAGTTCGAACGTTACTCAAAGCTCCTCTGTGACAACCTTGGGTCAGACTAGCAAGGCTTACCTTCTTTTTTTTTTTTTGCATGTTCCCAAATTTTTTTTTTTTTTTTTTAAGACACATGGGGGAGGTACACAACGAATTAATGAATGAAAATAAAAAGTGACACCGACAATGTGGGAGTTACTTCACAAATAATCGTCATGAGGAGAGTTAATTAAATCAGGATTTCTTCTTCCTGAAGAAGAAGACAACGACAGGGCTTCGACGACAAATGAGAATTTCGCTTCCATTTGATTTGACACATGGAGAGACTAATACTGAGAAACTTTTTTTATCATTATTAAAATAAAATTATATATAAAAACGACTGATGCTTCTTTATGGATTTAAAGAGAAAGATCCAACAAGATACCAGTATTGTGTGGGGTCAAAAGAAAAAAGAAGGAATAGACATTATTTCAATTTTCAAAATAAAAATTTGTGGGATAAAAATATTTTTTTAACTGACCAGACCATTAGAAACAATCATTTGTTTAAAATTAATTTTTTTAGGTTTTTCTTTTAGGGGAAAAATAAATTAAAATCCAAATGTTAAAAAAAACCAAAAAAAAAAAAAAAAAAAAAAAACCAACAAATAACGAATATACAACCCGGTATCAGATGAAAGAGAATGGTAAGATATCAAAACTGATTAAGTCTTATATCGAAACTGACCATTGAAGAAAGAAAACAAAAGGCATTTTTCCAGTAGCTTAAATCGGAAAAATAACTGATGATTTTGGACCCCTCCCTCGTTAGTGAAGCTATGGTAACGTGCCTCACTAAACCAGCAATCCAGAAATTAAACTGGCAAATAAAAATTAACTATGGATATTTTAATTCTGAATAATTAAAAAAAAAAAAAAAGGAAAAAGAAAGTCAGATTATTTTTTGATATTTTTTTTTTTAGCCATTCATAAATCACGTTTTTTAAGGGGGAAAAAAGCCGATCAAATTATTCAAATTATTGTTTTTTCAACCATAAGCCGGTTGAGTGTACATGTTTATTGCAATATATATATATATATATATATATATATATATATATATATATAAACCTTAATCATGTATTTCGACTTCGGCTCGTGATAATTCGAAGTTTTGAAGCCGATGGCTTTGTTTTACTTTTTGTCAGACGTGGAAAATGACAGGAATCCCCACGACACGTCTATCGTTTTAAAATGTGTTCAATACACGATCAAGTAACGACATATCTAAATATTAACTGTCATACTTTTCTTTCTTTTATATATAAAAATGTAGGTATTTATTTCAAATCACAATATACAGAAAAAAGTCATAGCAGTAGTAACACGTAGCGTGCTTTTGCTTTTTACATGCAACATAAAATAAAAATACTTTAAAAAAAAAAAAAAAAATAACAACCCAACCTTTTATATATTTTATAGATAGATAGATAAAATATTTATATAAGTTTAAAATCAGGATGTTCACGAATTTGCCGAAAAAAAAAAAAAAAAAAATGGACTATAACTCAAAGTTAACGAATAGTAAGTTTAATCGTCAAAATCTTTACGTTAATTATTAAGATGAAAGAAAGACCAATGTGTTTTTTTTGTTTTGATGATTTTTTAAATGAACATACCTAATTTAAAAGACAAAGACGTTAGTGTTTTAAACCAAAACGCCTATTTAAAAATGAAATTATATCTACTAAACATTTAAAGTGCAAGGTGTTTTACTAAAACAGTTTTAGTAGGTAAAAAAAAAAAATACTGAAGTTAAAACAATTATTTTTAAATATAATATATTTTACTTACACCCTCTTCTGTCCCATTCTGAAACATGATGGTAGATTTGTCTCACTAAAAACTACTCGAAGCAGAAACAGAATTGGCACACTCCTTGTAGTATATTGTTAATATATTTCAAGTAGTAGTAGTTGTGCGCCAGGAAAGAAAAAAAAAAGCTACACAGTAGTAGTAAGCCAGGAGTTTAGTAGCAGCTGGTAATATAAACAACTTGGATCCGAGGGGATGAACAGCGAGTGCTGAGAAAGGGATATTGTATCTTCCTTTCTTTAATTTTCAGCCTCAGATTTTTATTTTCCCTCCTTTCAGACACGGAATTCACTTGAACAGCAGCGGCGGCAATAAACAGACACACACACAAAAAAAAAAAATAAAAATAGATAAATCAAATTAAAAAAAAAATGGAAAGGAAATAGAGCTAGAGAGAAAGAAAGAGTATAATTAATTAAGGGCGAAATATGACAGGCTAAAAAAGAAAGAAAGAATGAAAATAAAAAGAGAGGAAGTGGGGAAGAAAAAACGCGCGGAAAAGATTTTTTTTAAATTAGTAGCAGTAATTGAATTATTATTTTTTTTTTTAATAATCAGTTTTCGCTTGTTTTTATTTATATATAATCACATCTATTTGAAATAACTTTTATCAAAGGCAAAAAAAGAATAGTAAAAGAATGTAAATGAAAATTAAAATGAAGTTGTTTTTTTTTCTTTTTTTAAATAAGCAAGAAAACAGAGAAAAAAAGTTTTCAAAAAAGAAAATCTGATCCAGAAAGATTAATATTTTTAAAAATATATAAATAAATAACCTCGAAGAAATAATCCCAAAATTAGGAAAAAAAAATGTACGGTAAAAAAAAATAAACTAATTTTTATTTGCATTTAAAGCACATAAAGTTAAATTTTTAAAGCTTTAAAAAACAAAAGCAAGAAATAATAATTTTTTTATATTTATTATATTATTTCACAAATTAATTGTGAAAATTTATATATATATACATACATATATTTAAATTGAAATATTAAATTGCTCGTTAAAGTGACAGTGGGAAAAAAAGAAATAAGAAGTTGGTCTCTTCTAAACGTGAGTTGTAGTTTTAAAAGTACAGAAAGGAGCGAACGACTGCTAACACGCTGGTGCTTGTAGGAAAGGATGATGATTACCTGCCCCTTCGTAGCTCGCAACTTTTCTCTTAAACGCTACGTTTTAAGAGAATAGAAGCACTTATCAGTTAGTTTGTATAAATGTACTTAAAAAGCGTTTTTCTTTAGCACTTGATAATCATCCTGTTGTCCATGTCAAAGTAATCGTAGGAAACTACAAGCATAAAACCCGGCGTGTTTCAACAAAGGGTTACCTGTCCCTAGTGTGCCATCTCGAAAGAAGAAAATAGATTTTATTTTGAATGCTGTGTTTTTTGTTTAAACTATTTTTAGCATAAAAAAAAGCTGCGTGATTTTTTTTGTTGTTTATTATTTAAATTGAAATATCAATCTGCCTTAAAGCAGTTTAGCTGTAACTTAGAAACTTAAAAGGAAGTGGAAGCGGGGAAACTTTTTTTTAAAGTAGGGAGGTAATCTATCCTTCTTAAAAAGGTTAACTGGACGAATATTGACTGGGTTTCCCGGTTTAACTAAGAATTTTCTTGAATCCCGACCAGAAAAAAAGTAACTTTTATTTTCATTCTAAAAGAAAATGACGCCTTCAGTTTTCCTTTTGTTTTGTTTTTTTCTTTATTTATGGTGAGGGTTAACTTGTCGTTTCCTGGAAAAAACGTCAATGCATTTTTCCGAGGATGGGCGAAAATGCCTTTCTTTCTTGATTAGAAGATCACTGCTCACATCGTACGGTTTCTTTTCCAGTAAGGAATACGGTATGCTGTGTAGTGTAGTGTAGAGAGATTTTGAAAGGTAAAAACTTTTTACTAAAAAGGAAAGGGTGAAGTACACAAAGAAATGTCTCTATATTTCTTATTCCAAGTTCCATGGGTGACGATGAAGTATTCATCGAAGATATTTAAAAAAAAATGACACCATTTTTTATTTAGAAACCTTGAAAGACAGAATTATGCACTGAAAATCAAAAAGAAAGAGAAGAAATTATCATTTGTGCTTCGGAACAGTGTTTAGGAATTATGGTGAGCGTGAGCATTATTCATTTCATACTGACATAGTGATTTCACTACAAATGCACTGAAAATTTAGATGAGCGGGGTTGTCAGTGGTCAGGAATTAGAGAGTTACCGAAGGATAAACGATAATGCATCACAAATTATTTTACTATCGGAAAGGACTGAAAATCAGGAAAAAAGGTTGGTCAGTGGTCAGGAATTAATCCAAGCATTACTGACAGAATAGGGCTATTATATGGAATGGAAATGCATTGCTAATGATTTTACAAGAAGAATGCATTGAAAATCAGGAAGAAAGGGATTGTCAGTGGTCAGGAATGAATGCAAGCATTACTGATAGAATAGGGTTATTATATGTATAATGCAAATGTATTGCTAATGATTTTACTATAGGAATGCATTGAAAATCAGGAAGAAAGGGATTGTCAGTGGTCAGGAATTAATCCAAGCATTACTGATAGAATAGGGCCATTATATATATAATGTAAATGCATTGCTAATCATTTTAAAAGAAGAATGAATAGAAAATCAAGAAGAAAGGGATTGTCAGTGGTCAGGAATGAAGGCAAGCATTACTGATTGAATAGGGTTATTATATGTATAATGCAAATGCATTGCTAATGATTTTACTATAGGAATGCATTGAAAATTAGGAAGAAAGGGATTGTCAGTGGTCAGGAATTAATCCAATCATTACTGATAGAATAGGGCCATTATATATATAATGTAAATGCATTGCTAATCATTTTAAAAGAAGAATGCATTGAAAATCAAGAAGAAAGGGATTGTCAGTGGTCAGGAATGAAGGCAAGCATTACTGATAGAATAGGGTTATTGTATGTATAATGCAAATGCATTGCTAATAATTTTACTATAGGAATGCATTGAAAATCAGGAAGAAAGGGATTGTCAGTGGTCAGGAATGAATGCAAGCATTACTGATAGAATAGCGCTATTATATGTATAATGGAAATGCATTGAAAATGAGGAAGAAAGGGATTGTCAGTGGTTAGGAATGAATGCAAGCATTACTGATAGAATAGGGCCATTCATAATTACATTTTATTATTTTTTCAAAAAACAATTATGCTGTAAAAAACAATTCTTGTTTTTGATTTCTAGCTCAAATATTTGAAACAAAGGACCAATTTGTCTTTGCATTCCTTGTTCAGTACAGATTTCCAAACTGTAACTTAAAAATTAGTATTTTCTTTTCTGAGACTCTCACAAGAGAAGATATTAATGCATCTTCTTTTATATGCTGTATCCATTCAAGAGGTAGACGATCATGGTTCTCCACAATTTTCTATCCTTTTGTAGCTGTTAGCAATGTTTGCCTTTTTACTTTCTCTTCCAATCCCTGTTCTGCTATCCCTCTACACAAGCTCATTAGGTAGTTTACTTGATGTTTTCTCTATGCCTGTCTTGCTTTCAATATGTTATGTGTGTCATATTCTCCAAGTTTTCTTTCCTCATTATTTGTCTCAGAAATTTCAACTATGCCTTTCTGACTATGTGTTCTTTTTATTTCCCTTTTCCTTAAGACCTCCTCATTGCTCACATGCTATGTACATTCTAATGTCAGCCATCCTTCTGTAGAACTACATCTAGAAATCATGCAGCATTCACTGTCATATTTTGCTGGGGGATATATGACAAAATAGTTCAATACTCTTTTCTTAGTGTTTAACAAACTTTTTATTAACACATTCAAATAAGGTTAAAGTAGTGAAAAAAAAAAACTTTTTGTTTCTGAGTAATATAGAAATTAAGGCAAAGATAGATGTTTATGCCCACAAAAAAACAGAATGTCAAAAGGACGGTTTTCCCTTGACACTGCTATTATTTTAACTACCTTCACTCCTCGGAAATGTTTATTGTTTTAAAAAGTGATGTAATAAAACCTAAATATATGAAAAGTGAATTTATACATTTTCTTTGTTCTCATCTTTTTAGTGGTGAATAAGAGTCTTATTATTTTGAATAAGAATATCTTGTATTTTCAATAAAGGTATCTTGGCAATTTTTAACATTCATGCCCGCTAAATAAAAGTGTGTCAAAATGACAGTTTTTCTCTTGACATTATTTTAACTAAGTTCACTCCTCAGCAATGTTTGTTTTAAAAAGTAATGATTAGAATTGTAATAAAACCTAAACATACGAAAGTGAATTTATGTTTTCTTTCTTCTTGAGAACTGACAACAAAAATAATAAACACTATTTATTTATTAGATTGCTTATTGGAATGGTTGGCAAAACATCAGTTAATTGCCAAATTATTCATACTTTATAAAATGGTAAATAATAAAGATTTCCTTATCGTTGGTTCACGTATTTTAATAATTTAGTAAATGTTTATAAATTTATGAATAAAAAATTGTTTTTCCTTATAAAATGGTAAATGATAAATATTGAATTGCATTAGTTTTAATTGTATTAGCTTTTAGAATGTTGTAAACATTCAATAAAATTAAATCATTTTTGTAAATAAACAATCTAATAAAAAAATAAATAGTGTTTAATATTTTTGTTGTTAATTCTCAAGAACAAAAACAAAATATATAAATTCACTTTCATCATTTCATCTATTTGTTTCCGTTTTCAAGAAAAAAAAAAAAGAAAAGAAACCTTTTGTGGTAAAATTAATTTAACAAAAAAAAAATAGCAAGTTAAAATAAAAAAAAAATAGTTGCCAGTTTCGTCTTAATGTTAATGTCAGATTTTTTGTAAGGAAGGGTAATAATTGTTTTCTAGTAAGTCAGTACGCCAATCACAAAATAATTAGTTTATGAATAAAAAATTGTTTTCATATTTATTTCCCTATAAATTGGTAAATGATAAATATTGCATTGCATTAGTTTTAATTGTATAAGTTTTTAGAATGTTGTAAATATAAAATTGTTCTTGTAAGTAAATAATCTAATAAATAAATAGTGTTTAATATTTTTGTTGTAAATTCTGAAGAACAAAGAAAATGTATAAATTTACTTTCATCATATGTTTAGGTTTTATTAGAATTCTAAACATTGCTTTTGAAAAGAAACATTGCCGAGGAGTGAAGGTAGTTAAAATAATAGTGGTGTCAAGGGAAAAACTGCCTTTTGACACTTTTTTGTGGACACAAAGGTCCAAGTTTGGCAAAATTAAATTTCTTTTTTTTTTTATTTATTTTATGTTTACATCTGTATATGTATAAAAGACCTGTACAGTTTCAATAGCAATTTCATAGCCCACAAAAAAAGTGTGCCAGTGATCTGGTTTTAGTTTGCGGCTATGTTTAATAACAGCACATTGTATTGAGATTTTGTATTGCAATACTGCTAAAATACTCTAAGTTGGGAGTAATGCTCTTCAGAATCTGATTTATAACTTATTAATAATAGCATGTGGGTTGTATTTGTGTCCAGCAGCCTGATAATAAAAATCTGATTTGTGTATGTTTGTTATCCAAACACAGTAAAAGTGGCACATCATAGTGAGAATGTTGTTAGCACAAAACCATTAAAATGCTCTAATGTGGAGAATGAAGTAGTTCCCTGTCCTCTAGAATAATACATTAAAATACTAGCTAGTTTTTTTTTTTAATCCTTTCACCCCAATCAAGGCAATAATGCCACTAGGTAGGTTTGCCTATTTACATTATTCAGACTATTGTCCTCATCTTTGTCGCCATATTTATTATGTTTCAGCCGTTGTACGCTCTGGACTTCTTCAGGTGATTGGAATGTCAAACTGAACCCTTTATTTCACTCACTGGGGTAGACTGTTCTAGTTCAAGGACACATGGCACAGTGGATAAAGGTGTTAGTTAGATCTAGTGACAAGACTCAAAGAGTTGTGAGTTCAATATCCGGTTAAGGCAGTGGAGATCTTGAAGAGGAGAATTAACAGGAGATAACTGACAACTGACATCCATTAAGCATGGCATGTGGAACTAGAACAGTCTATCCCAGTGAGCGAAATAAAGGGTTCAGTTCAACATTCCAACCACCTGAAGAAGGCCAGAGCATACAATGGCTGAAACATTGCCATAAATATGGCGACAAAGATGAGGACATTAATCCAAATAATGTAAATAGTGTACATAATACCTCATCTCAGAAATATAGACAGATACTGAAGGGCCGGAACATTGTAATAAATATGGCGACAAAGATGAGGACAATAGTCCGAATAATGTAAATAGTGTACATAATACCTCATCTCAGAAATATAGACAGATACTGAAGGGCTGAAACATTGTAATAAATATGGCGACAAAGATGAGGACAATAGTTTGAATAATGTAAATAGTGTACATAATACCTCATTTCAGAAATATAGACAGATACTGATAGGTCTGCCTATTGCCCAGTTCACACTCCTTCCTCATCTTTTGAACAGGAGTAGAGGTTTATTCCTTGTTTCATGATTATGATTGTGTTTCCTGTTCCTTCTCCTAAAGTCTTCTCATTCTCTTTCACTCCCAGTAATCCATAGCATGTTAGATTTATTATTTATTATTATTTATTTCAATTCTTTGAGGTTTCTCCAATGTATTCCTAGTGGCAATTATGACAGGTGATGGAGTAAATTCACCCTTCACGTTTTAGCTTATTATTATTTTTTTTTGTATTAAGTCTTTTGTTGAAAGTACATTGGCAAACAAGGTAACAGTGAATTTTTCATCAGTTTGATTTGGATTATATCAGATTTGGCTGAGTTTGAATTATAACATTCTTCTTCCACTCAGTCTGGACAACGCCTACCCTGGGTTGAGCAATGAGATTATAAAGTTGAAGACAAGAAAAATTTTTTTTTTAAATTCTTTAAAAAGACAGATAATTATAATATTTTATTGAATTAATGGAAAATATTCAGTAATAAATAGAAGACAGCATGGCAGAGTCATGAATTGAGGAATTGGAGAACTGAGTTCAAATTCCAGTCAAGTTCATTACATTCACTTACATGCTAATATCCTTGGGAAAGGTATGAATCCAACTCTTCTACCCCCAGCTATAGGTAAGTAGTAAGACAGACTGGGTTCTATAGCCTTGGATGACAACCAGTCTAGGAGAAGGAAAAACTCTGAATTCAAAATTGTATGTAGCCCTGGTGAAGCACATACTATGCAGCTAAGGAAAGGGTCATTCACATTGACTCGATGATCCTAACTATGGTTGACTCCTTTAAATTGTTTTAGAAGTAGTTGTAACAAATTTTCTGTTAAGCTTAGATAAATTCTTTTCATTTCTCCATCTTTTGAACAGGAATAGAAGTTTATCCCTTCTTTCCTGTTTGGGAATGAGTTTCCGGATCCTCCTCATAAATTCTCATTCACTTTTGCTCCCAGTAACCCCTAACCCTCTTGTGTCTTAGTGGCATTATTGCCTTGCTTGGGCTGAAATGATTTTAAAAAATGACACAAGGGGTTATTGGGAGTGAAAAGGAATGAGAAGACTTTAGGAGAAGGAACTGAAAACCCAGTCCTAAACAGAAAACAAGGGATAAACCTCTACTCCTGTTCAAAAGACCAGGGAGGCGTTCAAACAGTATGATAGGTGAACATACCCACTCATATTGAGGGAAAGAGAATAAAGGAAATAAATAATTGGTAAATAACATTTCAGAGTTCAGACGGATATGTTAAAAGTATAGACTTAAAGTGAACTTTCAAAGGAATCAGAATCCCAATCCTAAACAGAAAACAAGGGATAAATATCTAATTCTGTTCAAAAGACAGGGAAGGTGTATGAATTGGGTGATGTGTATTTCTCCTCTACTAGAGGCGCAAGTATCAACCATGTTATTAGGTTGGTGCAAAAATAATGACGTAACAATGTCGTTTTTTGACGTTAAAAAATACATCAAAAAACGACATTATTACGTCATTATTTTTGCACCAACCTAATAGTAGTTAAATTTGAAAAACACACTTCTAAAATTCTCATTTCTCTAAAAACAATCATGCACCCAAATACTTGCTATAAGGCTTTTTTCTATTCTATTCAGGGCCGGTATACTACCCCCAATCCCTCTGATTAGGGGCAAGACGGAGACATGGTGGAGTAATGGATAGCAGCTCTGATTGAGGAATCAGAGAGCCAAGTTTGAACTCCAGTCAAATCCATTACATTCACTTATGTGCTAATACCCTAAGGAAACATATGAATCCTCTTCTTCTACCCGCAGCTATGAGTAAATGGGTAGAGTAATGGGTAGCAGAGGGATGCACGGTGGAGTAATGGATAGCAGCTTGGATTGAGGAATCAGAGAGCAGAGTTCAAATTCCAGTCAAAACCCATTACATTCACTTACGTGCTAATACACTTGGGAAAGGTATGAATCTTCTTCTCCCCCCAGCTATAAGTAAATAGCAGAACAGGCCAGGTTTTATAGCCTTGGATGGTAACTGGTCTACTGCAGAAAGAAATGGCAACCTACTGTGGGAAAAAATCTGTCTAGTCAATTATGTATCGAAAGATACATGATCGCCTAAGCATGTATCACACATGGAACATAACTGACTGACTAACTGGGGCCTTGAACAGTGCTTTGTGGCTCTTGCTAACTTATCAATATTTGTTTTTTTTTTCTACCTACATACATTACAAATTAATCTAAGCACAACTGTTAAGGTGTAAAAAATTTAGCAGATTTTGACATTTTGGGGTCTTTTCCTTTTTTGTCTATATCCACGAATTTGTTTTGCTCATGCTAAGTTGCAAGAAAATGCTGTATAAAATTCACTATTTTTTATCTATAACTAGCAGTAGAGCCCGGCGTTGCCCGGGGATGTAACAATGAGAGTTAGATCAAGTATTGACCATCACAAAGACTGAAAAATAAAATTGAGAAAGATTATTGCTTAAGTTTGACGGACATGCATGTCTTAATTATTTTTTTTTTTACAAATTGGTCAAACCCAAACTCAAACAAAAACATTGTTTTCAATCGTTATGAGTCTACCAATTGAATAGAATTTTATTATAAACAATTGTCTTGTAAATGGAATTTTTAAAGCATTCTGAATGTAGAAATAAAGAAAAAAGTGTGCAAGACAATAAGAAACACTACCTGCCAAAAAAAAAGTGAAGCTTTGTTGAAATCGGTTGAAAAATGTAGGAAATCTGATCCCATAAATAAACGAACACACACACACACACAAACAACCTGGGTTTTAAGTATAACTCGATATGAGTTGCCCCCCTTTCATTCTCGCAATGCCTCTTAATCGTGTTTTCAAATTGATTTTGTGCAAAAACAATTGTGTTTTTCCAATTTTTGGTGCTGTCAGAACCACTGCAAGGTAATTTTACGTAGTCCTGTGAAGTTTTGTTGAAATCGGTTGAAAATTGTAGGAAATTCGATCCAATATATTAACGTACAGACACACACACACACACACAACCTGGGTTTTATAATAAGTATATGATATGATGATGTTGAATGTGTTAAAATTTTTCAACTTTTAACAAGAAAAATCTCAAGTTGATGTTAAAAATTGCCACAAAACATTGATTTATTTAAGATAGAATAATTTATTATGACATGATACCAAGTTGTATTTAGATACATTGTATTTACTTTCAATTTTTCTTGGAGAGCGAGAGCAGCAACAGTGAAATATTGGAAAAATTTAAAATTTCTGCACATAAAAAATGACTGCCTTGTGCCATATCTAAGCTACACTTAGTAAATAGCTATATTTTCCTCTTTTTGACACTGTGTAATGTTTCATAAACTTGTTTCCCTAAATCAATTATGACTGAGTAGTGAGTTTGTTCCTCAATGGGTGCCACATACTTGATCCTGTACAACATCTTTATTTTTATTACTAGAAGCCATACCCAGCTGGTCAACCAGAAAAAGCGTTTATTTAGAATGGATCAAAAACAGCATCATGTTTTAGATGTAATTCAATTACTTTAAAGTACTTTCATTAAAATCCTTTTGAATTAATGCATTTACTAATATAACAGAAGTCGTCTGTATTTATTCATTTGAAGTTAGCCAAGGACATGAAGGGTTAAAACAGATAATATGAATTTCCACTTCAGACCACAATTATTTTGGAGTTTTTGAAATTCAATTTGTCAGTGTGCTACCAGGGAAGTAAAAGAGGATACATTTATAAATCAATTATTAAGTTTGATGAAAATTGGATGAAAGATCAACAAAAAATAAGAAAGAAACCAGTAAAAAAATCACCATTTTTTGCTATTCACACGGGTTTTCACTATATGGGTGGACTCAAAGTTAAGTCACTGTTAAACAATCAGTTTATTGTTGGCTACAGTTGAGTGAAGTTTGTACTAGATTGCTTGAAAATTAAGGGAGTTTTTAGTTTAAAATTTGTGTTGAAATCGATTTTTCACAGTTATTCGCTAAACGCAGTAGCATAGAAATAAAAAAAGAGGTATCATTGAGCTCGTCATGATGTAAGTAACCTACATACAAAGTTTGCATGAAATCAGAGGAAAAAAGTTGAATTTATTGATTTTTGATTGGCTTTATCGATTATTGAGTTTTTAAAAATTATCAACATTTTATGCTAAGAACCTATCTCTTACATTGTACAATGTATATGCCAAGTTTGATCAAAATCAGTTGGACAGATCTCGAATGAAAAGGTATCACACAGACAGACACACAGACATCCTCTTTTTTTTATCATTTCATCCCAAGCAAGGCAACAAAGTCACTAAGATATGGGGGGGGGTTACTGACTGTGAGAGAATATGAGAAAAAGAAAATGTTATGGAGCAGAAAGAACAATAAAAGAACAGGAATCAAGGAGACAAGATAACAATTGACATTGCATTTACATTTTTAAAGATCAAAGTTGAAAGCAAGAAACTGGAAGAGAGTTCCACAAGCAAGAAGTGCTACAGAAGAAACTGCTAGCATAGAACTTACAGTTCGCCATTTCAAGTGTAAAATGATGAAAGCTTCCTGCTAATCTAGTACTGCGCATAAATTTATAAAATCTAGAAATCAAATAGGTAAGCTCATCAGAAAAATTACCATGATAATATTTATAGAAAAGGCACAGGGAAGATACATTACATAAGTGGGAAACTGACTGAAGCTGTGATGCCTGCCCGGGACCAATAACATTGCTGATTTTTCTTTGGTGAGCAAGAGCAGCAACACTGAAATTATTTAAATTTTCAGATGAAGATGTTTCACTTTTAATTTTAGGCTAGTCTTTTCTTCTATCTTATTCTTGCTTTTCATTACAACTTTTTCAGTTGAATACCCTCCAATCATTAAACTAGTAGCTGCCATTAAATTATTAAATTGTCAACATAGAGAAAGAGAAATGTTTACTAACAATTTAAAAAGTTAAGGATGAAATCTCATTGCAGTTGGCGTTGTGTTTGTACAATTGAATAACCAAAAGGGGCCCAAAAATGGCCAGAAAAGAAATTCATCATGGCTACTACCACTTTCGTCAACATATGTTATTTTAACTGCATTAAGCTGTGACCTGTTTTAACTTCCCAGTGACTAATTCATTGAGATTACATACAACATCAATCAGTTAAATAACTGCTTACTGTAATTCTAGCCAAAGATTACACGTGTGGGCTGTAAAATCAGGGATGGTTTTTATTTTATTTTTTTTACCATTTTCTTTTTTTGTTTACTTTTTAAATGAACCAGGCAAATTTTAACTGGTCCAGATAGAAATAGCATTAAATTTTTATCATTTTCTTCTGCAAGTATGCTTACCATATTTTTCAGTGTAAATTTATTGGCTCATAAATGTTGGCCAGAAAGATATAAGTAAATGAAGAAATATATATATATATATATATATATATATATATATATATATTTTAAGACATGTTTATGTTTATACATTCTTTTTATAGATACAAATATTTAAGAAAATGTTCTGTTTATAATAAACAGTATTAAACAAAATTTACCGGCCTGAATGTCCGAGAAATTTTCAAAGAAAATATTCGTCCTCCGACAGGAATCAAACCTGTATCCTATACGGAACAGTCATATAGCCTGACATGCCATAACCATTTGGGCCACAGAGAAGTGTTCAGTTAGCAGGATCGATTTTACTGTCTTTAAACTACAATTATCAAATTATCAAACTACAATTATCATTCATCTGAGGAGTGGAGGCACAAGAACCTTGCATCAGCCCTGTATGTATGTATGTATGTATGTATATATATATATATATATATATATATATATATATATATTAATAAATATACATATACGTACATTAGAAATGCAACTTAAAGTTTTATGGTTCTTCCAACTCATCAGGCATGAAATATTAAATTAAGTAAATATTTATTCGCTTATCTGTGTATGCATGCTAACACACATATATACAGTTACTAATATTTAGTTATTTGGTTATATCCACAATTATGTCAATGTATTAGGTTGGTGCAAAAATAATGACATAATAATGTTATTTTTTGACGTATTTTTAACGTCAAAAAACAACATTATTACGTCATTATTTTTGCACCAACCTAATATATATATATATATATATATATATATATATATCCACAATTAGGCCAATATATATATATATATATATATATATATATATTAATTATATTATAATTATGCCAATATATATATATATATATATATATATATATATATATATATATATATATACACACAATTATGCCAATATACATATATATATATATATATATATATATATATATATTAAATATACATGTTATTCCCACCGATGAGAGATAAAATGTATATTTATTAATATATACTTAATAGCTCTGTTATATTACATCGAGCACTATTTTATTAACACCAACACTTAATGTGCGGTAATTTTGTATAATTTTATATATCAACAAACAGTACTTAGAAAAATATGACAAACTAGAAAGGTTTTTTGTGACGCATTTTATCTGTTAGGATTTCATCGGACTAGGCTTTGTTGACATTGTCAGGTTTACACATGCATACGAAACGAGAGATGCAGGAAGTTTCAAGATTTTGGAAAGAATATTTTAGAGAGAATATTTTTTTCCTCAATATAGTCGGAATCATCTTTATTCTTTTTCTCTCCCTCACCTTTGTCCCTGATTTTTCCCACACTGTGACACTATAAAATCTACCAAAGGGACAGAGAGAAAAAGAAACGAATATATATATATATATATATATATATATATATATATATATATATATATATTGTAAGCATCTATCAATCTCATTGGACTATAAAGTCTAAGAGGAAAGCTCTTTAACCATGTTTATCTTTCTTCAATGCACACAAAGCCAACCTGTGGGCTATTCTGCAACTATGCTGTGTGAAAATTAATTTCAGTTTTTGAGAAACAAATGCACAATATTGTGTGATCAGTTGTTAGTGTGATATATTAATTATATTGCTCTGTATAAATTAAATAAAATACATCAAACTCTTTTTCATGGATCAGTTCTAATATTTTCATATTACTAAGATCGACTTGGATTATATAACAACGGATTTTTTACCTTAATATATACATATATATTTATATTTAAATAATAAAGAAAAATTTCTTTTTTGTGCATATGTTATATGTCTATACATCTAGTAGCTTTGGTCTTGTTGTTTGTCACGATTATGTTTGTAGAGTGTTTCTAGACAGCTTTATGCAGAAACTGTATTCATTGATTAGGTCCAAATTCCTTCAGTATCTGTCTATATTTCTGAGATGAGGTATTATATACACTATTTACATTGTTTGAACTATCATCCTCATCTTTGTTGCCATATTTATTACAACATTTTGGCTGTTATATGCTCCGGCCTTCTTCATAGACAAAGAACATCATTGGAAAATTCATAAACTAATGGAATCAGCACGTATGCTAGGCTACAAAAATCTCCTGAGCCGACCAAGCATAGAAATGAATACAATATGGGAACCAGTAATTAGGAGTGCCAGAGAAAATTGCAATATGAGCTCTGGTAAAAAAACATATGAGAACAGCAAAAACTGCAATATGAGCACTGGTAAAAATGGTTGCTGAAGACATTAGGTTTATAATACCCAGAAATTCATACACAGATGTCCTCAAGGATGCATGGCACAGTGTTAGATCCATTGACAGGACCCAAAGAGTGTGAGTTCAATACCTGGTTAAAATGGTGGAAAACTTGGAGAGGGGAATTAACAGAAAATAACTGATAACTGACATCCATTAGACATGGCACGTGGAACTAGAACAGTCTACCCCAGTGAGCAGAATATAGGGTTCAGTTTGACATTCCAACCACCTGAAGAAGGCTGGAATGTACAACGGCCGAAACATTGTGATAAATATGGCAACAAAGATGAGGATGATAGTCCGAAAAATGTAAATAGTGCCCAAATTCCTATTTAAATTTTTTATTTCTCTTCATGGCAAACAACCAGCCCAAAACTACTAGATTTTATCTGTAATATAACACATCAGCCCCACAAAAAAAAATCTAACTTCATTTTTTATTTCTCATTGAAAATGTACACAGGCATGTTGGAAAATTCTGATTTTTAACAACTTTTCTCATCATGTTTCTATTTGGTCAAATGACCTACTAATATACAATAAGTATTACTAATCTTATTATCAGTATTGTTATATTTGTTGTTTTCTTTTATCTCTTGATTGTCTACTATATCTACATCATGACATTTGACCCATATGCACATATACACATGCATACACACATAAAGAGAAAAAAAGAAATCAACCTCACATTACAATTGGGGCAGGAAATGGCTTGTAAATTTGAATGACTCCAAAATGAAATTGCTCTCCTTTAAGCATCATAGAGAAACTTTCCTGTCTGCCATCAGCATGGCTGATACTAGATTCCTGGAGAGCAACAGACTTGTGCCTTTTCAATTGACTTGAAGTAGAACAACTACATCGAATCAATAACTGCATCTACTGCAAAGAAAGTTGGTTCACTGTGTCAAGCCAGAAAGTTTTTCTTGTCAGAGTCCATCTTGCACATTTATAATTCTTCCATTAGTCAGTGCATTAAATACTGTTGTGATATCTAGTCTGGCACTCCTGTTATTCATCTCAAGGTTCTTGACAAAATCCAAAGAAGGATCTGCAATGTAATCAATCCTGACCTGGCATCTCAACTTCAGTCCCTTTCTCACATATATAATGTGGCTTCTCTCTGTCTTTTCTACAAATATTTTCATGGCATCTGCTCTGACAAGCTTTTTTCTCTGGTACCCCAACTACATGAATTTAAGCATGCTACTAGATTGGCATATAGGTCCCACCCTTTTACTATTAAAATAGTTAAATGTAACCACCACTTCTACTCCAACTGTTTCTTTTCTCGCACTCCCCACCTGTTTACTTGCTTCCCTGATAACTACAATCTTCAAAAATTTAATTGGGAGGTTCAGGAAAGAATATTTTATTTTTGGAAGATTTTTTTAATATAGAGAATTACATTGCAATAAATGCGGGCTGAAAAGTGGCCCTAAAATCAAATCTTTTAGCAAAAATAAAAACAAAACAAAAATCCTTCTTTACAGTCAATTTAAATATATATATATATATATATATATATATATATATATATATTCCAGCATGCGCCAACTTTGGAAGGTGCCTGAAAACCATATCAACCCACGCCTTGTGTGGTAAATTGAGTAGACAGAAGCTGTCAGTGGTTGTGCTAGCATGAAGTCACAAGTCATCATGACTGAGGATTTCAGCGTGCTGGCCTTGTTCAGATTGTTGACCACGCTCTCTCACAGAAACTGTAACTAAGGTCTACTCAGCATAGTTGCAGTATAAACCACAGATGGACTACCTGTATTTTTTCCTATTTTTCAACATATCTGCACACACACACACACACACATATATATATATATATATATATATATATATATATATATATATATATATATATATATATATATATAAAGGGAGTTAGTATAATCACCAGGCATCATCCAAAATCCCTTGAAGATGATGAGAAGCTGTTGTTGGTGTGGACGAATGAGAGGCAACTACAAGGTGATTCTGTTTTTGAAGATATTACATGTGCAAAGGCAAGGGCACTGTATATGGATCTTATCACAAAAATACCAGGCACGTCTTTTGAAGATGAAAATGCATTTAAAGAAAGCTGAGAATGGTTTTAAAAATTTAAAAAGTGAACTGGCATCCACAGTGTAGAGAGACATGGAGAAGCTGCGAGCTCTGATAAAGTTGCCTTGTTTCAGAGATGTTTTGAAGAGACTGAAAATACAAACTTGACCCTAAGAGAATTTTGGAAGGATCATTTCAATATCCTAAATTGCTTAAATCACATTGATAAAGCCTGGGAAGGAGTTACAGTGTTATATTTATTTACATTATTTGTGTATAATCTTTTTAAAAAAAGTATTTTAATTTTGCATAAAATACAATGGGGAAAATTGTTTTGACATACAAAATTTCCAGTTATGAATCCACTCCTGAAATTGGTAGAATTTAATTACTAGTTTTTCTTCTAACTGGTTTTATCTCAGAGTGACAAATGTAACCCAGAATGCCTGACACTTCATGAGCATGCTCAGTAGTCATATTGTTACAAAGTGTGACAGTCCTTGGTACAGAGCTGTGTTCATGGACCTCGTGCTTCAGCAGATGCCACCATCATCAGGAATTGTCATTACAAACTGGTGAGTACAGGATTTGTATTAGATACCCCCACAGAAGTAGTTGTCCTTCAATATACAGATAGATAGAAGATGTGAAGAAGTTACAGGAAATGTTCAACCAAAGTTCCCAGAAGTCAACACGCCAAGCCACTCATAAGTGTAATCTAATCTGTCACACTATACAAACTGTTTTAAATGAGTTACAATTGACCAATAATTAATAAAGTTATTAACAATTTTAAATAGTCTGTTTCTTTCCACCCACCACACACACACACACATATATTGATGCATGTTTCATTAAATAATATAGACAAGTTTTGTCTATTTATTTTAAGTAAATTCCTTTCATATTGTCTGATAAGCTTAATAACATTATCATTGAAAGATGAAAGAAAAACGCCATATTGATACGTTTTTTAATCGTATCTAAGCTTTCGGCTTACATAAGCCATTATCAAAGATGCCAATTACATTACAATATATTAAACAATACACGGACAAAACAATAATGATATTCTGTTTCTGTTGCATGAAAGATTTCCAAGCAACGAAAAACTTGTGTATATGAGACGCAGATTCGAAAATCGCACCACAGCTCATGACGTCACACATGACCACGCGAGAGTGAAAACGAAGTACAGTGTAACCCGGATATAAGAGACCCTGATATAAGAGAAACCCGGATATAAGATAGATTTTCTCTGGTCCCAAACTAGAGCCTATGTTAATGTAAACAAAATAGACCAAACCCGGATATAAGAGACTTCTTCTCCGGTCCCGACAACTCTGTTATATCCGGGTTACACTGTATTAAGTATGGGAAGCTGTTGGTATAAACCAATGGCTTCTGTTATCAATTATGGGCATTTAACAATATTTGTGGAGATTTCATAGTTTATTTTGTTCAGGTTAGGTTTCAACTGTTTTATGTATATAGCTTCAAGAATTTTTAGTTTTTGTTTATTGTTTTCATGTTTAAGTATAATTGTCTTTTCAACAAGGATTTTCCGGAACTGTGTATGCGGCCAGGCATGTTGTTTTAAATGCCTAAAAATGTTAGAGCTATGATTCAAATGTAGAATCAAGTGTCGTGAAAGTGAGTTTGTGGTGTGACCAACATAAATATTATTTAATCCAATGGAGATACAATCTCCCAAAGGGCACTTGAATTTGTAAACTATGTTGTTTTTTTTACAAATTGCTATATATATAGTAAGGTAATGAAGGCTTTGGTAATCCATGCGGATAATTCCAAAGAGCATGTGATCCAGAGAGCTCAATGTAACACCAGAGCAAATATTAATTAAATAATTAAGAAATAGACAACCTTAAGTTTTCATGACTATAATTCATTTCCCCAGAAAATATATTTTTCCTGGTTCATCAGGTCACATATATAGTTACAAAAGAATTAGGTTTCTTTTATTTTTAATACAATTTTTGAGGGATAGTTTTAGATTGATATAAGGCGACAGAGGTGGTGGGAGGACTATAGAAAGGTCTATTTTGGAAATGTAAAGTAGGGATAAGGTTGTTTTTAACTATTTTTAATAATTTACTTAGGTTTAAACATACTCAGTTAAGAGGCCAAACAATATGACCTCTTAAATAATTTTTAGACAGGATGAGAAAAGAAGAAAAAAGGAAAAATTGTAAAGCAGGTGAGGGGGGAAAGGAGGAAGAAGAAATATATGTATGTGTGTGTGTGCGTGTGCGTGTATATATATTGATGTAATAGGAAAGAACAGTTAGATTAATGATCCAAAGTTCTTTAGTATAATATAATTTATAATATATATATATATATATATATATATATATATATATATATGTATGTATATATCATCACCCACCCTGTATATATATGTATATATTATATCCCCAATCTTTATTAAATCCATTCTTAGTGAATCTAAAGTATACTTAACTACCACAACTGGTGCTGACATAAAAACCTCCCCAAATCAACTTACGTTCAACATACAAACAAATGTCTACTAAACGCACACACATGCTCACATATTCATATATATATTATCATCTGAATTCCACAAAGACAAACTAGGATTATGGTACACTTACACTTATATATTATACACACAAACATTGCTTGACAAGTCAAATGAACACAAAGCCTGCTTAACCAATGAAAAAAATCAAAATACCAGAATGTTTTTTCATATCTCATTCTCTGATTGAGCTTTAGTAAAAATAGGACATGTTAGATTGATAAACATTTCCTATCTGTTCTTTATCCTATCATTCTGTTGGATTCAGATCAATATTTGATCTGTATTTGATCCTAATTCATGCGTGTGTGTTTTGTTTTTACTTACTTGCTAATCCAACAATAAGTGAATGAGAAAAAAAGTTGAATAAACATTCGATTCTAGACATACCTGGAAGAAAAAAAAAATAGATTAAAATAGTTTTATAAAAATGAAGATAGATAAACAGTAAATATGACTAGACCAGATATAAACCATTATATAAAATGGTGAGCTACCAATATTATCAATTTTATTCTTAATTACAAATATTTTAATTTTTATTTGCAATACAAGACATTGTAATTATTATTACTCATATTATACAACATTACTTCAATCAAATGAAATTTAAAAATTAATAAATAGAAAGGTTTTCAGAATTTATGAAAAAATGCAATCCGTTATACACTGGACATAAAAAAAACAACAAAACTTTCAACATATTAAAATTACTAATATGATGTTTAAATAAATTTAAATCTTAATAGTTAATAAAAAATTTGACTTTTTTTAAAATGGAATTACAAACTGATATCACATTTTGAGTAATAGTAATTCTGGGGGTGACAATTTATACCGATTTTAGTATTTATGATATTATAATTTTCAAAGGTGAAGATCATTCCAAAAAATAAAACAAACAGCAATCATCTGCTTAGAAAGATTCATAATTAATAAAATAGCAAACTATGGATACCTCCTTTTTGTGCACATAGTTTCATTTCTTTCTAGGTAATTCTTTCAAAATAATAATAATATTTTTTATTATACATATTTGTTTCTTCCTTACATTTATTTCAATAAACACTTTCTGGTCTATGGTCACTGGATGTAATAAGGTAATTTAATTTAGTGCCCTTCTTATCCTAAAAAATCCCAAAGCATTTTTCTTACAAACAAGTTTTATCTTTCATTGTGACCTGAAGAAGCCAAGACCAACAGTCATTGGTAGAGAAATGCATCATTTATAAGCTTTGCCACTTTCTCTCATCACCACCACTTTTATTTATAGAAAATTACTGACAGTACCTAATTATAGTATATATCTAGCTGAAGCCCTAAAATTGTGTTCAAAATATTTAGATTTTCGTCATTAAATAACCCATAGAGGTTGATATGCCACTAAACAAAATCAGCCAACCAACAATACCTATTTATAGTATATATTTAGTTGAAGCCATAAAATTGTGTTCAAAATATTTAGATTTCGTCATTAAATAACCCATAGAGGTTGATATGCCACTAAACAAAATCAGCCAACCAACAATACCTATTTATAGTATATATTTAGTTGAAGCCATAAAATTGTGTTCAAAATATTTAGATTTCGGCATTAAATAACCCATAGAGGTTGATATGCCGCTAAACAAAATCAGCCAACCAACAATACCTATTTATAGTATATATTTAGTTGAGGCCATAAAATTGTGTTCAAAATATTTAGATTTCGGCATTAAATAACCCATAGAGGTTGATATGCCGCTAAACAAAATCAACCAACCAACAATACCTATTTATAGTATATATTTAGTTGAAGCCATAAAATTGTGTTCAAAATATTTAGATTTCGGCATTAAATAACCCATAGAGGTTGATATGCCACTAAACAAAATCAACCAACCAACAATACCTATTTATAGGATATATTTAGTTGAAGCGATACAATTGTATTCAAAATATTTAGATTTCGTCATTAAATAACCCAAAGAGGTTGATATGCCGCTAAACAAATTCAACCAACCAACAATACCTATTTATAGTATAGTTGAAGCTATAAAATTGTGTTCAAAATATTTAGATTTCATCATTAAATAACCCAAAGAGGTTAATATGCCGCTAAACAAAATCAACCAACCCACAATACCTATTTATAGGATATATTTAGTTGAAGCGATACAATTGTATTCAAAATATTTAGATTTCGTCATTAAATAACCCATAGAGGTTGATATGCCGCTAAACAAAATCAACCAACCAACAATACCTATTTATAGTATATATTTAGTTGAAGCTATAAAATTGTGTTCAAAATATTTAGATTTCGTCATTAAATAACTCAAAGAGGTTGATATGTCGCTAAACAAAATCAACCAACCAACAATACCTATTTATAGTATATATTTAGTTGAAGCCATAAAATTGTGTTCAAAATATTTAGATTTTGGCATTAAATAACCCATAGAGGTTGATATGCCGCTAAACAAAATCAACCAACCCACAATACCTATTTATAGTATATATTTAGTTGAAGCGATACAATTGTATTCAAAATATTTAGATTTCGTCATTAAATAACATATAGAGGTTGATATGCCGCTAAACAAAATCAACCAACCAACAATACCTATTTATAGTATATATTTATCTGAAGCTATAAAATTGTGTTCAAAATATTTAGATTTCGGCATTAAATAACCCAAAGATGTTGATATGTCGCTAAACAAAATCAACCAACCAACAATACCTATTTATAGGATATATTTAGTTGAAGCCATAAAATTGTGTTCAAAATATTTAGATTTCGGCATTAAATAACCCATAGAAGTTGATATGCCGCTAAACAAAATCAACCAACCCACAATACCTATTTATAGTATATATTTAGTTGAAGCGATACAATTGTATTCAAAATATTTAGGTTTCGTCATTAAATAATCCAAAGATGTTGATATGCCGCTAAACAAAATCAACCAACCCACAATACCTATTTATCGTGATAATAGAAGATCTGCCAAGAAAGATGAAATGTAAGAATCAGGACACAAATTTAGTATGGATGATCTAGTAACTAAAGCTGTTTCAGTGCTACTGAGGCATTTGTGACCTACCATAAATGACAATGTACTTTACCAAACAACCCACTTTCAGCCTACAGCAATTAATTCCTCAAACTACATACAGTTTTATTTTAACCTAAAGAGTGGGGTATTTATCTAATTTGTATTCCTAAAGGGGGTATTTATGCAATTCCATTACAAATTGTGTGACATTTTAGAATTAGTGTATTAGTTGGTTCATGAGATCCTCATGAGTACTACAGAAACTTTTATTGGAAAGTCAACTAATACTATAAGTGGCTGGTATAAATTTTACACTACAAACTGTTTATTATGCTCCTTTAGTTGTTTTTAACATATTTCATACAGTTGGTAAATATCATAACATAGTCGAAAATAAATAGTAGATATCATACTATAGTAGAAAATGAACAGTAGATATCATACTATAGTAGCATTGTTGTTTCTATACACTTTCATCTTAGTAAGTTACTTTCATTTTAAATTAAAGTCGTATTTTTTTAATTGAAATTTTGGTCAAACTCATTACAGTGAGCAACTAATGCATTGAGTGTGTTGTTTTGTAAAAGATCCCTTTTGTGTTCATATAATCTTTTATTTAAATTTCTTAAGGTTTCTCCTATGCATTCCTTGTGGTAATTATTACAGGTGAAATAATTTTAACTTATTAATAGTTTATTTTGCATTAATTATTTGAATGCTTTTTTTTTGCTTTTAATATCTGTTTAATATTCTTTTTCAGTATATAATCTTGTCAATTTAGTTTAGTTTCTTTTGTTTATATTTTTTATCCTTTTGTTATAAAGTATACCACATTGTGATAATAGGAGATCTACTAAGAAAAGTGAAATGTTGCAAGAATCTGGATGAAAATTTATTATGGATGATCTAGCGATTAAAGCAGTTACTATATATTTTCATCTTAGTAAATTGCTTTCTCTTTTAATTAAGGTAGTATTTTTTTAATTGAAATTTTGGTCAAACTCATTACAGTGAACAACTAATGCATTGAGTGGGTTGTTTTGTAAAAGATCCCTTTTGTGTTCAAATAATTTTTATTTAAATTTCTTGATTTTTGGTTGATTTGGTGTGGCAGCATGTCAACCTCTCTGCATTATTTAATGCCAAATTTTAAATATTTTGAATGCAAATTGTATGCCTTTGACTACAGATAAAATATTGTTGGCCATTTTATTATAAATATGTAGTGTTGGTCAATTTTTTTATAAAAATCGTATTGCTGGTATTTTTACTATAAAATTGTATTTTTTATACTTTCATGTTTTGTTTGGGTTTGGGGTTCACTATTTGCCATAGCTGGGACCCTAATAGATTCTACCACCCAGGGTCAAAGTAGACCTGGTAACAACAGCAAATACAAAGTGGTTTCACACTCCTTAAAACCTTCAAACTCCCAATCAGATGCCTTGTCACCAGATGTAGTTTATCATCATATCCTAAAACTTAAATTCATTGAGGTTTCTTCAATTATATTCCAGCGTGCGATGGATAAATTGTCATCTAAATGACGCAGAAATGAAAATAACACTGACATTTCATTTTAACCGATTTACAGGTTGCGATGGATAAATTGTCGTCTAAATGATACAAAAATGAAAATAAAACTAGCACTGAATTTTAACAGATATGCAAAGTGCGATGGATAAATTGTCGTCTAAATGATACAAAAATGAAAATAAAACTAGCACTGAATTTTAACAGATATGCAGCGTGCGATGGATAAATTGTCGTCTAAATGATACAAAAAATGAAAATAACGCTGACATCTCATTTTAACAGATATGCAGCATGCGATGGATAAATTGTCGTCTAAATGATACAAAAAATGAAAATAACACTGACATCTCATTTTAACAGATATATTTACCAAAATTACACAAAAAGTATCTTTTAAATATTCAATAAAATCACCACTGGCTTCAACCACAGTCTCTAACAGCCTGCAACTCTTCTGGACAGTCTCCTTGCTTAAGTTGGTGAATGCTGCCATAATGCTTGCCTTCAGTTCATCTTTTGTGTTACAAGGATTTTTATGGTTTATCACTCAGCTGCGCATAATGATCAAGGGGGTTGCAGTTTGGTGAGTTAGGTGGCTTGATGTATAAGGTGATCGTCACAGAAACTGTCTGACAGCCATGAGTGGGTCCTCCTGTTTGTGTGGCATGGTACAGTGTCCTGTTACCAGATATAGGGTCTTCCAACAGCCACCCTCTTGATGCAGGACAGTACCTCCTTCTCAAAACACTTGATGTAGGCTTCTGAAACCCTCACCAACAAATTTGGGAGTTCTTTTTTAATCAGATTGATCAGAGTGAGTTTTCTGAGATGCTGTACCTTCATAATCACCATTAGACTCATCTAACTCGTTCCAAATCCTCTGAATTGACACTCTGACACTCTAAAATGTTCATATTGCCATTTCTGGCATGAATGGCAATCAGTCCAGCATGCTGTTTCCAAATTTCTGGCAGAATGAACTGCGTCATGGTGCTCTTTTTCTCACAAATAATGTCCCTCACTATACTGTGCAGTTAACAAAATTAAAAACAAACAGTAACACGTGCAAAATTAAAAATATAAATTGGTGTCAATTTACCAATCATACTGGTATTATTACCATTAACATGGAGAGTCACTTAAAATACCATCAAGCTTTGCTGGTTCTTTGTAATATCGTAGGAGTGCCAGGTACAAACAGATGTAATAATAATGACTTGTCTATTTTGAAACATAATAAAGAGATTGTTAACAAGGCCTGCTTGATGATTCACTGTATCTTCAGCACGAAACTTAAGTATGAAACCTCCTCATCCGACTTGTTAACAAGGCTCAGTATTAAGGATATAACATTAGTGCTGTGCACCTGTTGTCTTAGATGGTTTGGTCACATTCAATGAGCTTTGTCTTGCATCATGATTGTCTTGGAATTCAGGATTCCTGGTCGCAGAGGTCAAGGTAGACCTGGGTAGATGTGGAAGGACTGCATTGGGAAGGATGTGCAGGAGTGCGACCTTGCCCACATTAATCCGGTTGACAGGGATACTTGGAAAGAAAGAAAGAGGTAGCTGACTGCTGCCTACCCCAGTCACTGGGAAACCCCATGCAGCAGTATAATCAAAGCTCCGCCTGACACATTACAAACACTGAAAATACAAATACGTCTTCAGATTTCAGTATCACCTTACTTAAAAAAGATTGCAGAAATGTATTATGCTTCTTATGACAAGAGAATGGCATCTGATATGTTTGTGGTTAATATAGAAGAAATTCTCAAGTTCCGTCCATGTTAAGTAATAAATACAGACTTTTGTTTCTTGAACTCAGGTCATTGTTTGTTTTTTGAGTGTTTGTAACATGCCAGGCCTTGTTAACAATCTCTTTATTATGTTTCAAAATAGACAAACTGTTTGTTATAAACAAAACAAATAATTCAACTATATAAGTTGTCATGAGCACAAGAAAAAGTTTATCATGTAACGGCTAAAGGCTACCAGTCTGCCCTCCCACCACCACTGGTGTGAACTACATCCACTCCCCAAACCAGTTCACCCCATGAAAGTGTTTTGTGACTCTCTCACTATCTTATCAACATTTGCTTTATTCTACCTACATTTATATAAGTTACAAATTAAACTAAGTACATCTGACTATTAAAGGATAAACATCTTTTGCAGATTTTGATGTAATTCTGGTGTGAATTTGTTTTGTTTATTTGGGGGTGAATTTATTTTGTTTATTCTGGGATGAATTTATTTTGTTTATTCTGGGGTGAATTTGTTTTGCTTATTCTGGGGTGGATTTGTTTTGCTTATTCTGGGGTGGATTTATTTTGTTTATTCTGGGGTGAATTTATTTTGTTTATTCTGGGGTGAATTTGTTTTGCTTATTCTGGGGTGGATTTGTTTTGCTTATTCTGGGGTGGATTTGTTTTGCTTATTCTGGGGTGGATTTATTTTGTTTATTCTGGGGTGGATTTATTTTGTTTATTCTGGGGTGAATTTGTTTTGCTTATTCTGGGGTGGATTTGTTTTGCTTATTCTGGGGTGGATTTATTTTGTTTATTCTGGGGTGGATTTATTTTGTTTATTTGGGGTGGATATGTTTTGCTTATTCTGGGGTGGATTTATTTTGTTTATTCTGGGGTTAATTTGTTTTGTTTATTCTGGGGTGGATTTGTTTTGTTTATTTGGGGGTGGATTTATTTTGTTTATTCTGGGATGAATTTATTTTGTTTATTCTGGGGTGAATTTGTTTTGCTTATTCTGGGGTGGATTTGTTTTGCTTATTCTGGGGTGGATTTGTTTTGCTTATTCTGGGGTGGATTTATTTTGTTTATTCTGGGGTGGATTTATTTTGTTTATTCTGGGGTGAATTTGTTTTGCTTATTCTGGGGTGGATTTGTTTTGCTTATTCTGGGGTGGATTTATTTTGTTTATTCTGGGGTGGATTTATTTTGTTTATTTGGGGTGGATATGTTTTGCTTATTCTGGGGTGGATTTATTTTGTTTATTCTGGGGTTAATTTGTTTTGTTTATTCTGGGGTGGATTTGTTTTGTTTATTTGGGGGTGGATTTATTTTGTTTATTCTGGGATGAATTTATTTTGTTTATTCTGGGGTGAATTTGTTTTGCTTATTCTGGGGTGGATTTATTTTGTTTATTCTGGGATGAATTTATTTTGTTTATTCTGGGGTGAATTTGTTTTGCTTATTCTGGGGTGGATTTGTTTTGCTTATTCTGGGGTGGATTTATTTTGTTTATTCTGGGGTGGATTTATTTTGTTTATTCTGGGGTGAATTTGTTTTGCTTATTCTGGGGTGGATTTGTTTTGCTTATTCTGGGGTGGATTTATTTTGTTTATTCTGGGGTGGATTTGTTTTGCTTATTCTGGGATGAATTTATTTTGTTTATTCTGGGGTGAATTTGTTTTGCTTATTCTGGGGTGGATTTGTTTTGCTTATTCTGGGATGGATTTATTTTGTTTATTTGGGGGTGGATTTGTTTTGCTTATTCTGGGGTGGATTTATTTTGTTTATTCTGGGGTGAATTTGTTTTGCTTATTCTGGAGTGAATTTGTTTTGCTTATTCTGGAGTGAATTTGTTTTGCTTATTTTGGGGTGAATTTAATTTGTTTTGTGCATGCTAAATCTCAATAAAAACGCAATATAAAATTCACTATTTTTTATCCATAATCCTGAATGTGTTAAAATTATTCAACATTTTAACAAGGAAAATCTTAAGTTGATGTTAAAAACTGTCACAAAACATTGTTGATTTATTTATGACAGAACGATCTATTATGATGGGTCTCTAATTTGTAGTTAGATACATTGTATTTATTTTCCAATTTTTCTAGTTGAATTGTTCCCTTATATTGCATATGATCTAATATTGTACATAATTAGGTTACAATAAAATTTATATTTTATATGAATTCTACCTTATGAAAATGGAGATGTAGTAGAGTGGGAGGTCCCTGTATCATAGCTTGTGGGGGTGAGTATCATAAATTCAGTCAGAGATATGAGACCCTTGCATCAGCCCTGCTGTCTACACTTGAGTGCCATCCTACTGAGAAAAGGATGTAAAACTTTGCATAGCTAAAGCCTGGGCTGCCTTGAAGAAAATGGATCTATTCTGTAAATCTGATCTACCAGACAAATTCAAACAGAGATTCTTTTGAGCCACTATAGAGTTGGTTTTAATGTATGGTGTCACATCTTGTACATTAACTAAAATCCTCAAGTCTAAGCTTGATGGAACCTACACTTGGATGCTGAGATCTATACTTAACATCTTTGGAGACAACATCCAAATAAATTACAGCTCTATGGACCCATCCCTAATATTTCTATAATCTTAAACTCTAGAGTATACACTTGATGGAATCTACACTCGGATGCTTAGATCTATACTTAACATCTCTTGGATACAACATCCAACTTAATCATAGCTCTATGGACCCATACCTAATATTTCTATAATCTTAAACTCTAGAGTATACACTTGATGGAATCTACACTCAGATACTTAGATCTACACTTAACATCTCTTGGAGACAACATCCAACTTAATCACAGCTCTATGGGCCCATCCCTAATATTTCTATAATCTTAAACTCTAGAGTATACACTTGATGGAATCTACACTCAGATACTTAGATCTACACTTAACATCTCTTGGAGACAACATCCAACTTAATCACAGCTCTATGGACCCATCCCTAATATTTCTATAATCTTAAACTCTAGAGTATACACTTGATGGAATCTACACTCAGATACTTAGATCTACACTTAACAACTCTTGGATACAACATCCAACTAAATCATGGCTCTATGGACCCATCCCTGATATCTCTATAATCTTACATGAATGCACATGAGTCATGGTGTAAGATAAGTTGGTTGCCCAGTAGCCACCTACATTGACCTACTATGTAATGACACATGATGCCACCCTTAATGATAATGATCTTCTGATGTTCGTGCAAGTCCATGATGGTTGGCATGATAGACTCAGGAATGTTCAAGCTGGATTGACTGAATGAAAAAAAATAGAAGAGGCAGAGAGAGAGTTCCCCAGAAAAAAAGATGAAGGTGATTATTGCAAGAAAATAGGTTTTGGTTTGGTTGTCTTTGTTTTGCAGCCTTTACAGGTTATTTAATGCTGAAATCTAAATATTTTGTCCGCAATTTTATTTTAATTTTGGAAATGATAATGGTTTTAGTGATACAAGACATACTATTTAACCCATATATAAGGAAGAAGAGGTAGATATGGGTTAATTAGTATGACTTCTATCAAGTAAATCATTATCTCCAATAAATTCACTGGAAAAATATGTTTTAGAGCTACAAAGGATAGGAAGTTGTGGAAAATTGTGATCAACCTACTTAACGAGCTTTTGTCAATGTGTAGCAGAACAAGGACTGGAAGGAATAGTGGACAAACATTATTTAGAGCTACAAAGAATAGGAAGTTGTGGAGAGTCATGATCAACCTACTTAATGAACTTGCATCAGTGTGTAGCAGAACAGTGACTGGAAGGAATAGTAAGTGGGCAAACATTGCTTAGCGCTGCAAATGATAGGAAGCTGTGGAGAGTCATGATCGACCATCTTAAGGAGCCTGTTTTGTAAATAAAAATCTTTCCTCAAATATTGGCCACGCCTGAATCATGCCAGACGGATTTTAGAGGTGGAGGCACAGTACATTAACATCCTGAGAGCTTTCCAAACAGAAATTATGTCAAAGTACATCTCGGTTTTATTATTTCTCAGATGTGAGGGAAGTTTAATGTTTTGGAATGAGAGCCGAGTTCAAATACTAGTCAGTTTCACCACTTTCACTTGTGCACAAATATCCATCAGAATGGTATGAATGCATCTCACCCCACAGCTATGGATTAAGTAGTAGGATTTGTATCAAGAAAATCTTTTATTAGTTCATATATGCATACCATCCACACACAATTATGTCTTTTTGTTTGTACCCTTTTACTTCCTGTTTGTACCCTTTTACTTCCTGTTTGTACCCTTTTACTTCCTGCATTCATAATTTTGATTGTTATTGTGATATTTTGTTATAATTGTTAAGCTCAATGTGGCACGGTGGAGTAATGGCTAGCGGCTTGGATTGAGGAATCGGAGAGCCGAGTTCAAATTCCAGTTGATTCTATTACATTCACTTACATGCTAATACTCTTAGGAAAAGGTATGAATCACCTTCTTCTCCCTCCAGCTATGGGTAAATAGCAGGACACACTGGGTTCTATAGCCTTGGATGGCAACTCATCTAGGAGAAGGACAACTCTGAATTCAAAACCTGCGGAGGGTCATTTGGTGACCCAGTGGCACGTAGTGCACCAAATCTCTGTATTCGGCCCTTCAAAAAGTGTGGATGGTCCTTCATGAAACCTTCACCACTATAATGAAATCACATGTGCTGGTGTCGGGCTGTCAGTTTCTTAAGAACTGATCAGCTTGACCCTCATCAACAGGAGAGTCGAGCATATATATATATATATATTCTGTTTATATGTTATTTTTATAGATACAGATATTGAAGTATATGCTCTGTTTATAATAAACAGTATTAAATACATTTACCAACCTGAATGTCCAAGAAATATTGTACAAAATATGTGTCCTCTGAAAGGGATCGAACCTGCATCTTACATGGAATCATCATTTGACTCAATGTGCTATACCATTTAGCTACAGAGGAAGCGTCTGGTTAACAAAGTCAAATTACTGTTTTTAAACAACAAATTTCCCATGAATTGTCTCGAACAATCATATCTGCTCAAAGTGTATCTTAACGTGAACAAATAAAACAATTATCGAACTTTGTCCATTTCATTATATATATATATATATATATATATATACACACACATATGCATACTCACATATGTATATATATATACACACATGCACACACACACACATATGCAAATATATATATATATATATATATATATATATGAAAACAATGCCCACTCCTGAATTGTGTCAGATATTGAAATGTCTTCCAGGCCAACACAAGAGGAGGCCTCTACTTAAAATTAACTTCTCAAGAACTTTGCCTCTATTACAAACACTCCTTATGTACTAAAGAGTGACCTTGAATTTTTGTCCAGTTACATACAGTTCTTGAAGCAAGAGATGGGAGGCTGATATTTACATTTCAGATGAGTGACTCATTTAGGAAATCTTCAATTTTATCCTTTGCAGCAGCAGCAAAAAGGCCCAATGGTTGTTGTAAACAGAGAGCAATCCAAGAATTTTATACTTGCTTTGTGGGCAAACACACTTCTACTTTATGTGCCATGTCCCTTCAGGACGTGGGCAATCATGACTCTCCACAATTTCCTGTCATTTGTAGATATTAATTTCCTGCGCTCTATAGCTTTTAACAAATTTTGTTTTTTCTTATCTCTCCTAAACCTTATTCTGCCATCCATTTACTCAAGCTCAGTCTTCTTCTTCTATGTGTCATGTCCCTTTAAAATGTGGCTGATTATGGCTCTCCACAGTTTCCTGTGTTTTATAACTTTTAACAAATTTTGTTTTTCTTATCTCTCTTAAACTTTATTCTGCCTTCCATTTACTCAAGTTCATTCTTCTATGTGCCATGTCCCTTTAAGATGGAGGTAATGATGGCTCTCCACAGTTTCCTGTGCTTTATAGCTTTTAACAAATTTTATATGTTGTTTTCCTTTATCCCTCTAGTCTTCAATCTATCCTGTGAGTATCAAATTTTCCAAGCCCTCTTTTCTCATTACACAGCTCTTTCCTCATTACAGACCCTAGAAATTTCAACTATGTTAATGTTAAGTATAAATTTCCTTTTTGGTTCAGCCCATGGTATTCTCAGTATCCTACTGTAGAACCACATTTCTGCTGCCTCAAGTCTCCTCTTCATCTGTGAGGAGATTGTCCAACATCCGCTGTCATAAAGGTGGACTGATATTTTGTAACAGTTCAGTAAACAAGCAGAATTCTAATATAATGATTTAAAGAAAATTTAAATCATTATATTAGAATTCTGCTTGTTTGTCATGTCCTGCCAATACCTCATAAATAATGGACTATTCCATTTTGATCACAAAGAAAAAGATGGAAAAGGCATATCAAAGAAGCTTTTTGGTTTCAGTGAAAGAAAGAAAGAAAATAAGACAGAGTAAGTGATAACTATCTCATGTGCTTAACATCTATAAGGATACATGTCTGCTGCCATATATGGTTTGGTGTCTCCACTGTTCGCCTTAAAGTCCTCGACAATCCCCAGTTGCCATCCAAGACCAAAGACCAGCTGCCATCCAAGGTTATAGAACCCAGTTTGTCCTGCTATTTACCCATAGCTGGGGGGAAGAAAAAGATTCATACCTTTCCCAAGGGTCAGTCAGTCAGTTATGTGTCATGCAATGTGATCTGGCATCTCGTCTGCAGTCGCCCTCTCACAGATGTACTGTCAGCTCCCTCTGTCTTTTCCACAAATACTTTCATGGTAACTGCTCTGACGAGCTACTTTCACTAGTTCCCAAACTGCATGAATTTAAGCGTGCTACTAGGCTGGCATCAGGGTCCCACCCTTTCACTGTCGAAACGGTTAAATAAATAAAAAAGCAGTGGGAGTTGAGGGGTTTGAGAAGGTGTGTAGCAGTTAGTTCTGTGGGCAGTGATACGATAAGCTTAAACCTTTTATATAAAAGTTCAAATGAAGTCTAGATTGAATAAAAATCAGAATTTCTTGAATCGCTAAATGCTTTTAATTGCCAAAACGAATGAAAATTTTTATATATTTATTTAAGAGTCAGTTATGTGCCATACGTGATACACACTTAGGCGATCATGTATTTTTCGATACATGACTGACGAGGCAGATATTTTCCAGCTGTAGGTTGCCATTTATTTCTTTGGTAGACCAGTTGCCATCCGAGGTTACAGAACCAAGTTGTTCCTGCTATTTACCCATAGCTGGGGGGAAGGAGAAGAAGATTCATACCATTCCCAAGGGTCAGTCAGTCAGTTATGTGTCATGCATGACATATGCATAGGTGATCATGTATCTTTCAATACATGACTGATGAGGCAGATTTTTTCCAACAGTAGATTGCCATTTATTTATGCAGTAGAGCAGTTGCCATCCAAGGCTATAGAACGCGATTTGTCCTGCTATTTACCTTTCCCAAGCGTATTAGCACATAAGTGAACGTAATGGTTCTGACTGGAATTTGAACTCAGATCTCCGATTCCTCAATCCGAGCCATTATCCATTACTCCACCATGCCTCATTTATTGAATTCAGTCAGTCACTTATGTACCATGCGTGTTACACGCTTAGGCAATCATGTATCTTTCGATACCTGACAGACGAGGCAGATTTTTTTCCACAGTAGGTTGCCATTTTTGGCTGCAGTAGGCCAGAGAACAAAGCCTGTCCTGTTATTTACCCATACTTGGCGAAGGAGAGAAGAAAAGGATTCATTTCTTTCCCAAGGGTATTAGCACATTAGTGAATGTAATGGTTCAGACTGGAATTTGAACTCTGTTTCCTCAATCTGAGGCACTATCCATTACGCCATCATGCCTCCTATTTATTTAATTACTGAATTATAAAAACAGTAATCAAGACAGAAGAGTAATCAAGAATAATCAAGAAGTGTAATCAAGACAGAAGAGTAATCAAGAATAATCAAGAAGAGTAATCAAGAGAGAAAAGTAATCAAGAATAATCAAGAAAAGTAATCAAGACAGAAGAGTAATCAGGAATAATCAAGAAGTTTAACCAAGACAGAAGAGTAATCAAGAATATCAAGAAGAGTAATTAAGACAGAAGAGTAATCAAGAATAATCAAGAAGAGTAATCAAGACAGAAGAGTAATCAAGGATAATCAAGAAGAGTAATCAAGACAGAAGAGTAATCAAGAATAATCAAGAAGTGTAATCAAGAGAGAAAAGTAATCAAGAATATCAAGAAGATTAATGAAGACAGAAGAGTAATGAAGACAGAAGAGTAATCAAGGATAATCAAGAAGAGTAATTAAGACAGAAGAGTAATCAAGAATAATCAAGAAGAGTAATCAAGAAAGAAGAGTAATCAAGGATAATCAAGAAGAGTAATCAAGACAGAAGAGTGATCAAGAATAATCAAGAAGTGTAATCAAGAGAGAAAAGTAATCAAGAATAATCAAGAAGAGTAATCAAGAGAGAAAAGTAATCAAGAATAATAAAGAAGAGTAATCAAAACAGAAGAGTAATCAATAATAATCAAGAAGAGTAATCAAGACCGAAGAGTAATCAGGAATAATCAAGAAGTGTAATCAAGACAGAAAAGTAATGAAGAATAATCAAGAAGAGTAATCAAGACGGAAGATTAATAAAGAATAAACAAGAAGAGTAATTACAACAGAAGACTAATCAAGAATAATCAAGAAGAGTAATCAAGACAGAAGAATAATCATGAATAACCAAGAAGATTAATCAAGACAGAAGAGTAATCAGGAATAATCTAGAAAGAAGAGTAATGAAGAATAATCAAGAAGAGTAATCAAGACAGAACAGTAATCAAGAATAATCAAGAAGTGCAAACAAGACAGAAGAGTAATCAAGAATAATCAAGAAGAGTAACCAAGACAGAAGAGTAATCAAGAATATCAAGAAGATTAATGAAGACATAAGAGTAATCAAGAATAATCAAGAAGAGTAAGCAAGACAGAAGATTAATCAAAAATAATCAAGTAGAGTAATTAAGACAGAAGAGTAATCAAGAATAATCAAGAAGTGCAATCAAGACAGAAGAGTAATCAAGAATAATAAAAAGAGTAATTAAGACGGAAGATTAATCAAGAGTAATCAAGAAGAGTAATCAAGACAGCAGAGTAATCATGAATAATCAAGAAGAGTAATCAAGACAGAAGTGTAATCAAGAATAATCAAGAAGAGAAATCAAGACAGAAGAGTAATCAGGAATAATCAAGAAGAGTAATCAAAACAGAAGTGTAATCAAGAATAATCAAGAAGAGTAATCGAGACAGAAGAGTAATCAAGAATAATCAAGAAGAGTAATGAAGACGGAGGAGTAATCAGGAATAATCAAGAAGAGTAATCAAGACAGAAAAGTGATGAAGAATAATCACGAACAATGATCAAGACGGAAGATTAATCAACAATAATCAAGAAGAGAAATTAAAACAGAAGATTAATTAGGAATAATCAAGAATAGTAATCAAGACAGAAGAGTAATCAAGAATAACCAAGAAGAGTAATCAAGACAGAAGAGTAATCAGGAATAACCAAGAAGATTAATGAAGACAGAAAAGTAATCAGGAATAATCAAGAAGTGCAATCAAGAGAGAATAGTAATCAGGAATAATCAAGAAGAGTAATCAAGAAAGAAGAGTAATGAAGAGTAATCAAGAAGAGTAATCAAGACAGGACAGTAATCAAGAATAATCAAGAAGTGCAATCAAGACAGAAGAGTAATCAAGAACAATCAAGAAAAGTAATCAAGACAGAAGAGTAATCAGAAATAATTAAGAAGAGTAATCAAGACAGAAGAGTAATCAGGAATAATCAAGAATATCAAGAAGATTAATGAAGACAGAAGAGTAATCAAGTATAATCAAGAAGAGTAAGCAAGACAGAAGAGTAATCAAAAATAATCAAGAAGAGTAATCAAGACAGAAGAGTAATCAAGAATAATCAAGAACAGTAATCAAAACAAGCGCAATCAGGAATAATCAAGACAAGTAATCAAGACAGAAGAGTAATCAGGAATAAACAAGAAGTGTAATCAAGAGAGAAAAGTAATCATGAATAATCAAGAAGAGTAATCAAGACAGAAGAGTAATCAGGAATAATCAAGAACAGTAACCAAGACAGAAGAGTAATCAACAATAATTGAGAAGTGTGATCAAGAGAGAAGAGTAATCAAGAATAATCAAGAAGAGTAATCAAGACAAGAGTAATCAGGAATAATCAAGAAGTGTAATCAAGACAGAAGAGTAATCAGGAATAATCAAGAAGTGTAATTAAGACAGAAGAGTAATCAGGAATAATCAAGTAGAGTAATCAAGACAGAAGAGTAATCAAGAATAATCAAGAACAGTAATCAAAACAAGAGCAATCAGGAATAATCAAGACGAGTAATCAAGACAGAAGAGTAATCAGGAATAAACAAGAAGTGTAATCAAGAGAGAAAAGTAATCATGAATAATCAAGAAGAGTAATCAAGACAGAAGAGTAATCAGGAATAATCAAGAACAGTAACCAAGACAGAAGAGTAATCAACAATAATTGAGAAGTGTGATCAAGAGAGAAGAGTAATCAAGAATAATCAAGAAGAGTAATCAAGACAAGAGTAATCAGGAATAATCAAGAAGTGTAATCAAGACAGAAGACTAATCAGGAATAATCAAGAAGAGTAATCAAGACAGAAGAGTAATCAAGAATAATTGAGAAGTGTGATCAAGAGAGAAGAGTAATCAAGAATAATCAAGAAGTGCAATCAAGACAGAAGAGTAATCGAGAATAATGAAGAAGAGTAATCAAGACAGAAGAGTAATCAAGACAGAAGAGTAATCAGCAATAATCAAGAAGAGTAATCAAGACAGAACAGTAATCAAGAATAATCAAGAAGAGTAATCAAGACAGAAAAGTAATCAGAAATAATCAAGAAGAGTAATCAAGACAGAAGAGTAATCAAGAATAATTGAGAAGTGCAATCAAGACAGAAGAGTAATCAAGAATAATAAAGAAGATTAATGAAGACAGAAGAGTAATCAAGAATAATCAAGAAGAGTAATCAAGACAGAAGAGTAATCAAGAATAATCAAGAACAGTAATCAAAACAAGAGTAATCAGGAATAATCAAGAAGAGTAATCAAGACAGAAGAGTAATCAGGAATAAACAAGAAGTGTAATCAAGACAGGAAAGTAATCAGGAATAATCAAGAAGTGTAATCAAGACAGAAAAGTAATCAAGAATAATCAAGAAGAGTAATCAAGACAGAAGAGTAATCAAGAATAATCAAGAACAGTAATCAAAACAAGAGTAATCATGAATAATCAAGAAGAGTAATCAAGACAGAAGAGTAATCATGAATAATCAAGAAGAGTAATCAAGATAGCAGATCAATCAGGAATAATCAAGTAGAGTAATTAAGACAGAAGTGTAATCAAGAATAATCAAGAAGAGTAATCAAGACAGAAGAGTAATCAAGAATACTTAAGAAGAGTAATCAAGACGGAAAAGTAATCAAGAATAATCAAGAAGAGTAATCAAGACAGAACAGCAATCAAGAATAATCAAGAAGAGTAATCAAAACAGAACAGTAATCAAGAATAATCAAGAAGAGTAATCAAGACAGAAAAGTAATCAGGAATAATCAAGAAGAGTAATCAAGACAGAAGAGTTATCAAGAATAATTGAGAAGTGCAATCAAGACAGAAGATTAATCAAGAATAATCAAGAAGAGTAATCAAGACAGAAGAGTAATCAAGAATAACCAAGAAGAGTAATTAAGACAGAAGAGTAATCAAGAATAATAAAGAAGAGTAATTAAGACAGAAGAGTAATCAAGAATAATCAAGAAGAGTAATCAAGACAGAAGAGTAATCAAGAATAATCAAGAAGAGTAATCAAGACAGAAGAGTAATCAAGAATAATCAAGAACAGTAATCAAAACAAGAGTAATCAGGAATAATCAAGAAGAGTAATCAAGACAGAAGTGTAATCAAGAATAATCAAGAAGAGTAATGAAGACGGAGGAGTAATCAGGAATAATCAAGAAGAGTAATCAAGACAGAAAAGTGATGAAGAATAATCAAGAACAATGATCAAGACGGAAGATTAATCAAGAATAATCAAGAAGAGAAATTAAAACAGAAGAGTAATTAGGAATAATCAAGAATAGTAATCAAGACAGAAGAGTAATCAAGAATAACCAAGAAGAGTAATCAAGACAGAAGAGTAATCAGGAATAATCAAGAATATCAAGAAGATTAATGAAGACAGAAGAGTAATCAAGTATAATCAAGAAGAGTAAGCAAGACAGAAGAGTAATCAAAAATAATCAAGAAGAGTAATCAAGACAGAAGAGTAATCAAGAATAATCAAGAACAGTAATCAAAACAAGCGCAATCAGGAATAATCAAGACAAGTAATCAAGACAGAAGAGTAATCAGGAATAAACAAGAAGTGTAATCAAGAGAGAAAAGTAATCATGAATAATCAAGAAGAGTAATCAAGACAGAAGAGTAATCAGGAATAATCAAGAACAGTAACCAAGACAGAAGAGTAATCAACAATAATTGAGAAGTGTGATCAAGAGAGAAGAGTAATCAAGAATAATCAAGAAGAGTAATCAAGACAAGAGTAATCAGGAATAATCAAGAAGTGTAATCAAGACAGAAGAGTAATCAGGAATAATCAAGAAGTGTAATTAAGACAGAAGAGTAATCAGGAATAATCAAGTAGAGTAATCAAGACAGAAGAGTAATCAAGAATAATCAAGAACAGTAATCAAAACAAGAGCAATCAGGAATAATCAAGACGAGTAATCAAGACAGAAGAGTAATCAGGAATAAACAAGAAGTGTAATCAAGAGAGAAAAGTAATCATGAATAATCAAGAAGAGTAATCAAGACAGAAGAGTAATCAGGAATAATCAAGAACAGTAACCAAGACAGAAGAGTAATCAACAATAATTGAGAAGTGTGATCAAGAGAGAAGAGTAATCAAGAATAATCAAGAAGAGTAATCAAGACAAGAGTAATCAGGAATAATCAAGAAGTGTAATCAAGACAGAAGACTAATCAGGAATAATCAAGAAGAGTAATCAAGACAGAAGAGTAATCAAGAATAATTGAGAAGTGTGATCAAGAGAGAAGAGTAATCAAGAATAATCAAGAAGTGCAATCAAGACAGAAGAGTAATCGAGAATAATGAAGAAGAGTAATCAAGACAGAAGAGTAATCAAGACAGAAGAGTAATCAGCAATAATCAAGAAGAGTAATCAAGACAGAACAGTAATCAAGAATAATCAAGAAGAGTAATCAAGACAGAAAAGTAATCAGAAATAATCAAGAAGAGTAATCAAGACAGAAGAGTAATCAAGAATAATTGAGAAGTGCAATCAAGACAGAAGAGTAATCAAGAATAATAAAGAAGATTAATGAAGACAGAAGAGTAATCAAGAATAATCAAGAAGAGTAATCAAGACAGAAGAGTAATCAAGAATAATCAAGAACAGTAATCAAAACAAGAGTAATCAGGAATAATCAAGAAGAGTAATCAAGACAGAAGAGTAATCAGGAATAAACAAGAAGTGTAATCAAGACAGGAAAGTAATCAGGAATAATCAAGAAGTGTAATCAAGACAGAAAAGTAATCAAGAATAATCAAGAAGAGTAATCAAGACAGAAGAGTAATCAAGAATAATCAAGAACAGTAATCAAAACAAGAGTAATCATGAATAATCAAGAAGAGTAATCAAGACAGAAGAGTAATCATGAATAATCAAGAAGAGTAATCAAGATAGCAGATCAATCAGGAATAATCAAGTAGAGTAATTAAGACAGAAGTGTAATCAAGAATAATCAAGAAGAGTAATCAAGACAGAAGAGTAATCAAGAATACTTAAGAAGAGTAATCAAGACGGAAAAGTAATCAAGAATAATCAAGAAGAGTAATCAAGACAGAACAGCAATCAAGAATAATCAAGAAGAGTAATCAAAACAGAACAGTAATCAAGAATAATCAAGAAGAGTAATCAAGACAGAAAAGTAATCAGGAATAAGACAGAAGAGTTATCAAGAATAATTGAGAAGTGCAATCAAGACAGAAGATTAATCAAGAATAATCAAGAAGAGTAATCAAGACAGAAGAGTAATCAAGAATAACCAAGAAGAGTAATTAAGACAGAAGAGTAATCAAGAATAATAAAGAAGAGTAATTAAGACAGAAGAGTAATGAAGAATAATCAAGAAGAGTAATCAAGACAGAAGAGTAATCAAGAATAATCAAGAAGAGTAATCAAGACAGAAGAGTAATCAAGAATAATCAAGAACAGTAATCAAAACAAGAGTAATCAGGAATAATCAAGAAGAGTAATCAAGACAGAAGTGTAATCAAGAATAATCAAGAAGAGTAATGAAGACGGAGGAGTAATCAGGAATAATCAAGAAGAGTAATCAAGACAGAAAAGTGATGAAGAATAATCAAGAACAATGATCAAGACGGAAGATTAATCAAGAATAATCAAGAAGAGAAATTAAAACAGAAGAGTAATTAGGAATAATCAAGAATAGTAATCAAGACAGAAGAGTAATCAAGAATAACCAAGAAGAGTAATCAAGACAGAAGAGTAATCAGGAATAACCAAGAAGATTAATGAAGACAGAAAAGTAATCAGGAATAATCAAGAAGTGCAATCAAGAGAGAATAGTAATCAGGAATAACCAAGAAGAGTAATCAAAAAAGAAGAGTAATGAAGAATAATCAAGAAGAGTAATCAAGACAGAACAGTAATCAAGAATAATCAAGAAGTGCAATCAAGACAGAAGAGTAATCAAGAACAATCAAGAAAAGTAATCAAGACAGAAGAGTAATCAGAAATAATTAAGAAGAGTAATCAAGACAGAAGAGTAATCAGGAATAATCAAGAAGATTAATGAAGACAGAAGAGTAATCAAGAATAATCAAGAAGAGTAATCAAGACAGAAGAGTAATCAAGAATAATCAAGAACAGTAATCAAAACAAGAGTAATCAGGAATAATCAAGAAGAGTAATCAAGACAGAAGAGTAATCAGGAATAAACAAGAAGTGTAATCAAGACAGGAAAGTAATCAGGAATAATCAAGAAGTGTAATCAAGACAGAAAAGTAATCATAAATAATCAAGAAGAGTAATCAAGACAGAAGAGTAATCATGAATAATCAAGAAGAGTAATCAAGATAGAAGATCAATCAGGAATAATCAAGTAGAGTAATTAAGACAGAAGAGTAATCAAGAATAATCGAGAAGAGTAATCAGGACAGAAGAGTAATCAAGAATACTTAAGAAGAGTAATCAAGACGGAAAAGTAATCAAGAATAATCAAGAAGAGTAATCAAGACAGAACAGCAATCAAGAATAATCAAGAACAGTAATCAAGACAGAACAGTAATCAAGAATAATCAAGAAGAGTAATCAAGACAGAAGAGTAATCAAGAATAATTGAGAAGTGCAATCAAGACAGAAGAGTTATCAAGAATAATCAAGAAAAGTAATCAAGACAAGAGTAATCAAGAATAACCAAGAAGAGTTATTAAGACAGAAGAGTAATCAAGAATAATAAAGAAGAGTAATTAAGACAGAAGAGTAATCAGGAATAATCAAGAAGTGTAATCATGACAGAAGAGTAATCAAGAATAATCAAGAAGAGTAATCAAGACAGAAGAGCAATCAGGAATAATCAAGAAGAGTAATCAAGACAGAAGAGCAATTAGGAATAGTCAAGAAGAGTAATCAAGACGGAAGAGTAATCAGGAATAATCAAGAAGAGTAATCAAGACAGAAGATTAATCATGAATAATCAAGAAGAGTAATCAAGACAGAAGTGCAATTAGGAATAATCAAGAAGAGTAATCAAGACAGAAGAGCAATTAGGAATAGTCAAGAAGAGTAATCAAGACAGAAGAGTAATCAGGAATAATCAAGAAGAGTAATCAAGACAGAAGATTAATCATGAATAAGCAAGAAGAGTAATCAAGACAGAAGAGTTATCAGGAATAATCAAGAAGAGTAATCAAGACAGAAGAGTAATCAAGAATAATCAAGAAGAGTAATCAAGACAGAAGATTAATCATGAATAATCAAGAAGAGTAATCAAGACAGAAGTGCAATTAGGAATAATCAAGAAGAGTAATCAAGACAGAAGATTAATCATGAATAATCAAGAAGAGTAATCAAGACAGAAGAGCAATCAGGAATAATCAAGAAGAGTAATCAAGACAGAAGAGTAATCAAGAATAATCAAGAAGAGTAATCAAGACAGAAGATTAATCATGAATAATCAAGAAGAGTAATCAAGACAGAAGTGCAATTAGGAATAATCAAGAAGAGTAATCAAGACAGAAGAGCAATTAGGAATAGTCAAGAAGAGTAATCAAGACGGAAGAGTAATCAGGAATAATCAAGAAGAGTAATCAAGACAGAAGATTAATCATGAATAATCAAGAAGAGTAATCAAGACAGAAGAGTTATCAGGAATAATCAAGAAGAGTAATCAAGACAGAAGAGTTATCAGGAATAATCAAGAAGAGTAATCAAAACAGAAGTGTAATCAAGAATAATCAAGAAGAGTAATCAAGAATAATCAAGAAGAGTAATCAAGACAGAAGATTAATCATGAATAATCAAGAAGAGTAATCAAGACAGAAGTGCAATTAGGAATAATCAAGAAGAGTAATCAAGACAGAAGAGTAATCAAGAATAATCAAGAAGAGTAATAAAGACAGAAAAGCAATCAAGAATAATCAAGAAGAGTAATCAAAACAGAAAAGTAATCAGGAATAATCAAGAAGTGTAATCAAGACAGAAGAGTAATCAAGAATAATCAAGAAGAGTAATCAAGACAGAAGAGTAATCAGGAATAATCAAGAAGTGTAATCAAGACAGAAGAGTAATCAAGAATAATCAAGAAGAGTAATCAAGACGGAAGAGTAATCAGGAATAATCAAGAAGAGTAATTAAGACAGAAGAGTAATCAATAATAATCAAGAAGAGTAATTAATGCAAAAGAGTAATCAGGAATAATCAAAAAGTGTAATCATGACAGAAGAGTAATCAAGAATAATCAAGAAGAGTAATCAAGACAGAAGAGTAATCAGGAATAATCAAGAAGAGTAATCAAGACGGAAGAGTAATCAGGAATAATCAAGAAGAGTAATCAAGACGGAAGAGTAATCAGGAATAATCAAGAAGAGTAATTAAGACAGAAGAGTAATCAATAATAATCAAGAAGAGTAATTAATGCAAAAGAGTAATCAGGAATAATCAAAAAGTGTAATCATGACAGAAGAGTAATCAAGAATAATCAAGAAGAGTAATCAAGACAGAAGAGTAATCAAGAATACAGTAGATAGCAATAGATATTGCATTTAAATTTTTGCAGATTACAGTTGGCTGGAAAACATGGAGCTGGAAATGAGTTCTACATGTGAGAAAAAAACTGTTAGGATAGAACTTATGTATTGGAACTTCTTCTATAAAAGGAAAACTGCAGCACATCAATTCTGCCTCGAAGTCGTCCCCCTCTAAACCCATACAATTCATCCACCATTGTTTCTATTGATGGAAACATTCCTGGAACTCCTTTTTTAGGATAGCAACTAACTGCTTTGCTGCATTCTTTTGAAGTTCCTCAATGTCTTGAAATCTTGTTCCTTTCAATTTGATTTTTGGGAAAAGGAACGAGTCGAAAGAGGTGAAATATTGGGAACATTTTGGTTGTCAGACCTGGGGAATTTTGTTCTTGGACAAAAACTGCTGCACAAAACATGGTCACTGATGGGACCTCTGTAGTGGAGTAAGACGATGCACTTTCCTTCCAAGCGCTGCCATAAATAACAAAAAAGGGCAAGAACATTATAACTTAGTATGTATGTGTGACAGAGTTCAAGGTCAATCTGTGACAACCTGCTTCACTCTGCAAACTTTAGCTCCATTGCCATAGCAACAGTTCCAATACTTTTTGATGAGACCTCAGAAATGAGAAAAAATTATGAAATGGAAAAATATTATGTCTTTTCATTTGTACCCTCTTACTTCTTTAAATAATGATCTGCTGTCATATTTAGGATTGTTATTGCAATATTTTGTTAATACTGATAAGCTCAAATAATTAACGATGAAATTGGTAAGATATCGATAGCGTGTAAAATCAATCTCTGACTTTTATAGAGTTAGTGAACCTAACTGCTATTTACAAATGTAAAGTTTTATAGTGGGGTAACATTGATATCTGCATATTTTTAAAAATTTCTTAATTTTTACATTTTTTTTGTTACATTTTTTTTTCAAACTTTTAAAAAATAAATATTTAAAATTTTGTATTGGATTTTTTTCAGAATCACATTTATATTATTTTAATTATTTATAAATTGATGAAAAAAATTCAGTATTTTTCAATTCCGAAAAATATGGGTGTGTAAAAGAGTGTAAAATTGATCTCTGATTTTTACAGTGCTTTTGGACTGAGATGTTATTTATAAATGTCATGTTTGAATGCATAGTAACAAAATCAACCAACCAACAAAATATACAGCATTTATTTCGATTAAAATGTAAAAACAGTACTGGCAATAATATGTGAGAGATAAAATTTTAATGTTTACTTTTTATGGTGAATTTGTTGAAATAAAGCACTAACTATTGTTTACGTCATGTGACAATAATTATAAGTAAAATTAGGTACAAAAATAAATAACAAACTAATCATTTTAAGTTCTCTGAATATCACTGCTTTTTGAAAACTACTTGAGGGCCACACTAAGTAGCCTTGCAAGCCAAATGAGTATTTTGTGCAGGCTTAACTTAGACGAACATAAAACAGGAAGTTGTGGAGAGCCATGAGCACACACATCCTGAAAGGTCATAGCACAGAGAGAAAGAGAGATTTAAAGGACTTTTTAGAATGCACTGTTATGGCAGCTGAAGTAAAAAAAAATGTAGCAATTTGAGTTGTGTCTGTTGCCTTATTATCAAAACCTGGTTTTCTCAATGCTTTGACCTTTGGCGGTAAAATTCTGTTTCATTTCTAATTTTATTTCACTGCCTAACTGTCTCTATGAATATATGTCTCTGCTTTTTGTCTATGACCCATGTAAGTTTTATCGCCTACAATGCCATAGAATTTACACAAGGGTTAATTAAGAGCTAAAAAGTGTGCTAAGTTTTAAAAAAAAAACTGTCAGAAAGGCTCTCTTGTCATTTAGGCTGGCCTACAGACAGTTCTGAAATTGAAGGTCAGCCCTCATTCATGGAAATGCTACTCCTGTCCATTAGATTGTATTTTCTTTCTTCCTGGGAAGGTAATGGCTGAAAGAAATAACCATTTTTTTATTGTTTTTATTGTATCCAATGTAAATAAAGACCTTATATCAAATGTCATGAAGGATTATAGGCTTTTGTCACAGTGAAACTTGGTGATGGGGGGATGGGGTTAATCATATAATATATATATATATATATATATATATATATATATATATATATATATGTCAAGAAATGAGAGACATTTCTTGCTCATGAGCATGTCAGTGGGTGCAAATAAAAAGGTGTAGAAGAGAGATAACCCCAGCCCTTTTCTCTCCTCTCCTTTTACATGTCTGTCTTCTGTTAGCTTCTTTTTCGCTTTTTTTTTGTTTTCTTATTTTTAATCTTTCTTTTCACTACTCAGGGTAGGGGGTGCTGTAACTCAGATAATAATAATAATAATAACAACAACAACAGTTTTAAGAGCAATCAGCCTTATGTCACACTTGTGCCCAAGAGTAGCCATGAGTGGTTCCTGATAGCCATTGTTGTACCCTGGGATAGGAACATCATGAACATTGTGGATACCTGGCATCATTGGAAATATACGGGTGGCAGTGCTGCTTGGAACAGCTCAGGTGCTGAGGAAAGTGTTGTGTCTTGAAGCTGCTGGTAGAAGCTGAGATATGATGATCATCAACCAGACAAAGCATCTGACAGCCAAAGATGATATCAAATGAAATCAGATATGACTACAACTACTACTACTACTACTACTACTAATAATAATAATAATAATTTTTTTCCAGTTTTCCTGATTTGATTCTTGATACAATCCTTTACCAAGACTTTTACTTGAGATCTGAAAAAGGCTTTTTGTAAGAAAGTTGTTGGAAGATATGATATTAAACTAATACTTCTGAGCAGTATGTGAATAGTATCCATGAGCAAAACATACGATCAAAACACATTGAAATACTGGTTCTCGTTTGATCACTGGAGTAACACAATGTTGAGCCCAGTCAGTACTTAGTGGACTGCTTGGACACAACAGGTATTGTAAGCAAAATTTACAAAACTGATTGGGTTTGGGGATAACAACTTTATTCTGTAAATCCTTACTTGCTACAGAAGCCACAGCAACTGCATTCATACTTTTATCAAGGGTATTTGCACATAAGTGAATATAACTGGAATTGGAACTCAGCTCGCCAATTAAGAATTTCAAATCATTATTCATTACATCATCCACACATCCACTCTTACAGCATCCAGTATTCCCAAGCAGTCACCCATTTAAGTACTGACCAGGTTCAACGTTACTTAACTTCGGTGATCATACTGATGTTTCAACATGATGTAGCTGTAAGACAAGAAGACATCCTACTGGGTCCTTTTATTAATTAGTTAGATAAAACCAAACCACAGAAGATTATGCAGGCACAAGGAGTCCAACAAATGTTTTTCTCTATCACTTCAAGAAGGCTAAGGTCACCCCTCGAGAAGGACACCGAGAGTCAAGGATTGAGCTGAGTGGAGCAGGTTTAGCTGAGTTCAAATCCCAGTCAAGTTTCTTATATTCACTTATGCACAAATACCCTTGTGGAACGTATGAATCCATCTCTTCTTCCCCAGATATGGGTTAAATAGCAAGACAGGCTGGTTTCTTTAGCCTTGGCTCGTAACCAGTCTCTACCGTAGAAATAAATGGCAACCTACTGCGGGAAAAATCTTCTACCTCGTCAGTCATATCTCGAAAGCTATATAATCACTCAAGTGTGTATCACGTGTTGGTCTTAGCTGACTGAGATAAAACCAAACCTCAGAAAATTATGTAGGCACAAGGAGTTCAACAAATGTTTTTTCTCTACCACTTCAAGAAGGCTGAGGTCACCTCTCGGGGAGGACACAGAGAGTCAAGGATTGAGCTGAGTGGAGCACTGAAAAAGGATGTGTAGGAGGAGAAAGTCAGCTGATAAATAATGAGAGTACTTGACTTAACATATGTGTCACCAGAGAAAGTAAAGTAAGTCAGTAAACTTTAAAATAAATTAGGAAATCATAAATCAAATTAATGCAGCAATAAAAGAAGAATGCCAATCAATATTTATTCTATTGCTTTTATTAATCAACTGTTTGCATCCTATAAAAAAGCCAGATAAGGATGAAAATGTTCTGTCTATATTTCTGAGATGAGGTATTATGTACATTATTTACATTATTCAGACTATTGTTCTCATCTTTGTTGCCATATTTATTACAACATTTCGACCTTTCAGTATCTGTCTATATTTCTTAGATGAGGTATTATGTATACTATTTACATTATTCAGACTATTGTCCTCATCTTTGTTGCCATATTTATTACAACATTTCGGCCTTTCAGTATCTGTCTATATTTCTTAGATGAGGTATTATGTACACTATTTACATTATTTGGTCTATTGTCCTCATCTTTGTCGCCATATTTATTACAACGTTTTGGCCTTTCAGTATCTGTCTATATTTCTGAGATGAGGTATTATGTACACTATTTACATTATTCAGACTATTGTCCTCATCTTTGTCGCCATATTTACTACAACGTTTCGGCCCTTCAGTATCTGTCTATATTTCTGAAATGGGGCATTATGTACACTATTTACATTATTCAGACTATTGTCCTCATCTTTGTCACCATATTTATTACAACGTTTTGGCTGTTGTACACTCTGGCTTTCTTCAGGTGGTTGGAATGTTGAACCGAACCCTTTATTTCACTCACTTGGGTAGACTGTTCTAGTTCCACGTGCCATGTTTTAATGGATGTCAGTTATCAGTTTTCTCCTGCTAATTTCCCTCTGCAAGTTCTCCACTGCCTTAACCGGGTATTGAACTCACACTCTTTGGGTCCTGTCACTGGATCTAACCAACACCTTTATCCACTGTGCCATGTGTGCTTGAGGGCGTTAGTTAGATCCAGTGTAATAAATATGGCAACAAAGATGAGGACAATAGTCTGAACAATGTAAATAGTGAAAATGTTCTGCTGACATATACAGAAAGAAGCTGTCTTGTGTTCACTTTCCAGTCTCGATTGAATGCAAAAATCTTTCTGCATCCTTGTGGGTACAAAAACATCTCCGCATACTAAAAATGTACGGAAAAGTGGTTGGTTCATTGTACCACTCCAGTAAGTATCTAATTCCTCCTGATATTCCATTACAATGGCTAGATAAGGTGTAAAAATGGAGCAGTGCTGCCATATATGGACAGGAGCTGTCCAGCCTTCACTTTCTAGACAAAAAGGAAGAGTGATGAAAGCAAGAAAAAGGGAGACAAAAGGGAAAACGGAGATGAAAATGAGAGGAAGAAAGACAAAAGGGAAAAAAAAGATGAAAGTGAAAGGAAGAGAGACAAAAGGGAAAAGAGAGATGAAAGTGAGAGGAAGAGAGACAAGAGGGAAAAGAAAGGTGAAAGTGAAAGGAAGGGACAAAAGAAAGATGAAAGTGAAAGGAAGAGAGGCAAAAGAGAGAGGAAAGTGAAAGAAAGGAAAACAAAAGGGAAAAGAGACATAAAAATGAAAGGAAGAGGGACAACAGGGAAAAGGGAGATGAAAGTGAAAGGAAGAGGAGCAAAAGAAAGATGAAAGTGAGAGACAAAGAGTAAAAGAGAGATCAAATGTGAGGAAGAAAGACAAAAGGGAAAAGGAAGATGAAAGTGAGAAGAAGGGAGACAAAATGGAAAAGAAAGTGAGAGAAACAGGGACAAGAGAAAGATGGAAGTGAAAGGAAGAGAGACAAAAGGGAAAAGAGATATGAAAGTGAGAAGGAGAAAGGAAAAGATAGATGAAAGTGAGAGGAAGGGAGACAAAAGGGAAAAGAGACATGAAAGTGAGAGGAAGGGAGACAAAAGGGAAAAGATAGATGAAAGTGAGAGGAAGGGAGACAAAATGGAAATGAGATATGGGTGTGAGAGAAAGAGAGACAAAAGGGAAAAAGAGAAGAAAGTAAGAGGAAGAGAAACAAAAGCGAAAAAGAGGGAGTTGAATGTGAGAGAGTGAGAGAAAGAAATGAGAGAAATGTAAATAGAAAGAAGCATACATGTGTGAAAGGGAGAGATGAAAGGAAGAAAGAAAAAAGAAAGAAATGAGAGAGAGAACGGAGAATGAAACAGGAATAAAAGAGAGAAAGAAAGAAATGAAAAGGAAAAAGAGACAGATGAAAAGAAAATAAGGAAGAAGAAAGAGAGAGAAAGAAACAGGAGAAAAAGGGAGATGAAATGGAGAAAGAGACAGATGAAAAGAAAAAGAGAGAAAAGAAACAAATGAAAAAGAAAGAGAAAAGACAAGGAAATATGTGTAAAAGAGAGAAAGGGGGAGATGAAAGGGAGGAAGGGAGAGATGAAAGAGGGAGATGAAAGGGAAAAAAGAGCAATGAAAGAGAGCAGGAGAGAGATGAAAGGAAGATGAAAGAAAGAGAGATGAAAGAACATAAAGAAAGACAAACATGTCTCAAAAAGTAATGATTTTTTTTTTGTTTTGATATGTAAAATCATAAAAAAATCTCCTTCAAACCCACCAGACCCTCTGCTGTATAGATGAAGAGGTGCTGAAAATTTCTTGGCTTGACCCACAGCCCAACACCAAATTATAAATTGGAGACACAAAAATCAGGCAAGTATAAATATTCAAATATCTAGCAAATGTTTTAACAGAGGATGAAAAATGCAAAACTGAAATCTGAAGGTGTATTGGGATAGCGAAAGATACCTCCCAAAAGCTAAGCAAAGTATTAAGAAACTGAAGAAGTTTAATTAGAAACAAAGAAAAGCACACTGAACTGTTATATAACTCCTATATAGCAGTGAATACCGGTCAATATTCTTACAGATGAAAAAGTACACGTATCCTATCTTCCTTTCTTTCTTTCACTGAAACCAAACAGTGTCTTTGATATGTCTTTTCCATCTTTTTTCCTCGTGATCAAAATGGAACAGTCCATTATTTATAAGGTATTGAAAGGATGTAACAAATGATCAAAATTCTAATATAATGATTTAAAGAAAAATTTACTGATAGACCAAACACGTGAGCAACAAAGAAGTTTTAGGGAAAATGGAAACAAAAAGTACACTTATACTTAACATCAGAAAGAGACAGTTGAAATTTTAAGGGCACATAATGAGGAAAGAGGGCTTAGAAAATCTGATACTCACAAGACAGATTGAAGGCAAGAAGGAGAGAAGAAAACAATGGATAAGCTAATTAAAATCAGAAAGAGACAGTCGAAATATCTGGGACACATAATGAGGAAAGAGGGCTTATCAGTTTTCCTGTATGACAGTGCATGATGGACAATCTCATAGATGAAGAGGAGACTTGAGGTAGCAGAAATGTGATTCTACAGAAGGAGGAGAATACCATGGGCCAAACATGTGAGCAACAATGAAGTTTTGGAGAAAATAAAGAAAAAAGGACATTTGTATAGCATCAGAAAGAGATAGTTGAAATTTCTAGGGTACCTAATGAGGAAAGAGGGCTTTGAAAATTTGGAACACATTGTTGAAATGGCTAGATGTCACGGTAAGTTTTATGCTAACTGTTTCTTCTATCGCACTTCTTGCTTATGTAACTCTCTTCCAGCTTATTGTTTCCCAGTCAAGTTCGAGCTTCAAAAATTTAAATGTAATGTTTTCTTGATTCCTGTTCTTTTATTGTTCACTCTCCTTAACAGTGTTTTTTCTTTCTCATATTCTCTAACGCTCAGTAACCCTCTTGAGTTGTAGTGGCTTTATAGCCTTGCTTGGAATGAAATGCTTAAACTGCATAGACACACAAATGATAAAACTGTAGCTTTAATCTACAAAACACATGGGAATGCACTTAAAATTTTCCTTTAACTGTTTACAAGTAACAGTGTCAGGTTTCAATGTACATGAGTGTTCAGACGTTTTATTCAATAAAATCATCCTTTTTCTTGGGAAAATTTGCATGTTTGTCCTATCTAGTTAAGTTCTGAAGTATTTGGAATTAAGCTCCACTCTTATCTAAGTGGGTGTGCATGGGTGTATTCCTCCCCACCCTGATCATACTGAAAGCCTATAAAGTACTTTGTGATTAAAGGGCCTAAGCTAGAAGGAGGGTGTTTATTCAGACATTACGCAGAGAGAAGAGAGAATTATATTTCTGAATGTAAGACCCAATTCATTCGCATCATTTCTTTTAATGCTATGTCCCTTGAAGACCGAGGTGATCATGGCTTCATGGATTCATTTAGTTTTAAGCGAGTGAAATGTGGTTCAACAGAAGGATGCTGAGGATATCATAGACCAAACATGTGAGCAACAAAGAAGTTTTAGAGAAAATGGAAACAAAAAGTACACTTATACTTAACATCAGAAAGAGACAGTTGAAATATCTTGGGCACATAATGAGGAAAGAGGGCTTAGAAAATCTGATATTCACAGGACAGATGGAAGACAAGAAGGAGAGAAGAAAACAATAGATAAGCTAATTAAAATCAGAAAGAGACAGTTGAAATACCTAGGGCACATAATGAGGAAAGAGGGCTAAGAAAATCTGATACTCACAAGACAAGAGGGCAAGATGGCAAGTGGAAAACAACAGATAAGCTAATTAAAATCAGAAAGAGACAGTTCAAATATCTAGGGCATATAATGAGGAAAGAGGGCTTGGAAAATCTAATATGCACAGGACAGATTGAAGAGGAGAGAGGAAAACAACAGATAAACTAATTCAAATCAGGAAGAGAGAGTTGAAATATCATGGGCACATAATGAGGAAAGAGGGCTTGAAAAATCTGATACTCACAGGTCAGACTGAAGTCAAAAGGGAGAGAGGAAAACAATGGATAACCTACTTAAAATCAGAAAGAAACTATTGAAATATCCAGAGCATTTAATGAGGAATGAGGGTTTGGAAAATCTGACATTCACAGGACAGATTGAAGGCAAAAAGGAGAGTGAAAAACAATGGATAAGCTAATTCAAATCAGAAAGAGATAGTTGAAATATCTTGGGCACATAATGAGGAAAGTGGGCTTGGAAAATTTCATACTCATAGGGCAGATTGAAGGCAAGAAAGACAGGGGAAAACAGCTCATAACCTAACTGGTGAACTTGTTTAAATGGTGAGCTGATCAGAGTTTAGTAGAGATGATAAAAAGACAAAATTTATTAAGAGCTAAAAAGGACAGGAAATAGTGGAGAACTATGATCGGCAACATCCTGAAAGAGCATGTCACATTGAAGAAAAAGAAGCTCAGAGCATGTTTCTCATCCAAAACAGCAATGCCAGAAGTAAGTAAGAAATGATACTGGGATTGAATCGGGTTCCAGTTACCTCAATGTGCTAATATTGGACATAAATGAACTGGAATCCAACAGATGTTTTAATACATTTACTTATCTAGGTAGTGTTTTAACAGAGTATGAAAAATGTGTCACCAAAATTCAGACACGCACATGACTAGGGGAAGATGCATCTTAAGAAACAAAGTGAAGACTGCTGGATTGCAATGTAATATCCTTCCTCTTATATGGCAGTGAATGTGGGAAAATCTTTCCACAGATGAGGAACAAACTAGAAACAGCAGAAATGTGGTTCGATAAATTTTCATTTCAACACCCAAGCGCTATTATCCCTTCAAATTTTTTCAAAATAGTCTTATTTCCGTGCAAATGTATATGCTGAACTCAAATCAACAATTAGATATTGAAGAAACCTACCTTTTTGGATGTTAACGACCAGAAAAACATCGAACTTCTTCTTGCTCTTTTTGTCATCCCTTACGGGCTTATTGATAAGTAATTAAGTGCTGAATTATGTCGGCGGACATATACAATTTGGGCCTATTTACTCCCTTCACAGTAATTCCTTGCAGTTAACTTTCAAATTAGGGTTAGGTGTTTTTTTTTTTTGGTTATTCTTTTTTTTTTTTTTAAAAGAATAAAGTTAACTTTCAAATTAGGGTTAGGTGTTTTTTTTCTTTTGTTATTCTTTTATTTGTCGATGTTTACATATATTTGAAAGTTAACTTTCTTCTTAAATTAAGTACAAAAAAAAAATTGCTTTATGGAAACGCGTACTAATTTCTGAAAGAAAATAGTTCAGCAGTAAATGACGCTCGGGTGTTAAAATGAAAATTTACCTGTGGTTCTACAGAGGGATACTGAAAATTCCATGGATGGAGCGAATAACCAACAAGGAAGTCGTAAAGAAAATGGCAGCAGAAAGAAATTCTTCTACTCAGGATTAGGAAAAGATGGCTGAAATTGCATGGATACATAAAAAAAGAAGGGTGGGTTAGGAAAGTTAAACCTCAGAGAGCATATTGAGTGATAGGGAAAGGCAGTGAACAATCTACCTGATGAGTTTGTGTGAATGGTTGGCAGAATAGGGAAGCAGGAGTTTGGTAATGGAAGAAAGGTTACTAAGTGATACAAGGAACAGGAGGTTGTGGAGAGTCATGATCGTTCATGACATGAAGTGATGCAGCACATAGAAGATGAATTTGGGGACCTACTGGTTCTCAGAGAAGAAATATAATTTAAATACTTCATGGAGCTTCAACAATTAAATTTTATAGAATCTTAATTTAATGTGATATACAATAAATTTTATATTGATCAATTGGTTGGTTGATTTTGTTTAGCGGCATATCAACCTCTATGGATTATTTAATGCCGAAATCTAAATATTTTGAACACAATTTTATGGCTTCAATTAAATATATACTATAAATAGGTATTGTTGGTTGGTTGATTTTGTTTAGCGGCATATCAACACCTCTATGGGTTATTTAATGCCGAAATCTAAATATTTTGAACACAATTTTATGGCTTCAATTAAATATATACAATAAATAGGTATTGTTGGTTGGTTGATTTTGTTTAGTGGCATATCAACACCTATATGTGTTATTTAATGCCGAAATCTAAATATTTTGAACACAATTTTATGTCTTCAACTAAATATATACTATAAATAGGTATTGTTGGTTGATGAATTTGTTTAGCAGCATATCAACCTCTATGGGTTATTTAATGCCGAAACCTAAATATTTTGAACACAATTTTATGGCTTTAACTAATTATATACTATAAATAGGTATTGTTGGTTGGTTGATTTTGTTTAGCGGCATATCAACCTCTATGGGTTATTTAATGCCGGAATCTAAATATTTTCAACACAATTTTATGGCTTCAATTAAATATATACTACATTGTTGGTTGGTTGATTTTGTTTAGCGGCATATCAACCTCTATGGGTTATTTAATGCTGAAATCTAAATATTTTGAACACAATTTTTTGGCTTCAATTAAATATATACTATAAATAGGTATTGTTGGTTGGTTGATTTTGTTTAGCAGCATATCAACCTCTATGGGTTATTTAATGCTGAAATCTAAATATTTTGAACACAATTTTTTGGCTTCAATTAAATATATACAATAAATAGGTATTGTTGGTTGGTTGATTTTGTCTAGCAGCATATCAACCTCTATGGGTTATTTAATGCTGAAATCTAAATATTTTGAACACAATTTTTTGGCTTCAATTAAATATATACAATAAATAGGTATTGTTGGTTGGTTGATTTTTGTTTAGCGGCATATCAACCTCTATGGGTTATTTAATGCCGAAATCTAAATATTTTCAACACAATTTTATGGCTTCAATTAAATATATACTACATTGTTGGTTGGTTGATTTTGTTTAGCGGCATATCAACCTCTATGGTTTATTTAATGCTGAAATCTAAATATTTTGAACACAATTTTTTGGCTTCAATTAAATATATACTATAAATAGGTATTGTTGGTTGGTTGATTTTGTTTAGCAGCATATCAACCTCTATGGGTTATTTAATGCTGAAATCTAAATATTTTGAACACAATTTTTTGGCTTCAATTAAATATATACAATAAATAGGTATTGTTGGTTGGTTGATTTTGTCTAGCAGCATATCAACCTCTATGGGTTATTTAATGCTGAAATCTAAATATTTTGAACACAATTTTTTGGCTTCAATTAAATATATACAATAAATAGGTATTGTTGGTTGGTTGATTTTTGTTTAGCGGCATATCAACCTCTATGGGTTATTTAATGCGGAAATCTAAATATTTTGAACACAATTTTATAGCTTCAACTAAATATATACTATAAATAGGTATTGTTGGTTGGTTGATTTTTGTTTAGCGGCATATCAACCTCTATGGGTTATTTAATGCCGAAATCTAAATATTTTGAACACAAATTTATCGCTTCAACTAAATATATACTATAAATAGGTATTGTTGGTCGGTTGATTTTGTTTAGCGGCATATCAACCTCTATTGGTTATTTAATGCCGAAATCTAAATATTTTGACCACAATTTTATGGCTTCAACTAAATATATACTATAAATAGGTATTCTTGGTTGGTTGATTTTGTTTAGTGGCATATCAACCTCTATGGCTTATTTAATGCCAAAATCTAAATATTTTGAACACAATTTTATTGCTTCAACTAAATATATTTTGAATGCAATTGAACATTTTCACCGTAGAGAGAAATGCCTCAGGGGGACTAGGAGGCCCGCTTAAAAGTAAGTCTCTGACTGAGAACAACACCAATTGATGGAATATAATATGCAAGTGTTTGTTTATATATGCTGATTGATATGCAGTGTTAGGATCTGAAGGACTGAAGCCAGTGGCAACATAGAACACAACATTATCGATGTTTTAATATTTGTGCAACAACCTCAATCAATAACTCTCTACTTTGAAGATCACCGAAGCAATGTTAAGCTACATTGAACCTGATCAGCACTTAGACTGCTTAGAAATACCAGGCGCTGTAGGCTTGGATGTGTGGGTGGTGTAATAAATAGTGGCTTGGAATTTTTAATCAGATAACCTAGTTCCAATTTCCGCTGAGTTCGTTATGTTCACTCAGACACATATACCATTGGGACACATACACTCTTGTGCAAATTAATTCAAAAAAACACTTTAGTTTCTTTTCTTTGACCATCCGGTCAGTTTTAGACCCACTGGAGTGACAGGGTGTAATTGATTTCTATTTTTTCCTCAGATTAGGTCATTTGCAGTGGTGTGCAGTAATATGAATCTATTTTTGGGGTGTATGATGAAATTTGTTTGGCCTTGAAAAATATTGTGTCATCTGTGATTGCATCAGATTTTCATCGCACACAGACACTATTGTCTCAACTGTCGATTAGTTGTCCTGCAGCCATTGTCTGCAATGGATGTTACTCCAAGGAAGCGTAAAAAAATTGTAATGCTACACGAACACACTGGCAAGCTTTACCAGTGAGCAAATCAAAGTACTATAGACAGGCCTGGAAACTCTCCTGATTTAAATCCAATCAAGAATCTGTGTTCAATCTTCAAGGAATGACTTAATGGAATGGACATACGAAGTACTAATATGTGCACTGGGGCATGTTTCATTGGAAAAATACGGCAAAAAAGTAAATAATAACAGAATTATTCATTTTGATTCAATTAATTTGCACAAGGGTGTATGTATCTACCTCCCTACCAGCTATGGGTTAATAGTATGACTTGTATCAGTAAATCATTATTATCCTCACAAAAATTCTTAAAATCTAAAAATATTTTCTGGCTTTAAATAACCTGCAAAAGGCTAATAAGTCATAAAAAATGAATCAATTAATCAACAATTCTTCTCTAGATGATTAATGAGGAATAATTTTAAGCATTTTGGCATTTTTCAAATGAAAAGGATGGTCTGTATATTATAGATGGGAACACAGAATTTAATGTATTTGATAAGCTGTAGAAGAATCAATCAATCTATTTTATGTGGTTCATGGCCCTTAAATAGGGTGAGGAAGATATATTTGCATTTTTATACAACTTTTAACATTATTATTTTTATTAGTATTTTATTTGAAATCACTTCTGTCACTTCAATGCTTCAGTCAGGTGATGATGGCCATATCTCAACTTAGAGCAATGGTTCCCAAACAGTGCAGTGCGCTTCATAGGTGTAGCAGAATAGGATGGCAGGTGAGGTGGAATGATTGAAGACAATCAAAAATTTAGAAAAAGTTAAAATAAATTCATATGCCAAAAAAAGAAATATGATTTCAAAATTTAAAATATAATTATAGATTAATTGTAATTGCATTCATGAGTCTCAGTATAAATAATTATGAATAATTATTGACTGATTTTATCATTGTGATATTTTTGCATTATATCAAGTATTAAGGTCTGCAAATTAGAGGAGAGAGTTATCAATGATAATGTTCTGACTTTGAATCAACAGTTATCTCCCTTTAATTCTCTCTCACTGTTTTTATCGTTAAATGTACTTTTTATCACATAAAATTGCACAAGCAAATTTTCATTCTGAAAATGTGGCACAGAGAAAAAAGTGTGGGAATCACTGGCTTAGCAACTCAACACTTTCTTCAGTGCACAAACTGTTTGAAGCAGTGCTGCCACTTAATCCACATAATTCTTCAGAAACTGCTTTGTTTACATTAAGAATACAAAACAGAGCAAATATAAATTTTTGGAGAAAAACTATAGAATGAAAAAAGATGCTTTCCTTAAAAGGGAAAACAGTCTTGCTTAACTGTGATGCTTTCTGTAGCCGAATGGTAAAGCACACCAGATAAAATAGTAGTTTCTCCTACAAACAGCAATACAGGTTCAATCCCAGCAGAAGAGCACATTTACTTTATTAAGATTTCTTGAATGTGCAGACCGGCAGATGTAATACACACTGTTTAAAATAAAAATAAAAATGGGGATTCTACTTCAAATATGAGCATCTACTTTAACTAGGTTTATCAGATTAAAAATAAATCCATTCTTTAGAAATATATAGAAAATGATGAAAAGGTGAAATAAACACGACATTCTACACATACACACACTCACATGCATCCACATACACACCTGCACACGAGTACACATACATATGCACACATACACACAAAAAGAAAAAAATCAACTTAACACCATTAAATAGCACATAAATTATTTTATAACTTTGTATAAAAAATATGAAAATTAGAAAATCAGAAGTCAGTCGTTGAAACCTCCTGACGAGTGGACCAAACAATTACAGAAAGGTTTGTCTAAAAACTCCAGAGTCAATCAACTAAGTGACTAATTTTATATTTGTATTAATTATATATATATATATATATATATATATAATTAATACAAATATATATACATATATATATATATATATATATATATATATATATATATATATATATATATATATATGTGTGTGTGTGTGTGCGCAAATATATAGAAAAATATGAAAGAACACATTCGGTAAATAATCTGAAGTTCTTTAGTATTTTTGTTTTTATTTTTAAAAAACAGTGCTCAATACAAAAGTAGAGCCTAATATTTTGATACAAACTGTTAACCTTTACGCCCCTTATTGAAATAATTGCTTCAACCATTTCCATAGTAATTAATTTTATGAATAAATATATGTATTAAAAATCTGCATAAGTTTGAAGATTAGTTATTCCAAAAATTTCGCTTGAGGATGAAACAGAGCTTGATACTTTAATTCAATTTAATTTTAATAATTATATTGAAGTTTTTGGCTCCTGTTTTTGAAACATAAGAACTCTTATGTAGTGAAGGAATCATATTTTTAAAAAATAATTATAATATATATATATATATATATATATATATATATATATGTGCCTAAGATTGAAGTTTATAAGCAGTAAATTCGACCATGCCAACCAAACGATACTTTGTGGCCGAGTGGTTAGGCACGTCAAGCTAAATGACGGTTCCGTATAGGATGCAGGTTCGAATCCTGTCAAAGGACGAATATTTTCTAGGAAAATTTCTCGGACATTCAGGCTGGTAAATGTTATTTAATACAGTTTATTATAAACAGAGCATTTACTTAAATACTTGTATCTATAAAAAGAATGTTAAACATAAAAAATGTCTTTAATAAATTGTCAGACTTTGTCCATTTCTTAATATATATATATATATTTATTATAATAAAAAGAAAGAACAGTAAGATATATAATCCAGTGTTGTTATTAATATTTTTTTATTTTTATTTTTATTTTTACAAAACAGTGCTTAATGTAAATTTACAGAGCATAAATATTAAAAATTAACTGATTTAAAATATGGTTTCTTTGCCATATATATATATATATATATATATATAAGATACAATTGAATTGAAAAATACCTCAAAAAGATGTGTCAAGACAAGCTGAGGTATGTACTCTCATTCCCTTGTATTCCATTGATAAGATATAAGTTCCGCTCGAGCTGCTTCTTCCCTCAAATCCATGCTTTCTGGAACTGACTCCCAAGAGGATGGTTTATCAATCAGTACAATCTTAACCTGTTCAAATCTAGGGTTAACCATGATCTCTACATATCCACATAAACTGTATCTCTTACTCTGTAATTCTCTACCTCGAGTGGCTCTTGGGCCTCACTGTAAAAAACTGTGTGTATGTGCGTGTACATTCTTATAAGGGTGTTTCTGTAGGCTTTATCACTCTGTCCCCTATAATACCCCATGATCTCAATTAATGCCAATTTACATGCCAGACCGATTTCTCTTCCCAATCCTCTGAAACCCTGACAGACAGACAGACAATCAAATGTCAGATAACCGTTTCCTTGTGATTTATTTCCGGATGATCTATTCAACATGTCCGTTTTGGAAGCCCTCTTCTTCATGGCAGTTAATGTAATATTTGTATGGCTCCAAACCTATTTCCTCTCAATGATTACTTGGGAGAAGTTGGTAGGTGATTAAGACCCTGGGAATTCCTACAAGCTGGACACAAATGCAAAAAAAAAAAATAAATAAATAAAACTTAAGTCTACAAAAGTGATATCTTTCAAATACAGTGTAACCCGGATATAAGAGAGTTGTTGGGACAGTAGAAGTCTCTTATATCAGGGTTTCTCTTATATCAGGGTTTGGTCTATTTTGTTTAGGTAAGTATGGCTCTAATTTGGGACCAGAGAAAATCTCTCTTATATCAGGGTTTCTCTTATATCCGGGTATCTTATATCCGGGTTACACTGTAACCCTTATTTACAATTATTGCTTATTTTTTAATTATGTTTTCTTCTCTACTTATAATTGATATATATTTCTAAAGAATTAATAAATTTTGTTTTTTTTTAAATATTTTTTGTTTTTTTGATATTTTTATACCTTCAACATCAGTGGCTAACGTCTCTACCAGATGTATGAATTGTTAATTGGACTCGTTTCAAACTCAGAAGGGCATAAAAAGAATCAAGATCAACATATAAACATGTCTGTAGCTGGATTTTAAACATTATGTTTTGGATGTGTTTATTCATCCATGTCAGAATATTTTCACATTTTTGGTAAAAACATTATATGCACATCTACACTGGGGAAGGGGTTAACTGAATATGTAGATTTTTTTTTATAGTAATGGGAATGATTTAATTTCTAGATACAGTCAGCACGTGGCTGTGTTCATAATTTATTTATATATATATATATATATATATATATATATATATATATATATATATATATATATATATATTCTGTATGTATGTATTTTCACTGATATTGATAGCTTTCCAATAAGCACTGCACATATATAAAACATATATAGAATTTATATATACATATGAACACACACACGCATATATATATATATATATATATATATATATATATATATATATATTATACATATATTTCGCTCCCCCACAGGTTGTGCATTCCTGCTGTTCTTACACAAAATGGATAAAAGCATGAAACTGAGGGTCACAAACTGATATTGAGCACTACAATGTAAGTGAGAAAATCATGGAAGATTGAAGTTTAAAGACAGTAAAATCGACCTTGCTAACTGAACGCTCCTCTGTGGCCCAATCGGTTAAGGCACGTCAGGTTATATGACGGTTTCATATAGGATACGAGTTTGATTCCTGTTGGAGGACGAATATTTTCTATAAAAATTTCTCAGACATTCAGGCCGGTAGATGTTGTTTAATACCGTTTATTATAAACAGAGAATTTACTTAAATATTTGTATCTATATCTATAAAAAGAATGTATAAACATATAAATATCTTAAAATAATTATCGGACTTTGTCTATTTCATAATATATATATATATATATATATATATATATATATATATATATTTGAAAGAAAGTGATGGAATTTTCATTTATTAATCTGATAGATTGTTATTATTTAAATGTTATTTTTAGTAGATACTTGTATTTTAGTAGACACTCTGTTTATTTATTAAACAGTATGTTCATTTATTTTCGTCTTTAGGCTTGAATATTTGAGAAATCTTATTAGAGAAATGTATGCGCTCTCTGGCAGGATTCAAACCTGTTTTCTGACCATATTCCAATAGTGAGAAGTAAGTTCCACCCAAACAACCTTCACGTAAACCACTGTTCTGTGAAACTGACTCCCAAGGGGATGTTTCCTTGATCATTAAAATCTTAACCTGTTCAAGTCTAGGGTTAATTGTTATCTACTGGCTGCATAAACTGCCTTTTAATGTAACCCTCTACCTCCAGTGGTTCTCCAGGCCTTGTATAGGTTGGACCTCACAGACACATGGCACAGTGGATAAAGGCGTTAGTTAGATCCAGTGACAGGACCCAAAGAGTATGAGTTCAATACCTAGTTAAGGCAGTGGAGAACTTTCAGAAGGAAATTAACAAGAGATAACTGATAACTGACATCCATTGCAACAGGGCATGTTGGACTAGAACAGTCTACTCCAGCGAGCGAAATAAAGGGTTCAGTTCGACATTCCAAGCACCTAAAGAAGGCTGGAGTGTACATTGGTTGAAACACTGTGATAAATATGGCCACAAAGATGAGGACAATAGTCTGAAAAATGTAAATAGTGTACATAATACCTTATCTCAGAAATATAGACAGATACTGAATGGCCGAAACATTGTAATAAATATGGTGACGAAGATGAGGACAATAGTCCGAATAATGTAAATAGTGTACATAATACCTTATCTCAGAAATGTTGACGGAATAAAGCATGTTGTACAACACACATACATACCTACATACATGTTGTAATGGTTAGCAAGCTTTTCTCATTAGAGCAATTTACAACGGAAAAGTGAGTTTGATAGTCACTGGGTGCTCCATAATCTCTGCTTTGTGCCACATCTAAGTTACACTTCACAAATCACTATATTTTGATGGCATTGCATAAATAGACAGGTTAACTTGTAAAAAGATAGGTAAATTTTAATTCTTTAAATAATTTTTATGGATTAATATTCTTTAGACCTTCATTCATCCATAACACGTTTCTAAACCAAAAGATCGATTTATAAGGGGGTCCAGTTTATGATATCATTGTAGTGTAAAATCGATCCCTGACTTTTACAGAGTTATCTGACTTATTTGTTTTGCAGATGAAAACAGACATTTTTGTGGGGTGGTTACAAAAAGATTTCTTTTAAATAAAGAATAAACGGATATATACATTTTTAATTAACGGGCAAAAATTTATATAATTTAATAAAATTTTGTATTCATTTGTTCGTCATTTAAGATAAATAATTATGAACCTCAAATGTTTGTGAATATGTTTCCTAAAAAATCCCATACAAAAAGTTAAGAACATTTAAAAACAATATACAGGTATCAATGTTACCACAGTCTAAAACTTGACATTTGTAAATAACAGTTAAGTCTAATAACTATAAAAATCATAGGTCGATTTTACACTATATCGATGTAATGATAAAAAATCAATATTTTTTAATTCTGACAAGGAGAAATGACTGCTTGATCTGGTGTGCCTTAGAAGAGTAAATAAAACCTTGTTGGAATGTTCCCTTTCTGTTGCCGAGTAGTCTAAGGTGTATTAACTCAAATGGTTGTTTCTCCTACAAAGAAGGACACAAATTCAGACCTTGCTGGAGAGCACCTTTTTTTTTATTAAGATTTCTCCAGTGTGCAGACTGATAGATGTAATACACTGTTATGATATTGATTTGGGGTTAGTAGAGACAAACGCCAAATAACACGTAACAATAAAAAGGGTTTTAATAGGTTGGTAAAAAGGTACAGAAATCGCCTAAGTTCAATAACTAGCTCAGCTAAGAACTTCTTGGTCTCTCTGTCTTCCTCATGTCAACTGACATGCCACTCTTTAAAGTCTGTTTACAGACACAGATAAGTTCATCTTCAAGAGGGGTGGTAGGTTTCTGACACAACATACACACAACTTAAAATACAAATTAGGTGATAATTTCAAATGTGCATATCGACAAAAAATAGTGTATATATATATATATATATATATATATATATATATATATATATATATATATATATATAAATATTATATATTATACATCAAACAGTTGAAACCCAACGTAAACAAAATCAATTATGGCATCTCTACAAATATTCTTATATGTCTATAATTGGTAACAGAAGCCATTGGTTTATACCAACGGATTTCCATACTTCATACTTCTCCAATTCACTCTCATGTGGTCATGTGTGACGTGATGAGATGCGGTGCGATTTTCGCTTCTAGCGTCTTATATGCGCATGTTTATCGTTGCTTAGAAATCATCTATGTAAACAATGACAGACTATCATCACTGTCTTGTCTGCATATTGCTTAATATGTTGTAATTAACATCTTTGATAATAGCTTATGTAAGCCAAAAGCTTAGATTGTATTAAAAAAATATGGATCAATATTGTGAATTTCTTTCTTCGTTCAACGATAATATTATTAAACTTATCAGACGTTACAAAAAAAATTTACATAAAATAAATAGACAACACTTGTCTATATTATTTAATGAAACATGTATGAATATATATATATATATATATATATATATATATATATTATGAAGTGGACAAAGTCTGACAATTATTTTAAGACATTTTTATGTTTATACATTCTTTTTATAGATACAAATATTTAAGTAAATGCTCTTTTATAATAAACAGTATTAATAACATTTACTGGCCTGAATGTTCGAGAAATTTTCATAGAAAATATTTGTCCTCCAACAGGAATCGAACCTGTATCATATACAGAACCATCATATAGCCTGACGTGCCTGGTATGAATCCATCTCCCTCCCAGATATGGGTAAAATAGCAGGAGAGATTGGGTAGCAACCAATCTAGGAGAAAGAAACTCTGAATTCCAACAAGATAATGCTTTTGTAAAAGTGTGATTGGGGACTGCTTGTGAATCGAAAATTCTGACTGAAACTCTTATTTAGCACGTCCTCAGATGTGGTGTTAAAAGCTGTCCAGTATTCGATGAGGAATGAGAAAAAACTTTGCTGACTTAATGCCAAAGCTGACTTAATTTGAAAATATTTACCCTGTGTAATAAAATCTGCCATCATATAGAAATAAATAGTAATAATAATGATTTTATTTTAATGACCCAGAGTCCTGAGTATGATGATAAACTACATTTGATAGCAAGACTGCAGATCAGGAGACTGGAAGTTTTGAGGTGCATGGAACCACCTCTTAATTGCTGCTGTTCTCAGGTCCACCTTGACCATGGGTGGTAGTAACGGTTAGGGTCCCAGATATGCACTAATAGTAAACTCCCCAACAAACAAAACACTATGAAAGTATAAAAATACATTTTCATAGTAAAAATACTAGCAATAGATTGTTATATAAAAAAACTTACCAATAATAAATATTTACAGCAAAATGACCAACAACACATTTTCTGTAATTGAAGGCATACAATATTATTCAAAATATTTTGATTTTGCCTTAAATAACCCATAGAAGTTGATATGCTGCTAAACAAAATCAACCAAACAACCAATATGAAAGAATTCTTTCATGACATTAATCCATATAATATCCAACAATTTCTTAAAGACATCAAGCTGTATTCCAAAATATAAATTCAACAAAACTACAATATAAAACACACATATCACTGCCTTGAATAATCATATACATACAAACATGTATATGTAACAAAAGATGAGTATCATCTACCATGTATTCAATTGTGAAATCAGAATAGCATTTATCATATTTTTATTACTTCAAAGTTCTCAAGAAAATTTAATTTTGGCATTTAAATGACCCATGAGAGGTTGATATGCTGTTAAACCAATCAATCAGTGTTGAGATAAAAAAGCAAGAATAATCAAGTTGAGTATAACTTGTAATAAAATTATAGCAATAATAATGAGTTTATTGAACGAAAGTATTGGATAAAAAGCAGCAATAATAAGATGGTGTTAAACTCGTAATAAAAGAATTAGTAATGGAGTGTCTATTGACCCATAACGTTTAAAGATAGAAAAAAAAATTCTGTTCTATGGGAAGTAATCAAAAAATAGAAATATGAAAGTTACTTCCCTTGCATTATCAGAAAATCGTAGAAAAATTCTTCGCCATTTATCTGGCGTCAGTTTCAACTGAAGATTTTTTTCTCCCCTCCTATATATCGTGACTAATTTTTAATTTCATATTTTCTTGATTTCAGACGATAACTTGGAAATTTTCCAATGTACTGCTGATAAAATTTCACTTGTCAAATTTTTAGTTTATAATTGTAGTCTAAATATGGTAGAGGCGATGAAAGATGGCGACAAACTGATGGCTATTTTTTTTTTTTTTTCAATACATCTAATAAAGTATAATTTTTGAAAGTGAACATTTCACTAAAATATGTTGGGAGATTACCAAGAAGGTATCTGCAATCAAGAAAATACATACTCGAAGCAAAGTAGTCACAATATACAAAAAAGAAAAAAAGGCGTCAGTTAAAAAAAAAAAATGATTTTTAGGAAGATATGGGTTCCCATATATTCTGAACATTTTTTCCTTAAAGTTCGTATTTTCTTGCTTTCAGATGAAAATTTGAAAATTTTCCAACATATTTCAGTAAAAATTTTTACTTACCAAAATTATACTTTGCAATTATAGTTTTTATGTAAAAAAAAAGAAGAAAAAAGGTGTCAGCTTAAAAAGAAAAACTAACGCCAGGAGGATATATATAGTTTTTTAAAAAAAAAAAAAAAAAAGTATTGACGTCTTATGTTAGGAATTATTTTTTTTTTTTTTAGGTATAGTTTTATTTTTTGTAAATTTGCAGATAATGATCCGGTGACCAAAATTTAAAAACTTCATTATTCCTGGTGTGAAAAAAAAAAAAAAAAAAAAAAAAAAGACTGATTATTACAAAAATAGCAACAAAAGTTGGGAAAAGGCTACTGAAAAGTCTTTGTTGAATCCCGGATACAGCCTGGCTGTCTGCTAGATTTCTGTTCCTGAAGACAATCTATCACCGTACCGAGCGCCTTCACAGATTTAGTGACTGAGGCAGCCAGGCTGTACTCGGGATCGAATTAAGATTGGCAATAAAGTAAACGGTAGAGTTTCTTAAATTTTTGCAATAATTAGACCCTTTTTAACACCAGCAGAAACAATGCATTTTTTAAAAAATTGGTCACATGGGGCATTATCTGTGTTTTCTGTTTACCTTATTTTTTTTATTTGTTGCAGGTACCTACCTCCTGAAAGTTATTTAGATTGGCGGATAGCAGAACGAGGTCGGAGAGCATAACTGTCGAATGTTGTGATAATAACAACATAGATTGAAGAGTCGAGTGTAAACAATGTATTGTATCCAGAGGGATTTTACAAAAATGGCGGTACGTTGCAAATGTACCTGGAATACGAAAGACATTTGGTGGGATGAGAATTTGGTGGTACTTTTCAACATCGTTTTGAAGTCATTTTTTTGACTCTGCATTAGGATTTTGAAAGACACCATATTAAATTATTGAAATCGTCAGAAATAGGTTATTTAAAAATGGATAATTTTTATCTTGAATCAAGAAGTTGTCATTTCGTCAAAGAAGATTAAAACATTCTTTTCTTTGGATTAATTGAATACAAATCTTAAGTGTTCATATAAGATGTTGCAGAGAAAACATGCCACAGACCATAACTGAGAAAAAAAAAAGCAAATATTACAGACAGAATCTATCTGTTATATTTTTTTTTTCACAGTTATGGTCTGTGGCACGTTTTCTCTGCAATACATATTAGAACTTAAGTTTTGTATTCAATTAATCCAAAGAAAATTATATATAGCATTTCTGTCATTTGCATGAAACATTGCTCAGTGGATAAAAGTGTTGCGAATGTGTGATGGGTGTTGGAGAGGAATAGAAGGTTTGAAATATCAGAAGGTTTAAAATTGTGTGTGTTCAATAATCTTCCATCCACAACAATTAATACAAGATAGAGAATAAAGATTCATAAACGTCTTGTTTCAAAACGTAACAGTTGACTTAATTAGTGTTTGATATACATGCATGTATACTGAGTGAGAAGGTTAGATAGAGTTGTGTCTTTTAGATTAGGTAATATTTGTACCTAAGTTCATAAAGTGAAAGTAATTATTAAAATGTAGTTTAGAAGAATAAAGTTTCTTTAGCATATCTGGAATTGTGTATTGTACAAGTTGGTAAAAGTTCAGAAGAGATTTCAGAGTTTGTACTTGCGTGAATGTTGGTAATGGTCTTTAACGTCTGACCGCAAAGGTTAAGACGGGAGGTCTTGAAGATTACATCTTGGTAGCAAGGAATGAGACGTGAGAGAGAGAAAAAGAAACACGAGGGAGTTTACACGTATTCTGTTTTTATAAGGTCGTGTATCACGTGGAAGGCTGCAAGCATATTGAGCGGGAAAACAGATTTGTTGCGGGCAGGCAGTTTGATTGGTCGGAACTGACCAATCAGCAAGCTAGATTGAAGGTGATTAACCAATGAATGCTTGTTATATATTTGTAAGATGGTGATGATGAAAATTACAACAGGAATAGTGCATTTTCTAGCAGGGGTTAACTGGCTTGTGGAAGATTCCACAAAAGTATTGCATGAAACATTGCTCAGTGGATAAAAGCATTGGTTGAATCCAGTGTCTTGACCCAAAGAGTTGTGAGCTGTGGCAGTGGAGAACAAAAACTTGGAGAGTTGAGTTAAAGGGAGATAACTAAGACATCCGGAAGAGATATGGCATGTGTAACTAGAATAGTATACCCCAGTGGATGAAATAAAGAGTTCAGTTCAAAATTCCAATCACCTGATGATGACCAGAGCGTACAACAGCCAAAATGTGAACATGACAATAAAGATGAGGACAACAATTCCCAAGCCATTATACATTACACCCCTGCACATGCAAGCCTACAGCACCTAGTATCCCCAAATGATCATCCATCTAGGTACTGATCAGGTTTGACGTCAAGAAATTGTATGGGAGATGGTGATTCAACATGATGTACCTGTAAGACTAGAAGTCCAATGCGCGTTCAGACCTCAGTTTTGCATTTTTCATTCTCTGTTAAAACAATTCCCAGATATTTGAACTGTAGCTTCTTGATGTTAACATCTTCAATTCGTAACACACATCTTTAGCTTCTTCTCTTGTGGGAGACCATAATTTCTGTCTTCTTGCAGTTGATAGTTCATTTTTCTTGCTTTCTTTTATTGCCTTGTCTAGGACAGGCATGGGCAACCTTTTTCGAATAGTGGGACACATGATCTATAGCTTGTAGCAGTTGTTTACATACACCACGTCCACAAAATACTCAATAGCCATTGGATAAAAAATAAGCACTATTTTCTATAGGACAATTTATACATCGCATGAGCCACATCAAATTTTCTGATGTTTACTTTGCCAAACCTGGTTTAGAAAAAATCAGTGATTGGTTGATTTTTGACCAATAATATAATATAACACTCCTTTCAATATTTTTCCCGCTCTCGTTCCTGGAGCCTATTCAGAAAGTATAAATAACACGAAAATCAAAGAAAAGAACAGTATTAGAACAGTTAATCTCCAGAGCTCAACCACATACGTGAATTCTAATTCTTCTACTCACACACACAGACAGAAAATTACAATTGCACTACGATGTGAACTGTCTGTCCAAAAAGCCAAGTAACCAACTCAGAATTCTATCATTCTTTTGTACAACTTTCTCATACTTAAACTCAGTTATCACATATTGTTGAACTCTGAACATTTTAAACAAGAAAGTTCTTTTAACACATATTTACAATCTCACATCAGTACAAGGGGAACTACTTCCTCTTTCTTAACTTTGTTTCACCAAACACAATTGTTGTACTCGCTTGTTTTTCAATACATGTTATTGTTGATTACTGAATAATCTCTTGTTATTCCTTCTTTGTGTTTCTTTGTAAAATTTAAATGTGATGTGCTAATCAAAAACGCAACCTTCACCAAAGCCTTCTTAACAATTTTATACCAAATCTCATTAGCACGCCACAAGCTCATTACAAGGTGGGCTGCACTGCTAAAAAGATTCATGGTAATTTTTCATAGTAGGTACCTCAGTTATTTTCGGTACAGAGGGCCATATGTATAGAAATGATAGGAAAGTTCTATTTTTTAGAAAATATTTCTTTTCAGAATTCATTGAAGTCTTGGTATAATATTATCACTGATGACAGTGTGATTAACACATGTTGCCTGGGATTTATTTCTAATTTATTCATCTAAAATGAAAACATTTCTTCCTTAGAGAAAAAAATTCTTATGAAAGTTTCCTGTTTCAAAATCTAAATATGTTTACATGTATGATCTCCCTTAGTGAAAATTGCCAATGGTTTAAAATGCTGGCAATGTTACTTTCCTCGGAATTTAAAAAAAATTCAAGAAACATTGTATGTCATCATTTTTTATGTATGTGGTTATGTATAAGAGAGTGAACAAATGAGAGTGAAACAAAATTTTAAGAAACGTTATTTTCATTATAAAATTAAGCATGCCATTTAGAAAGACCAAATGAGCCGCACGTGACTGATTTAGGAGGTCCTGTAGTTTCCTTTGTAAGTCGGCCATCAACACAGTCATCTGTGTATCTTATATTGTTAAGATGACGCCTACTGATGATAAGGCCTGGTGACATCCTCAATTCCCTTAGGATAGCACTGCTGTAAAGGTTAACTAAATCTGGGGAAAAGACACATCCATATCCCATGCCCCTTTCTATTTTTGTATATCTACTCAGCTGAAAAAAAAATACAGTACCTAAATTTTGCATCTGATTTGTCAATATTTGTAATTTCATATTGCGAAGGTGTTTTTCCTAATTTAAGAATTTTTTTTAGTATCAGATCATTGCAAAAGATTGTGCCTGATTTTCATTGTTAATGTAAAATGGCCCCAACTTGACACTGATGTTTGTTTTGGTGCCAATTTCTGATGTGTTCTAGATTGAAAACTTGCATCATTCAGTTAATGTTTTGTTGACAAATCAATGCCTTAAAGATGGAGGATGAAACGCTATGTTCTGTGGATAGAAGTAAGGGACAGAACTGCAACAAAAAATTCAGAACATTTATTTGGATCTGCCCCAGTTCTTTGGACAGTCAAAAAATTGGTTTGGCAGAGTTTGTCAAGGTGATTTAAACCTAAACGATCTGGGTGACCTTCTGATGTCAATGAAGGTACTCTGCTTGCCGCCATAAAGAATAAAACTGAAAATTTCAACAGAAGAGATTGCTAAGAGTTTGAAAATTGATATTTCAACTGCCTTTCATCATTTGAAGAGATTTGGGTTCAAGAAAAATGGCTGATTTTGGCAACTCAAAAATAGACCATTTTCCATTAAGACCAATGCAAGCTTAAAATTGAAGAGATGAAATGGAAGATCCCCCCCCCCACCACCACCACCAACATGTACCATTTCCTCCTGACATGGCTGCTTTGGATTTTCATTTGTTCCGGTCTCGACAGAACAATTTGAAAGACAAACAATTTGACACTGTATAGTCGGTCAAAAACACAAAATTCATTCAAAAATGGCACCTTCGTCATGACAGACAAGAGAAGTAACTCAATTGTATTTTAAATTATCATCCTTTTTAGCGAAGGAATTTTAGCTTCCTCTAATAGAAGTTAGGCAACGTCAATTCTGATCAGTACATTTACAGGTTATTAAAAGCAAGAAAATTATTTTGAGATTGCAAGATTTTTTGGGGGGTGGGGGGAATAATAATGATTTAGTGATACAAGTCTTACTAATTAACCCATAGCTGGGGGAAGAGGAGGTGGATTCATATATTTTCAAGGGTATTCGAACATGAAAATAAAATACAAGTGTATTTTAACACATAGATAAACAACTTTTATTTATTGACTCTGAGAACTGCAAAGATTGTATGGATTGAAGCAATGAATTTCTGTGCATGTCAGCAGGTTGCCATCTTCAGTTCAAAAGTGGCACCCTCATCCTGACAGAGAAGAGAAGTAACTCAATTATATTTTGAATTATCATCCTTTTTAGCAAAGGAATTATTAACCCATAGCTGGAGGGAGAAGCATTGGATTCATACCTTTCCCAAGGGTATTTGTGTGTAAGTGAATATAACGAACCCAACTGGAATTGGAAATCGGCACTCTGTTGTAGAAGAAACAGTTGTTAAAAACAATAAAAACTATGTACTTGACAAATAAATGTTGTTTTTTTTTATGTAAAATTTTGTTTTTAATTTTTGTTGTGGCCTTGTTAGGGCCAGAAATAAAGACACAAAGAGAGGAATTGAGTTAAACAAATATATTAACAGAAACAGTAATACAAACATATACAAACGAGAGTGTTACAGAAAGAAGGTTTAGTCCGACTGTCAGAGCTGACTGCTGGAAACTTACCTCTCCAAAAGGCAGTACCTGCTCCTATTTATAACTGGGAGAGTCGGGCACCTTGATGTGGTGTAATGGTTAGCAAGTTTGTCTCGCTAGAACATTTATGACTGAGTAGTGAGTTCGGTCCTTACTGGGTGCCCCATACCTTCGGCCTTCTGCCGCATCTGAGCTATGCTGACATTGATTCTGATACCCCCCTGAGTAGATCCATGACTCATGAATGACTCAGTAAGTTGGCAATATTGATTATCAAAAGAAACATGGTTGATAAATTAAATTTTGATAATCTAATTCCATGATTCTAAACAGCTAGTCTGCAGCACGATCCTTTTAAATGTGCTGCAAAATACTGTCATAGTATTTCTTATAGAAATCAAGCAGTATTCCAAAATATAACTTCAACAAAACTACAACATAAAACACACATATCACCACCTCTAGTAATTATGTCCCCACAAACGTGTATATGCACAAAAGCTGAGTATCATCTACCATGTATTCAATTGTGAAAGCAGAATAACATATATCATATTTTTATTACTTCAACACTTCCAATTAAATTTCATCATAAAGAGGTGATGTGCCATTAAACAAACAAATCAATCAAAATCTTTCCCAAAAAGTTAAAAAGTTATTTATGTGAAAGTGAATGTAATAAACCTTTCTGAGGTTCTGTTACACTAAACGCATATCCAAGCAAAGTAATTTGTAAAGTTGTTTCATCCAAATAGCAAGGTGTGTAGTAGTAGTAATAGTGATAATAATAATAATATTAATAATAATAATGAACATAATAATACTAATAATATACTAAAATATTGTGTTAGCCCAAAATGAAGGTTTTATCCTTGCTGCGCAGAACAAATGCTTGTTAACTAGGAATTATCAAGCACATATACTAAAATATTGTGTTAGCCCAAAATGCAGATTCTGTGATAAATATCCAGAAACGATTTATCATCTTGTATCAGGCTGCACGATATTGGCACCTACTGAGTATAAAACCCAGCATGATAGAGTGGGCCAATATCTGCATTGGAAAATATGCAACTTCTACGGGAAGGAAACTGAAAGAAACTGGTATGAACACCACCCAGACCCGATTACGGAGATAGGACCTGTTACAATTCTATGGGACTACACAATACACACTAACAGAACAATCAAAGCCAACCGCCCAGATATTCTTATTAAAGACCACAAACAAAAAAATGCCTCCTTATTGATATGGCAGTCCCTGCAGACTGCAATGTATCTTTGAAGATATTCAAAAAGCTGTCAAAATTCAAAGACCTTAAATTCGAAATCTCAAAAATGTGGCACATGGAAACATCAACAATCCCTGCTGTAGTTGGAGCCCTAGGACTGGTTGGAAAAGATTCCAGTAGACTAATTGAAGGCTGTACTTATGAGAACAATTTTTTGTATTTCTTTGAGGTATCAAAGAAATACAAAAAATTGTTCTCATAAGTACAGCCCACACTTTATGAAGGGCTTTATCTATGTGTATATTTTTTTTTTTTTGTCAGTGGAAAGTGTCATGATGCCATTTCTAACCTTAGGTCTCTGGGCGGGACCCAGAAAAAAATGTGTACACGCCAGAAATCAAAAGAAAAAAAAATAATGGTAATATTATAATAATATTAATAATAATATTAATAATAATATTAATAATAATAATAATAATAATAATAATAATGACTCATCTCAGAAATTCTGTCCCAAAGTAGTTTTTGTTTTGATAAATGTTTTGAACATGATATTTTTTTCCACTTGATCCAACCGCGGATAAGTCTGTTTCACTGAGCTCTTACTATGAATTGGAAAGATTATATTGAATCAGTTGCTAGCTCTGCTGATTAGAAAGTTGGTTCTCCATGTTATGATGGACTTGCCCGAATCTATCTTGCATATTTATAAGTCTGCTATTCATCCAAGCTCACAATATTTCTGCTGTATACGGTCTGGTACTACTGCTATATATTTAGAGATCTTTGATAAAATCCCAAGAAGAATTTGCAGTCTCCTGGCATCTCAGCTTCAGGCCCTTTCCCATTGCCATAATGGAGCTCCCCTAAGCCTTTTCTATAAATACTTTCATGGTGATTGTTCTGATGAACTTTTCTCTATGGTGGCTCTAGTAAGAATGGTATATTTTGTTTAGGTGTAAGGAATACTGTGGTATGTTTCGGCCAATAATTGTGGTTAGCTAAGTTTAAGATAAGACAGATTGAAGACCAGCCCTCCCCACCTCCTTTTGGCCTTGTGCCACATTTATTATTATTATTATTATTATTATTATTATTATTATTATTATTTCACAAATAAATATTACTTTCCTCTATAGTAGCAAAAGGATGAGCCTAAAATGCAAATTACAAGTTGGGGATACAAAAAATCAGGCAGGTATAACAATTTAAATATCTGGAAAGTGGGCAGAAAGTGTGACACAGATCCAAAGACATATTGTAATGGTCAAAGATGCATTCCAAAAGCTAAGCATCATTAAGAGACAGGAAAGTCTTGTTGGAAACAAAGAAAAGTGTTATGTGATATCTGTCCTTCTATATGGCAGCGAATGCTGGGTAACCTCCTCAAAGATGAAGAAGAGACTTGAAGCAGCAGAAATCTGGTTCTACAGAAAGATGCTGAGGATACTGTAATGAGCTGGTCGGTCAACTTGACACCCCCAAAGTGAGTGGAGGTGGGTATGCGCAGGAACTGTGATTGGTAGCTGGCTTGTTGGTGTTTTGCATAGGTGAGTTACTAAGCTCTATGTAAAGGGCTGGAATGAGAAGGAGAGCAGTTTCAGTCTCAGAAGTGGAGACTGTGCCCGTCGCTATGACAGCAGGAGAGAAAGAGACAAAATCATTTATTTTTTTCGTGACACATTCCAACACAGATACCATGGACCAAACGTGTGAGCAATGATGGGTTTACAGAAAATGGAAACTAAAAAGAAACTTATACTTAACATCAGGAAGAAGTTGAAATTTCTTGGCATATAATGAGGAAGGAGGGCTTAGAAAATCTGATACTCACAGGACAGATTAATGGAAAGAGGGACAGAGGAAAGCAGCCTGTAAAATACTTGATGTGCTTGATGAGTAAATGGATAGCAGAACAGGGTTTGGGAGAGATAACAAAAAGAGAAAACTTAAGAGTTACAAGGGACTGGAAGATGAGGAGAGTCATGACCGCCTACATCCTGAAGGGACATGTCACATAAAAGAAGAAGACTAGATTGGTATCAAGATCTCATCATAATGGTTTCTTTTCTCGTACTTCTCATTTGCGGAACTCTCTTCTGGCTGCTTACCTTCCAGTCAAGTTTGATCTTCAAAAATTTAAATGGAATGTCAATCCTTATCTTCTGTCTTTTTAATTCCTGTTCTTTTATCGTTCTCTCTTCTTAATAATGTTTTCTTTCTCCCATATTCTTCCACACTCGTTGTTACCACTTGCATTTTAGTGGCTTTATTGCCGGGATAGAGATGAAGTGACAAAAAATAATTTAAGTAGTGTGTCATAGAGACAAGATGTTTTTTATTCTCTACTCCGCAAGTGAACTTTTCAATTTGTAGCAAACCGCATGTTGCATTGAACATAACTTCTCTCACATTTCTTGCTTGTGTAACTCTCTTCCGACTTCTTGCCTCCCAGTCAACTTTGATCTCCACAATTTTAAATGTAATGTCAATCATTATCTCCTGTCTTCTGAATTTCTGTTCTTTTCAAAGGAGTATTTGAGCATCACTTAAAATATGCATTGAATAATTTGGTATCTTCCAGTAGATTCTCACCCAAAACCAAAGTAAAGTGGCCTAAAAACTTCATTCATTTTCCCACTGCCCTAACATCGCTTACCTGTGCCATTTTTATGTTTATTTTTATGTTAATTGCTTTGATGAACTTTCTTTTATGGTATCTAGACTTTATAAATTTAAGTGCAGTATTAGATTGGCAGTTAGGTCTCATCATTTTACAGTTGAAATGGCTAGATTTAACCCGAAGTTTCTTCTCTTACACTTCTCGCTTGTGGAACTCTCTTCCAGCTTCTTGCTTTCCAGTCATAACTTTAATTGCAATGTTAATCATCATCTTCTATCACCTTAATTCCTGTTCTTTTATTGACCCCTCTCCTAAATAGTAAATCTTTATCACATTCTCTAACACTCAGTAACCCCTTGTGCTCAGTGTCTTTATTGCCTTGCATGGGGTGAAATGATTAAAAAAAAAGGATCAAGTAGTTTTGAAGTGATCTGCTGCTAAAGGCTGTCTTCTTGATGTATTTACAACATTATAAAAAAAAATTTTCTTGGGTTATTATTATTATTATTATTATAGATATACAGTAACACCTGTTTATGTCTATATACAACTATGTACACTATTCATGTGTTGCAGTTAAGCACAAAAATAATGCTGAATCCAGCACTCTTTAACTTTGAGCAGATGGTGAAAATTTTAAATGTAATGTCAATCATTATCTCCTGTCTTCTGAATTTCTGTTCTTTTCAAAGAAGTCTTTGAGCATCGCTTAAGATATGCATTGAATAATTTGGTATCTTCCAGTAGATTCTACCCCAAAACTAAAGTAAAGTGGCCTAAAAACTTCATTCATTTTCCTACTGCCCTAACATTGCTTACTTGTGCCATTTTTATGTTTATTTTTATGTTAATTGTTTTGATGAACTTTCTTCTATGGTACCCTAGACTTTATGAATTTAAGTGCAGTATTAGATTGGCGGCAAAGTATCCTCATTTTACAATCAAAATAGCTAGATGTGACCATAAGTTCCATGCTAACAGTTTCTTTTCTTGCATTTCTCGCTCATCGACCTCTCTTTTGGCTTCTTGTTTTCCAGTCAAGTTTGATCTTAAAAAATTTAAATCCAGTGTCAATCATTATCTTCTGAATTCCTCTTCTTCTATTGATCTCACTCCTTAATAATTCTTTTCTTTTTTTTTATATTCTTTCACATTTAGTAACACCCTGTGTCTTAGAGACTTTGATGGCTTTCTTGGGGTTATTATTATTATTATTATTATTATTATTATAGATATACAGTAACACTTGTTTATGTCTATATACAACTATGTACACTGTTTATGTGTTACAGTTGAGCACAAAAATAATGCCAAATCCAGCACTCTTTGACTTTGAGCAGATGCTGAAGGCCAACAAACAAATATTTGCTTAAGTACTCAAATTACTCCCAGCCATAGTCAGAGACATTGACTTTCTTATGAGGAGTTGATTATTTGAAACAGCATCTTTTAAACACGACTATGGTGATTCACTAAGTGCCAATAATCTGCTGAACATGGACAGACAGTTATTCACTTGAGCAGGGATTTTAAATGACTGTGTTCCGTATAAATAATAAATACAGTCCACGTTTTTAGCTTTTGATTAGAAATAAATAAAAAAAAAGTCAGATGGTTAAAAAAAGTGATATCTGCAAAACAAGGAACTGATATCAACTGTTAACATTCAAAATTATTGGGCTGTTCAGAAAGTGTTTTTTTTAAGTGTTTCACTCCAAGCAAGGAGGAAAGCCACTAGCACGCAAAGGGTTACAGAGAGTTGGAGTGAGAGCAAATAGGAGTGATAGAGAAAAGGATGAAGAGAAGGATAGGGGATAGATCAGGGCATCTGGAGACGTCGATTGACATTACATTTGAATAGTTGGAGATTATAGCTATCAGGGAAACAGGAAAAGGAGAGGGAGTTCCACAGCTGAGAGGTGCGAGACATGAAGCTACTGGAGTAGAAGAGATGGCTACATTTAACAGTTTTGACAGTGAAAGGGTGTGAGCAAGATGCCAGCCTAGTTGAACGCTTAAATTCATGAAATCTGGGAACCAGCGAAAACAGTTCATAGGAGCAGTTACCGTGAAAGTATTTGTAAAAAAAGACAGAGGGAGGTGATGGCATGTCTGTGAGAGAGCGACTGCAGACGAGATGCCAGATCAGGGCCAATTACGTTGCATATCCGTCTCTGGGTCTTATCAAGAAGCTTGAGACAAACATAAGGGGCACCAGACCATATATGGCAGAGCCAAGGTTGAATGGTGGGGAACTGTATCTAGAATTAGTTTACCATCTCTTCTATTAGGGTAGGTACCGTCACAGATTCACTGAAAAATAAGCATACCACGATGAAAAAATGCCCCAAACTTAATCATCAAAATTGTTATGTTATCATTAAGAGGGAAGACCAAAGGATTTTTTGATTATTATTATATATTGTTTTTAATCCTTTTTAGAATGTTCAAATTTGTTTTTTTTTTTGTTTTTGCACTAGCAGGAGACCAAAGATTAATATTGGAAATTTTAGTGTTTTTTTTTGTGGTGAAAACACACTGATTCAGAAATTCTTGCAATAGTCAAATAATTGTTGGATTTTAATGAAACTTTCAGAAGTTATTCACGAATGAATGAAATTAGTTTAGAAATGTTTCTTTTTTTTTAGAAAATTTTGGTAAAAATTTTCTTTTTTTACATCTGTTATAATGTGATTAAAAATGGCTGAAAAAAGTGGTTTTTAGCAATTTAAGAAGCTCCTTCTTATCAATTTAAATTAATTTTGTAATACAGTGAATATTGGAAATATTAAATTTTATCTATTAGCTTGAAACTAAAACTAAAATAAAATCTTCAAGAAAGATTTTTCATTTTTAAAAATTCATTTTAGACCTTAACCATCACATTTCTTTGGTGGTACCTACGATGCTTGAAAGTAATTATGCATTTTACTGCTACGAATTTCAATTTAGCCAATCAATTGATTGATTGATGTGTATCTTACGGTTTATCAACCTTTTTCAGGTTATTTAAATCCAGGAAATTTTTTTATTAGGGTGTTCGTGAGTAATTGTGTATTTCCCTGCTATAAATTTGGAGTCAATCAATCACAGCAGAACAAAGATTTGAAACGTACGATAATTTTGTCTAGAATTAGTTTATCATCTCTTTAGTGTGTCATTTGAATGTATTTCAGAGTCTAATTTGGAAAAAAAGATGGAATTCGAGTTCATCATGAGCTTTTGTTTGAGGACCAAATACAATGTTCTACTGTCTACAGCAATCTTTTAACCAGGAATGACACCCTTTCCTTTTTGCAGAGCATTGTTACAGATGATGAAAAATAGGTTTATGCAAGTCAACAGAAAATAAAACAGACAGTGATTATCAGTGGTATATTCTGATTCACTCTAAATCAAAACCTGTCGGATGGATGTGTACACTAAGATAATGATAAAACTGTTGCTCTCTGTGCTGAGTCAACTAGAAATCATATTAATATTGCAATATTTTGTTAAAGTTGTTAAGCTCAAATATTTAACAATGTGATGGGGGGAGTTTCTACGGATATTTTATTGTCATAATACTCACCATGAGCTTATTCATTCATTAACTGAAGAATTATGATTCATCAGAAATTTCAAATCAGAAGTGAAATTTTCACAGGTTAAAATTTGTCAATATTAATGGTCTAATGAGACTAGGTATTTATCAACTTTCATTTAGGTTATAGTATATATACTACTATATTTTATGACCAATAAGTCAAGCACAAACAAGAGATACCTACAAGTAAATCTTACTAAATTCAGTAGGTACGGAAATCTTTTTTACAATTCTGTACAAACACAGCTCCAAATTAAACAAGTAGTTTCAGGAACCTGATTGGATATGACAAGCCATATGATGTGCTTTCTACTATGTCTGCATGGTTGAACTCCAGATGACCTGGAAATAGGCCGGTGCTTGAGTTACTGAGTACATTCCTGTGCAAAACTCAGATAATGATTTGGAGTTGACCCATAATGATAAAAATAGCTTGTCGGCAAAATTCAACGACCAGATCTGAAACAACATGGTCAGTGAAGGACAGTCAATGAACCAGAACAGGCCACAATCAACATCATACAATGAAAGTAAGTCTTGTCTATCCTCTTTTTGTTCACTGTGTTTTGAGATTACTGCTTATACACAATCAGTCAGCAGTTAAACATGTTTCATTAGCATTTGCTTCACACGCACATTGGCATACCATAACACTTGATTTCCTCACTTGTAACAAAACACTTTGAAACTTTGCAGGCTCACTTGCGACAAATCATTTCAAACAATTGAACTGTTGGTCTTTTCATGGCCACAACAAAGAACATTGTGTTTTTAATATGTAAATACATGAATCTGGCTGTATAAATGTTACTGTCATGATTAGCTTGGTTTTTTTCCTTTTCTGCAACGATCATTTCTTCACATTGTATAAAAAATTGTGTTGAATTTGTGGACACGACACATGGATTATATTTTTTGACCTAAAATCCAAGTAGACTGACCCCACAGTAGCAGAAATAAGTAATCTGCCAAGCACACACACATGTACCCTGGAAACATTCCTACAATAATTAAAAAAAAAACTAAAGTTTTGGTATATCACTGGTGACAGAGTGATTAATATATGCTGCTGTGAGTGATTCATTTCTAATTTATTTATTTGAGTATACAAAAATATGAGTAAACTAGCTTAAAAGTCACCCTATCAAGCAGCATTTAAGCTAGCTCCTGTGAAGGGCCTTTGTCTTGTTCAGAAGATTGTAAGTTCCTAAATCTCTATCTATAAAAGGCAGGATGTGTGTGTGTGTGTGTGTGTGTGTGTGTGTGTGTAACGAATGCACAGACAGAATTTTCGACGGATTTGCACCAAAATTTACATGCACATGCTCCAAATTAGTGGAAAGGCCAAGACCAACCTTGCATTTCCCAACTCCCATCGATAGTGGAAATAATTGATTTTTTTATGCTTCTACGTCAGTTTTCATGTAGTTTGCAGCCATTTTGTACTGACCAGATTGAGAGCCAATAGCTGTCTGCCACAAATAGGCAGGAAGATTCTATTGGCCAGCATGAGAGCCAACAGCTGACTGACATGAATGTTAACTAACATGCTAGCATGCAAAAAATATCGATAGCTGCATTCTTGGGAAAAATTTAAATCAGCATGGCACTTTACTCCAATTGGCTCATTCGCTTGCTTAAACTCAATGTTGATTCTGATTCCGCAGAACTGGGTTGGGTGTGAAAAAGTATTTGTTGCTAACATTCTTTTTTCATTCGGTTTTTCCAGTTACGAGTCCTTTTTTAAAGCTGATCGTTTTATGTTCATTTTGTTTAGTTCTTTTTTCATAACAGATTTAATGTTTAGTATAGAGCTTAGAAAAAATTTGCAGTGTGAGATAGGCAAGAAGTAAGGCATGTAGCAACATCAGCACGGCAAAGGGCACTCCTTTAAAGGTAAGGAAGGGCAAAAATATTTTAAGTCAAGTGATAGCGATTGCTGTATGAGTCGTACGATTTTTGAATCAAGCACGAGCAATGCCGGGCCATGCTGCTAGTCTTTACATATTCTCAGCATTGGAAGCTTTCCTGGCAGCCGTTTGATCTGTTTTTTTATTTGTGCAGGACTTTCTTTTCCTTGCTGCAGCCTTGGCTCTTTTGATTGCAATCTGGTCCTCTGTTGGCAGAGATTTCTTTTTGCAAGGCATATTGCTGTTGTATGTGATAGGCAACAATAAACTACAGAAGAACTCAAAATTGATTTCTGCATTTAAGTACTGCATTAATATTTAAGCTTACATTTTAAAAGTCCAATGATAATTCTTCTGCTGACACTTAATTTAAAGACAATTTGATGTGTGTAGGTCCTTACTTTCAGTACAAACAATTATTTTTATTTCATGGGTGACTTTCACTGTATTTCACAATTAATTTCAATTATTCCAAAATTTATTTCCAAGTTAAAAAAATTGTTATGATATAAAAAAATTTGTCGCAAAAAACTCATGTAAAAAAAATCATTGAAAACAATTGCAGTAATGAAAACTTGGGAATCCAAAATTTCTGTAACATGAGCTATTGAAAGTTACAGATTGGAGTTCCTTTAATTGAAAAAGTGTAACACAATGACAAACTGACATTGACATTTATTATATAGAAGAAGAAGACATATTTATTCTCTTGAGAAAAATAATTATGATTAGCATTTCCTGTTTCTGAAGTAAAAGATGCTTATATGTATGATCTTTCTTAGTGAAAATCGTCAACAGTTTAAAATGCTGACAACATTACCTTCAATGAAAAGTTACAGAATTCAAGAAATATCGTACTTAATAATATATAATAATACTTAATAATACTTAATAATTTTTTATGGTGATTTTCTAAACATAGGTTAGATATGGTACAAGGCCAGAAGTATGGAGCACCCAATGAGGATCAAACTCATTACCCTGCTGTAATCTAGGGAGACAAGCTTGCGAACCATTATACACATCAAAGCGCCCCCAAATGATTTACTAAGCTCAGCTCAGCTGTGGCACAAGACTAAAAGTGTGGCTAACCCAGTGAGGATCAAACTCACTAATCAGTTGTAATTGATTTAGCAGGACAATCCAGCTGACAAGTACATCATGTTGAAATAACCAATGGTAATTTTCTAAGCATAGCTTAGATATGGCAGCTAATGAAGATCAAACTCAATATTTAGTGGTAATTGATATAGTAAGACCAACTTACTAAACATTACACCATATAGAAGTGCCCAATGTATGTGGTTATGTATGGGAGAATGTGTGAGTGAACAAGTGAGAATGAAAAGAAATGAACAACATTTTAATAAATGTTATTTTCCTTATGAAATTAGGCGTGCCATTCAGTTTGCCCAGGAAAGGGTCACAAATATAGGGTATTCTTGTAGCTCAAAAAGAAAACTAGTAACGATTTATCATCAATAACCAGACCCTCTAAGCATGATGATCAGTTATACTTTCTACAAGGATCCGTAATTTGAAAATTGATTGGGTTTCAAATTCATCCCAGCTCTCAAACTCATATAACAGTTATGATTAGATTCAAATCCATGTAACCTCTTGGGTCAATCATTTTCTATCATGCATATCCTCATAACCTGCACTTCTTAATTTGTCCATATCATATACCTCGTTCAGTAACTCTCTGCCTTGAGTGCTTTTTGGGCCTTGCATTGGGTGAAAATTAATAAAAAAAAAATTACAGTGAAAATCAAGAATGACATTCTACAAGACAAAGCTTATCAACCATTGCTCTGTGGTAGGGTTTCCGTATTTACTAAGCTTCTTTTAATCTGGGTAATGTCAACCAGTCTAGGAGAAGGAAACTCTGAATTCAAACCACCTGCAACCTTGTTGGTTCCACCTCATTAGACAAAGACTAGAAGATGATCCACCCCTGAGAGGAGGGACAAAGTAACCTCAACATCCCTGGTACAAAAGGAACTGGCAAGCTATTGCCCTTTTCTGCCTTGAACCACTATTGTGAAATAGAGGGAAGTGGTGACCACAGTGGCGGTGCAAAATGCACTAACTGAATTTGATGATGATGAATGTCATAAACATGCAGCACAAGGTTTAGGACTAAACTCGCTATGGCGGTAATGGTCTCGGAGTCTAGCTTGCTAACCTTTGTGACATGCTTTTTGCAATGAGGACGGGGAGATCATTTTTCTTTTTATATGATTTTGTTGTTGATGATGCTGTTGTTGTTTCCAAATGATGATGAGATTATGTGAATGACAAAACCTAAATTAAAACTAAGACAAATCTATATATGAAAAAATTTGGTTTCGTTTTATCACAAAATGCCGTCTGTTCTCCATCGCACTTTTTTTTTTATCAGGTTGAATACATCTTGTTTCTTGGTCAAAAAAAAAACTGTGCAAATTCTTTTGAAAACAAGAAATTTAGGAGAAAAAGAAAGCAGCAGCTTGGACGTTTATAAAAGAAGAATTGGATAAAGAGGAATCCTATCCAATACTATTTATATTATTTACATGAGGACTTGTTATCATGACGTTTATATCCTCTGGCTTTCATCCAGGGTATGTCGATCTGGATAACCTGTATATTGGGGGCAATTGCAGAAATAAAAAAATCATATCTATGAACACAAAAGGGATCTTATACAAAACAATTTATCAAATACATTAATCATACATAGAAATAAATTCAACCACAGCTTCGATCTAATTAAAAGAGAAAATTAACATACTTAGATGGAAGATTCTTGAGAGTGCTGCTATCGAATCTTACTAAACTATAAATCTACACCCAGCAATTTTACAAATATCTTCTTTCCTAAAAGACACACTCTTTCCTAAGCTATCATACATAACTATAATTTTTTTGAACATTAAAAGAAAACAGTGGAATTCAAAATCTATTATTCAAAATATATAAACATGAATTATTATCTCAAACTAAAATAATATAAGCAATAATTACATTATAAAAGAATTCAACAATAACAACATTTAATCACTTTTGTTTATTAGACATTAAATTATATCACTTAGCATCTTCCATAATTTACCTTGACTTTTCAGTTTGCCTCATGAGTGTTCTTAAATTTGAAAATTCTCAAAGACTAATGCTATTTTTACTTCTGGGTATAAATAATTGTTTCAAAATAAGCTCCTTACATTTGCCTTCATAAAGTCCATCAGAAGACGAAACGCATTGGGTAACAAAAGTTTTTCTTTTGTTTTTATTCATATTGTCTTTTGACAGATCTATTTTTTAGTTGTATCTAAATTTTTGCACACACACACACACACACATGTAAAATTCAGATGTAAATAGGTACCGAAAAAAAGGTGACACCAAATGCATTTTAAAAATGAAAAATCTTTCTTGAAGCTTTTATGTTATTTTTAATTAGCTCAAAAGCCACACTCCATGCAGAATTTTAAGCTTGCTCCTGTTGAGGGCTAATTGGGGCTCTAGCCCCAAACTAAAGGGACCCCTGTTTCAGCTTAGAAAACAGCAATGATAATTTTGAAGAAATATCCTTGAATACTTCAATTCAAAACCTCACTTTAATTCTGAATCGGCCATTTCCAGCCAAAAAACCTATTTGGGTTGAAAGTCCAATTCCAGATGCAAGTTCAATTCCAACTAAAAGTCCAATTTTGGCCAAAATTCCAATTCAGGGTGAAAATTGAGTTCTTAAAAATCAAAAACTTCATGGAACTTCAGTTGAGTTAAGTTCTTCAAATTACAATCTTTGTGGAACTTCAAAACATCTCTGTTTGATATTATTTACATTATTTGGACTATTGTCCTCATCTTTGTCGCCATATTTATCACAATATTTTGGCCCTTCAGTATCTGTCTATATTTATCACCATGTTTCGGCCGTTGTATGCTCCGGCCTTCTTCAGCCATGTTTGATGGAAGTCAGTTATCAGTTATCTCCTGCTAATTTCCCCCTGAAAGTTCTCCACTGCCTTAACCTGGTATTGAACTCACACTCTTTGGGTCCTGTCATTGGATCTAACCAATGCCTTTATCCACTGTGCCATGTGTTCTAGAACAGTCTACCCCAGTGAGCGAAATAAAGGGTTCAGTTCGAAATTCCAACCACCTGAAGAGGGCCAGTGTGTACAACGGCCGAAACGTTGTGATAAATATGGCGACAAAGATGAGGACAATAGTCCGAATAATGTAAATAATGTACATAATACCTCATCTCAGAAATATAGACAGGTAGTGAAAGGCCAAAATGTTATAATAAATATGGCAACAAAGATGAGGACAATAGTCCGAATAATGTAAATAATGTACATAATACCTCATCTCAGAAATATAGACAGATACTGAAGGGCCAAAATGTTGTGATAAATATGGCAACAAAGATGAGGACAAATGTCCGAATAATGTAAATAATGTACATAATACCTCATGTCAGAAATATAGACAGACTCTCTATGTTTGATGTCCAGCAACAAGTAAAACTCATTGAGTTTTTCTATTCCAATGAAAGAGCAATTATTCAAACTCAGAGTATCTCCTTTTGATAACATGATTCAGAACCTAATTGCCCAGTTTAAAAGAACTGGATCAGTTGGTGATCTTCCGGGAAGAGGTCCTAAGCACACTGATGCAGCAGTGGAAATTTTATGGCAGAGTGTCTTTGAGGATCCATCAGATTGTATTTTCATATTTTCAAAGAAGCCTGGTGCAAACAAATATGAGTAAACTAGCTTAAAAGACACCCTGTCAGGCAGCATTTAAGCTATTTACTGCAAAGGGCTCTTGATTGGGCCTTGTTCAGAAGATTGAGAGTCCTTAAGTCTTAGCATATTCTCAACATTGGAAGCTCTCCTGGCTGCCATTTGATCTGGGTTTTCATTTGCATGAACTTTCTTTTCCTTGCTGTAGCCTTGGCTCTTTTGATTGCAATTTGATCTTCTGTTGGCGAAGGCTTTTTTTTGTGAGGCATACTGCTGCCATATGTGATAGGCAACAATAAACTACAGAAGAAATCAAGATTGATCACTGCATTTGAGTATTGCATTAATATTTAAGGTTACCTTTTAAAACTTTAACAATAATTCTTCTGCCACCACTTAACTTAAAGACAGTTTGATGTGTGTAGGTCATTACTTTCCGTACAAACAATTATTTTTATTTCATGGGTGAATTTCACCGGATTTCACAATCAATTTTGATTATTTCTAAGTTATTAAAATTGTTATCATTCAAAAAAATTTGCCAGAAAAATTCACATGAAATAATTACCAAAAACAATCACAGTAATGTAAACTTGGAAATCCAAAATTTCAGGATTGTGTGTCCAGATCTGGTCTGGAATGTTTTTTATTTTCTCATGGAGTCGGCCTGATTCCAAAATGGTATGATATGTTGAGCTAAGCCCTCAAGGAGTAAAGTTGAAAAAGTGCGGCACAGTGACATTCATATTTATTTTATATTTATATAATAGCAGCATGCCCTGTCATCGCCCGTGCTTGATTCAAAAATTGTACAACTCATACAGCAATCGCTATCACTTGACTTAAAATATTTTTGCCCTTCCTTGCCTTTAAAGGAGTGCCCTTTGCCGTGCTGATGTTGCTACATGCCTTACTTCTTGCCTATCTCACACTGCGAACTTTTTCTAAGCTCTATACTAAACATTAAATCTGTTACGTAAAAAGAAATAAACAAAATGAACACAAAACGATCAGCTTTAAAAAAAGGACTCATAACTGGAAAAACCGAATGAAAAAAGAATGTTAACAACAAATACTTTTTCACACCCAACCCAGTTCTGCGGAATCAGAATCAACATTGAGTTTAAGCAAGCGAATGAGCCAATTGGAGTAAAGTGCCATGCAGATTTAAATTTTCCCACTTGTGACGAATGCAGCTATCAATTTCTTTTGCATGCTAGCATGCTAGTTAACATTCGTGTCAGTCAACTGTTGGCTCTCACACTGGCCAATAGAATCTTCCTGCCTATTTGTGGCAGCCAGCTATAGGCTCTTGCTCTGGCCAGTACAAAATGGCTGCAAACTACATGAAAAGTGCCGTAGAAACATGAAAATCAATTATTTCCACTATCGATGGGAGTTATGAAATGCAAAGTTGGTCTTGGCCTTCCCGCTAACTTGGAGCATGTGCATGTAAATTTTGGTGAAAATCCATTGAAAATTGCGGTCGTGCATTCATTACACACACACACATCCTGCCTTTTATAGATAGAGATATAATATATATATATATATATATATATATATATATATATATATATATATATATTATCTCTCTCTCTCTCTCTCTCTCTCTATGTATGTATATATATATATATATATATATATATATATACACACATAGCTGTGGAGTCAGAACACAAAACCTTCAACTCTGACTCCAACTTTGACTCCAACTCTATTTTTGGCACCTGCAACTCTGACTCCTCATAAGTGATTTTCTAACAGAATTAGACACAAAATCTTTGAAAGGATATAGAAGAAATAAAAATGCTATAATGTAAAACATTTTACATATATATATATATATATATATATATATATATATATATATATATATATATATATTCACTCTAGTTTGCAAATAAGAATTAAGTACATGAATAAAAATAAAACTAATTTATAAGAGAAATTTAAATATAATCTTTTACAGGATGTAAAAGACAGAACAAAAATAAAAATTCTATAATGTAAGATTTTTTACATGTATAGTTTTGCAAATACAAAATAACTACAAGAAAATGACTTTAAAAAAGAAGTTGAGATGAATTTCTTTAGTGGATATAGTAAATAGACAATAAAAGAAGTAATGTAAAAATTAAAATAAATATATATATATATATATATATATATATATATATATATATATATATATATATATGTATGTATATACATACATATATATATATATATATACATATATATATATATATATGTATATATATATATATATATATATATATATGTATGTATATATATATATATATATATATATATATATCTATGTATATATATATATATATATATATATATGTATATATATATATATATATATATATATATATATATATATATATATATAAGCAGTTATCTGTACATCTAATAGGATTTAATTATTTTAATCATAATTTCTTAACAATTATTTCAGTAGAATTTCAAATATATTATATTTATAATCATAAATGCAGATAATTTTGCAAATCTAAAAAATTCTAAATTGTAAAATTCTCCTTCAAGCTATATCATGAAATTTTAAAAAGTTGAAATGCTCACATGACGACTAATTAGAAAAATAGAATAAATACAAATTTCTCATAATTTTCGCCCTTCATTTGAAAGAAAAAAAAATTCTGTTTGAGACATAAGTGGCATTTTAAAACTAGGGTGAAGTTTTTCCCTTCTTTTTCTCTATGACATAAAATGTCAGCTGCTGGTAGGTAACTTAATGCATGCTGGAAATTCATTTTACCCTTTTTTTTTTTACAAAGCCATTCACAAAAAAACAAAAAAAAAAAATTCTCTGACTCAGAGATTTAAAAGCTTCAAAAATGTGAAAAGCAAAAAATAGCTTTTAGACCTTGATGATAGGTGAAGGTTTAGCAAAAAAGAGAAAATGTTGCTGTCAATTAGATTCAAAGACAAGAAAATAGTTCAAGACCGAGCCTTCAAAACTATTCTCAGTTTTCAAATCGAGGGTCACAGTAGCAAAGCATTAGGAAATTTTACCCACTAACACATTTATTGCTACACAACACATATGTGCATTTTATTGCACGCTGCATATTGCCTCAGACACACGTGTGCATCAATTGATACTATGGAGAGAAAAAGCTGGTGCCAAAGACACACATTAGTGTTATGCTTTATCTTTTTAATTTTTTTTAATCATTTCACTCCAAGCAAGGCAATAAAGCCACTAAGACACAAAGGGTTATTGAGTGTTAGAGAATATGAGAAAAGGAGAGAGAACAATAAGGAACAAGAATTAAGAAGAGGGAAGATAACAATAATGATATTTCACTTAACATTAAGCAACTCTGCATCATTTATAAATATTACTTCCCCTTTTATTGTATATGGAATCCCCTCAAAATATACTCCTTTATATATTAGTTCTATATATTTGAAACTGCAGTAGCCCGGCTCTGAATTTCGGTCAAGATTGTTTTAGGTGTTGTCATAGAAGGATATGACTACACTATCAAGAAATTCAAATTCGACTTGCATTAGTAGGACTAATATTTTGTTTAGTGAAAATAATCACCCACAGAGGGCTAAAGGTCAAACAACATTTCACTTCAAAATTTTGAAGATCAAAGTTGACTGGGAAGCAGGAAGCTGAAAGAGAGTTCCACAAGTGAGAAGTGTGAGAAAAGAAATTGTCAGCATAGAACTTATGGTAACATTTAGACATTTCAACTGTAAAATGATGAGACCTTGTCACCAATCTAGTACTGCACTTAAATTCATAAAATCTATGTAGCAATTGATTCAATACAGTCTTTGCACTTCATGTCTAAGAAGGTGCAATGAGTCACTCTCCTGGAGGATAGCATCTGTCATGCTGATTGCAAAAAGGGTTCTCTCAGATAATTAAATGAGTGAGTTTTATAACATTATTTAGACTATTGTCCTCATCTTTGTCACCATATTTATTACAACATTTCGGCCATTGTACACTCTGGCCTTCTTCAGGTGGTTGGAATGTCAAACTGAACCCTTTATTTCGCTCACTGGGGTAGACTGTTCTAGTTCCACATGCTATGTTTAATGGATGTCAGTTATCAGTTTTCTCCTGTTAATTTCCCTCTGAAAGTTCTCCACTGCCTAAACCAGATATTGAACTCACACTCTTTGGGCCCTGTCACTGGATCTAACCAATGCCTTTATCCACTGTGCCATGTGTCCTTGAGGACATCTGTGTATGAATTTCAGGGTATTATAAACCTAATGTGTTCAGCAACCATTTTTACCAGTGCTCATATTGCAATTTTTTGCTGTTATCATTACATGTTTTTACCAGAGCTCATATTGCAACTTTTCCCACTGTGTACAAAAGCCGAAAGGTTGTAATAAATATGGTGACAAAGATGAGGTCAATAGTCCGAATAATGTAAATAATGTACATATTAACTCATCTGAGAAATATAGACAGATACTGAGTTTAATAAATTTAATTTTATTAGGTATGTGCAAAAGTTACCAGAAAAATTTCTTTCAACCAATCATGCCGTTTCTAGTTGTCAAAAAGAAAGATGAAGAATTTTTGCACATACAAAATCAAGCGTAATTGATTACCCACAGCTTTGGTCTAAAGAATGCCAAACTTATTAAAAGACAAAGTAATTTACTTAGATGGAAAATTCTTGAGAGTACCACTATCAAATCTTACCAAAATATAAATCCAAATTTTTTTCAAATATCTTCTTTCCTAAAAGAAATACTCCTTTCCCAAGCCAAGATACAAGAGTATAAAAACATTTCAAATTAAAAGAAAACGGTTAAATTCAAAATTATTTAAAATATACAGTACATGAATTAATATCTCAAACTAAAATAATATAAGTAATAATTACATTATAAAAGAATTCAGCAATAACAGTGTTTACTCACTTTTGTTTATTAGACATTAAATTACATCACTTAGCATCTTCCATAATTTAGCTTGACTTCCGGTTAGCCTGATTAAATTTATGCATGTTCTTGAATTTAAAAATTCTGAAAATTAACAACATTTTTACCTTCTATTTATTAATACTTGTTGCAAATTAAAATTCTTACATTTGCCTTGATAAAGTCATCAGAGGGCAAGACATGAGACGTTTTTCCTTTTGTCTTTATTTATACTCCATATATATATATATATATATATATATACATATATATGAAAAACTGATCATCTCAATTTAACCTTTGAAAATCATAGAACTATGAAACTGGTAAAGTTACTCTAAATCAGTGATTCAAGTGATTCTCAAACAAATGGACCGATAGGGGTTCACATTATATTTTAATGCTCCATTGAGTAATTTCACTTCAGAATGTTTGTTACAACAGAGAATTGGAATTTCTACAATAATCGACGCCATATTAAAATACTAAAAATAGAAAGACAACTCTAAAACTAGCAGAAAACGAGATGAAGCGATGTAAGTAGCGTCCCTTTTACTCTACGGGAAATTTTGATGGTAAAGGTTGAATAAAAACTGTGAAGGATATATAAAGGAAGGATTATATATATATATATATATATATATATATAAACGAAAATTATATAAAGATTACAATTTTATTATATAAATTCATTTAATATATTAATAATAAATAATAACATTAATTTTAAATATTAATAAAGTAAAATATTAATTTAAAATATCAAAAAATAAAATATCAATAATAAAATTAATTTAATATCTGTCTATATTTCTGAAATGAGGTATTGTAATTATTTACATTATTTACATTGTTCAGAATGTTGTCCTCATCTTTGTTATCATATTCACGACGTTTCAGCCATTGTACCATTGGACCTTCGTCAGGTGATTGGAATTTTGAACTGATCCCTTTATTATCAGTCTATATTTCTGAGATGAGGTATTATATACACTATTTACATTATTCGGACTATTTTCCTCATCTTTGTCACCATATTTATTACAACGTTTCGGCCCTTCAGTATCTGTCTATATTTCTGAGATGAGGTATTATGTACACTATTTACATTATTCGGACTATTTTCCTCATCTTTGTCACCATATTTATTACAACGTTTCGGCCCCAGTGAGTGAAATAAAGGGTTCAGTTCAACGTTCCAACCACTTGAGGAAGGCTGGAGCGTACAACAGCTGAAATGTTGTAATAAATATGGCGACAAAGATGAGGACAATAGTCCGAATAATGTAAATAGTGAACCCTTTATTTTGTGCACCAGGTAAATTGTTCTAGTTCAACATGGAATCCTACATCAAGTGCCTTGAGGAGGTAGTGCTGCCCTGGGTCAAGAGGGTGGCTGCTGGAAGATGCTATGTCTGGCAACAGGTTATTGCACCATGCCACACAAGCAGGAGAATCCAGTCATAGCTGTCAGATAATTTCTGTGATTACATCACTCCTTCCCCAGGCTGCAACCCCCTTGATTATTATGTGTGAACCACAGTTGTACGAGAGACCAAAAAATTCCTTGTAACACCAAGCATAAACTGAATGATGAATGGTGATTTTATTGAATAAAGTTACTCTTTAGTATTTCAAGATGTTTTTGTGTAATTTGGTAAATATATTTGTTAAAAATGAGATGTCAGTGTTATTTTCATTTTTGCATCATTTTGGCGAAAATTTATCCATCGCACCCTGCATATCTGTTCAAATGAGATGTCAGTGTTATTTTCATTTCTGCATCATTTTGACGACAATTTATCCATCGCACCCTGCATATCTGTTCAAATGCGATGTCAGTTATTTTCATTTTGGTGTCATTTAGACGACAATTTATCCATTGCACCCTCTGGTTTTATATATATATATATATATATATATATATCTTATATTTTAAGAATCACAATTGGGTGTTAAAGATTAATGCAAATTGTATTTTATTTGACTCACATACAGACACACACATACACCCATAAAAAAACTGCAACACAAATATGGTTTTCCAAGTATGAGGGCTGTCAGATGAGTAGGATTGGAAACCAACAGTGGAAGAAATGGTTGATCCATGCTACAGGGTATGTTGACATGCACTTGGGCAGACATCTTGGACGGATGAGGCAACCTTGGAGGGTTGGGGTTGAAGACACATAGCTGCTTGCTTCAAGGGGGAAAAAAGTCAGTGCCCCATCTGTCGGCATATCGTCCTTTCAGAAAAGTTTGACATGAAACGATAGGAATATTTTGCACTGTTTAACTTTAGATTATAGCAGAATTTAGTGCAGGCCAAGGCAATCAGTTCTTTTAGTACAAGCAGAGAGCTTCTTAATTCTTTGACTTGTATTCATGTTATCATCAACATGACTGTTCATAATAAGGAGATTCTCCATGGGAAATATTTGTCTGTCTATAAGAGAAACAGTAATAATCATAATTAGTGGATTTAGTGGTATGTTTTCTCAGTATTAACTCAGTAGTTAAGGTAAGAAATTACTTTAAATTTTACAAAAAATATGATAATTGTAGTGTCGATAAAAATAAAATATATAAACAAAAATAAAAAGAATTCAAATTAAATAAGGTATTTGCACTTTTTCTTTAAAACCCTTCTCTCTTTTTTTTCACCCTCTCTCTGAACTCCTTCTTTCTCTCTCTCTCTCTCTGTCCCTTCTCATCTTCTTCTAGCTCAGAGGTGTCAACTTATATCCTTTTGAACAGGCTCTGTCTGAGATTTTGGCAGAAATATTGGTTTCAGCTAAGATCAAAAGTCTCTTTGTGTCAATTTTTTACATTGTCCCAAATTTTTTTTATTTTCCGGCATTCGTTTCTTTTTCGTTTTTTTTATAATAGAAGTTATGCATGGGGCCTCCCTGATTTTTTTTCAGCCACAAATAAGTAGGCTCATTACCTTATTTACATTATTCGGACTATTGTCCTCATCGTTGTCACCATATTTATCACAACGTTTCAGCCATTGTATGCTCCGGCCTTCTTCAGGTGGTTGGAATGTCGAACTTAACCCTTTATTTCGCTCACTGGGGTAGACTGTTCTAGTTCCACGTGCCATGTCTGATGGATGTCAGTTATCAGTTATCTCCTGTTAATTCCCCTCCCCAAGTTCTCCACTACCTTAACAGTTAGGCTCAGTTCCTGCAAATTTCTGGTTGGTTGGTTGGTTTTATGTCATATCAACCACTGTGGGTCATTTAATGCCAAATTAAGTCATATATATATATATATATATATATATATATATATATATACACACACACACACACACACACATATATATATATATATATATATATATATATATATACACACATGCATACACATATACCTATACATATATTAAATATACAGTACTATCAAACATAGATGGCAACATTATTTTTTCAAAAATGTATAGCTGGCAACATTATTTTTCCAAACGCGTATAGCTGGCAACATTATTTTTTTTAAAAACGTATAGCTGGCAACATTATTTTTTTGAAAACATTATCTGAAGCCTTGTTGTTGGACGTAGTTTATTGCTATACCCAGGACGCGGATGTAGTTTATCGTCATACCCAGGACGCGGATATAGTTTATCGTCATACCCAGGACGCCCAAATTTCTGTTTTTTTTGGCCAGGTTCTCATAGGATGAAAGAAGTATAGAAAAAGAAGTTTAGAGTAAGATTTTTATTCAATGATTTTATGCAAAGTCCAATTATTGTATTTTCTCTGGCTTACAAGATGCAATTTTTTTCCTAAAAAATATGCTGAAAAATACATGTACATCTTCCAAGACGAATGTAAGGCAAAGCCCAGGCTCAAGTAAGGTTGGATGGTCACTTAATTGGCTTGACTGACATGGATTTGAAATTTGAGTCATTACTCTATAATGTTAGCTATCTAATTCAGCCTTTTATATGATATAACCTCAGTACTTGGCTGTTACAATATTTCCAAAATTTCTTTGATTGTTTTATATTTTTACAGCATATTTTTAAAATTTTTAATTCATTTTTATGAAAATAAAACTACCCTTGGATAATGAAAGATGTATAGTATATTTACTAATCACCAACTAGTATGTCATTGCTATATAAACAAAATCAGATGAGTGATTAATGCAAACAATACATAGCACCAGTATGTGAAGGACGCATGGTGAATGTGTTGTTGTATGAGAAAGACTTTTTTTTTTAGAAATTTCTTTCCAATATTAGGGTGCGTCTTCCAAGCCACAGTGTTTTGTAAGTCGGAAAATACAGTAATTAAAATATCTTAAATGCTCTTTCAGGTTTTCCTGAAGCATTTTTTGCAAACCTCAATAAAATTGTAGCGAGTCCCTATAAAAATAAAATAAACAAAAATAAAAAAATTAAAATTAAAATAAATCATTTGTGCTATCTTTTAAAACCCTTCTTTCTTTCTTTCTCTCTTTCTCTAAACTTCTCTTTCTCTACCTGTGTGTGTGTGATTAAATAATGTAGACAAGTTTTGTCTACTTATTCTTAATAGGATCCTCTCATATTTACGGACAACTTTCTTAGTACCCTTAATAAAGGAAGAAAGAAAATTACCATGCTGATATTTTATTCCCAAGTACTTTCAACATTAGCACAATGTCATCTTCAGGGTCTTGTTTTTGCTAAGATGAAATTGCTGTGTTCATTTGAAAATTAAATTTTTACTTGTGAAGTTAAAAATGCTCATCTTACTAATAGCTTTAAATAGTTTTTTTTTAAAAAAAAGATAAACATCTCAATAACTTAGTTACCTCCCTCTATGTTAGTGCACGTGTATGCTTATATCATAAAATTTAAAAATTGTACAGTACATAAGTTTAGTATTTTTAACTCTTCCAGTTTCTTCCGTCCCTGATAACTACAATTTTCAAAACTTAAATGCAATGTCAGTCATCATCTTCTGTCTTCCTAGATCCTGTTCCTTTACTGTCCTTAACTCAATAAAGTTTTCTCATTCTTTTTCACTCCCTGTAACCCCTTGCATCTTAGTGGCATTATTGCCTTGCTTCGGGTGAAATAATTAAAAGAGACCTTTCATATAGTCACTATTAAGATTGGCTGGTCATGTTATTGGGATGAATAATTAAAGACTGATAAAAATTCTCAATTATGGACGACTCCAGGCAAAGATGAGTAATGTAGGAAGATCATTTCTTAGGTAAAAAGATAATCTGAAAGATAATATCAAACATATTGGAATACAAGCATCAAAGTTTGTGGAGTAACCTGCTGACTGTAGTATGTGGAGAAAAACATGCACAAAGTGGAATTTGCAGCCACAATCATGTAAAAATTTAAAATATAAGTAATCTAAGGCAGTTTTGGAACAATACTGGCTATGTTCAACATTTTGTGTATGAAAGATGCCATGTTGTTTTCAAAAGCAGATCATATTTAATGTCTCACAGAAGACACAAACATTACATATCTTCATTCAAACATTTTGCATATATATATATATATATATATATATATATATATAGAGAGAGAGAGAGAGAGAGATAGATATGTAGGAGGCATAGTGGAGTAGTGGATAGCGACTCGGATTGAGGAATCTGAGAGCCAAGTTTGAATCCATTACATTCACTTATGTGCTAATACTCTTGGGGAAGGTAATAATCCTCTTCTTCTCCCTCCAGCTATGGGTAAATAGCAGGACGAACTGGGTTCTATAGCCTTGGATGGCAACTGGTCTAGGAGAAGGACAACTCTGAATCCAAAATTTGCAGAGGGTTTTTTTGGGAAACATGTGGCTTGTAGTGCACCAGGGCTCTGTATTCAGCCCTTCAAAAAGTGTGGTTGGTTCTGTACAAAGCCTTCACAACTATAATCAAATCATATGTATTGGTGTCCGGGCTGTCGGTTCCTAGGAACTCAGCTGCTTGACCCTCATATATTGAATACGATGGGAGAGTCCACTATATATATATATATATATATATATATATATATATTCAAACATGTTCTGTTGAATAATATTGACTTATTATGTCTATTTATTTTTATACTGATCCTTTCCAGTTCACTAATCAGTTACTTGACATTAAGATGAAATTGATTAAGGAAGGTGGCATAGATTTTTCTAACCCAAGTAATTACCATCTTATTGTACTTTCAATTTTGTCACAGTTACAATAAGTTTGTATTCCTGAAGATGACCTTGGAAGAGACTGAAAGTACATGAGTTAGAAAAACTATGGCACCTTCCTTGATGAATTTCATCTTAACATCAAGAAACTGATTAGACAACTGGAAAGGATAAGTATAAAAATATGTAGATACAATATCTCTATATTACACAATGAAACATATTTGAATATATATATATATATATATATATATATATATATATATATATATATGAATGAAGAAATATAGTTTTAAGGTGTGCTATATTTATCGCATAAAGTGCTCAATATCAGAGACAGAGCATATGTAAATATAAGTATAAAAGTGAACATTGAAGTCAACACTCAGAGGTGACAGGCTGTTTCATGCTAGATGCAATCATCAGGCCGCCTCTGAGTGTTGATTTCAATGTTCACTTTTTTATTTATATTTATATTTATATATATATATATATATATATATATATAGTAATGAGGAGGATTTGATAATTATATTAATTGATTCATCGAGTCTGATAGAAACCTCAGGAAGCACTGGACGGCCGTTTCGTCCTATATTTGGGACTCATCAGCAGTGCGCATCCACTACCGAGGGAATCGAAACCCCGACAGTTAGGTTGGCAAGCGAACACTATACCAACTGCTCCGCTGGGCCTCGGTGACGAAGAGATTGCAAATCAGACTCTAAGAAGCGCCGCTCACTGCCACATTCCGTGGTGGAACTCAACTGAAATTCTCTCTGACCATAGGACTGAGCCTCCTGGAGCCACGACTACTCTCACCAAGCCGCTCCAACTGGAGCATTAGAAGCTGGTTCAAGCGAAGATAAACACACATAGTAATGAGGAGGATTTGATAATTATATTAATTGATTCATCGAGTCTGATAGAAACCTCAGGAAGCACTGGACGGCCGTTTCGTCCTATATTTGGCCGTTTCGTCCTATATCCTCGGTAGTGGATGCGCACTGCTGATGAGTCCCAAATATAGGACGAAACGGCCGTCCAGTGCTTCCTGAGGTTTCTATCAGACTCGATGAATCAATTAATATATATATATATATATATATATCACTAATCACTTGCATGCTCTGTTTTTCAAAGAACACATTTTTGTTTCAACTTATTGTTTTCAAATATCCATTTTAAATGATATATTCTGTACAATATAAGTTTTTTTTAGTGGAATGTATCAATTGAAAAAAGGGCAAATTAAATTTAGCCTGACTTAAAGTCGGCAAAAATCAAAGAAGGTGACAGCCTTAACTCATCAACTGGAAGCTTAATGTGAGGAATGTAACTGGAGTACAATAAATTAAACTAAAAATTCACAGACAGAAAGATACATAAACACATTGACACATAGACATATGTACAAACACATACTCAAGATAGATACACATGTTTTACATGTCTGGAAAACTTTTTAAAATAAATGTTTATTTTTATTGAATTATTGTAATTAATATTAAAATACCAAAATATTTTTAAGTTCATGCAGAGAGATTATTAAAACTTATATATTTTAATTAGAGTCAAGAAATCATTTTAGAATCTAATTTATACCATTTATTACATTATTCGGACTATTGTCCTCATGTTTGTCGCCATATTTATTACAACGTTTCGGCCATTGTACGCCCCGGCCTTCTTCAGGTTGTTGGAATGTCGAACTGAACCCTTTATTTCGCTCACTGAGGTAGACTGTTCTAGTTTCACATACCATGTTTAATGGATGTCAGTTATCAGTTATCTCCTGTTAATTCCCCCCTCCAAGTTCTCCACCGCCTTATCCAGGTATTGAACTCACACTCTTTCGGTCATGTCACTGGATCTAACGCCTTTATCCACTGTGCTATGTGTCCTTGAGTGCATTGGTTAGATCCAGTGTAATAAATATGGCAACAAAGATGAGGACAATACTTCGAATAATGTAAATAATGTACATAATATCTCATCTCAGAAATATAGACAGATACTGTTATACCAATCGTATATTTTGTTAAAGATTGTAATGAGCCCGGCAAACATTGATGACCTAGAGTCACCACTGATATATATATATAAAACATGTTTGAATATATCTGTATCTATATATATATATACACACGCACACACACACACACACACACACACACACACATATATATATATATATATATATATATATATATATATATATATATATATATATATATATATATATATATATATATAGATAGATAGATAGATAAAAAAATTGGAGTATTTACCTAAAAAATCAACAGCTCCCAAATAGTTCTATCTACTCAATTTCACTCATGAGGATTGGTTTGACCAGTGGTATGTTTTTCAGGTAGTTTCCAAAAAGGTGTTGCATGCTGGGATGACATCTACAGACACTATATATATATATATATATATATATATATATATATATATATATATATATATGTATGTATGTGTGTGTATATATATATATATATTTTTCTTCATATATATATATATATATAAATATATATGAAGAAAAACATGGAAAAACAAAAATCCGAATATGCAAGTATGCTGTTTTAATGTTGTTTCAATGTCACTGTCAGACGTTTCAGTCTAGTAGACCTTCTTCGGGACATAGTTATTAAAACATATATATATATATATATTAGTAAGTAATAGCTGGTCACTTGTATCTAAGTATGCCTGTCTGCTAGGGCAGCTAACCAATCCCTATTGCAGATGCCCGCTCAGGCACATTTGTGTTTGTCCAACATCTACAGAGCTCACCTATTATTTATACTGCATCTATGCTGGGCAGACCTTAGTTACAGTTTCTAGGAGAGAGCACATTATCTGGAGTGATCAACAGTCTGGACATGACCAGCATACTCAAATTCTCAGACACGATGACTAGTGACTTCATGCTACCTCAAATGTAAACATCTGCCAAATAGTTCCATCTACTCAGTTTCACTTACAAGGACTGGGTTAACCAGTGGAATGTTTTTTTCAGATACTTCCAAAAGATGGCGCACACTGCAATGGCATCTATAGATGATATATATATTAGGTTGGTGCAAAAATGATGATGTAATAATGTCGTTTTTTGACGTATTTTTTAACGTCAAAAAACGACATTATTATGTCATTATTTTTGCACCAACCTAATATATATATATATATATATATATATATATATATATATATATAAAGCAGCATATCTTCATTCAAGTATGTTACATTGAATAATATAGACATATTGTGTATTTATTTTTATACTGATCTTTTCCAGTTCTCTAATAACTTCCTTGATGTTAAAATAAAATTCATCAAAAGTACTGTAGTTTTTTCTAACCCAAGTACTTTCGATCTTTTCCAGGATTATCTTCAGAGGTAAATTATAAAGGCAAAAATGTGATAATGATTTTTAAAAATCTGTGCAAACGTATTCTGTTAGAATTATTTTAAATTTTTAAATTTATCCATTGTAGCTATGGAATTTTTTGCAAAAACAAACATTTCAATATAAGGGAGCTGACTGAAAATTAGTAGAAATGCCAAATGGCACTAAATGTTAGTTATATGCACTTCAATACATTGCTGATATATATATATATATTCAACAAAATATATGATTGGTATAACTTAGATGCTAAAATGTTTCCTTTACTCTAAGATATATAATTTCTAAAAACCTCTGTGCATGAAATTAAAAAAATAATTTTGGTATTTTAATATTAATTATAATAATTCTATGAAAATAAACATGTATTTTTAAATTTTTTTCCAGACATGTAAAACATGTGTATCTATCTTGAGTGTGTGTTTCTATATATATCTATGCATTAGTATGTTTATGTATTTTTCTGTTTGTGAATCTTTAGTCTAATTTATTGTATGCTTATGATCAGTATTGCTGACTGATATCATATTTCCTCAACACTACTCCAGTCACACTCCTCATCCTAACCTTCCTGTTGATGAGTTTTCTATTGGCTAATTTTATTTGCTAACAAACAATATGGCATGGAAATAAAATAAGAGCATGTGTTTTTTTCTTTTTTCTGAAATGCTGCTTCCACAGAGTCAAATCATCCACATTTCTTCCATATTCGAATGTAAGGAGAAAGTTCCACTCAGACTCTTTTCCCCCAAAACTGATACTTTGTAGAAGAGACTCCCATGTGGATGCTTTCCTAAATACTACAATCTTAACATCATCAAGTCAAGGGTCAATTGTTACCTGCCCTCCCTAAACTCATGAATCTGCATTTACTACCAGCTCATTTTTGACATATTAGACAACTCATTCATCATAACCACTTTAATAGTAATCCTCTACCTAGAGTTGCTCTCGAGCCATGTATTGGGTGAAATCAATGATATAAAAACATCTATATGTCTGGAATATATCTGAAAAAAATCTGGAATATTTTCTGAATAATTTGTTAAATCTTCTCTAAATTATGATTCAAGCTGAAAAACACTTGCATCAAAACAGTTTAATGTTTTAATCAAATTTTAATAAGAAAATTGGGTTACAGTTACCCAAGTTAACCAATGTCAAACCTGGTCAGTACTTAGATGGGTGACTGTTTGAGAATACCAGGTGCTGTGATCTTGGATGTGCAATTGGTGTAATGGATAATAGCTCGGAATTGTTAATCGGAGAGCCAAGTTCCAATTCCAGTTGGGTCATTATATCTACGTCTGCGCAAATACCCTTGGGAAAGGTGTAAATCCACCTCTTTTCATACCAGCTATGGGTCAATTAGTTAGACTTATATCCATAAATTTCTGTTATTGTCAAAAAAATGTCTTAAATTCCATAAATATTTTCTGGCTTTAAATAACCTGCAAAGAGTTGATAACCTGTAAAAAACGAATCAGTCAATCAATAAAAAATGATAGACTCACCTAAAAGTCAGGTAACTTTCACAAATGTGACAATAATTCAAAGAATTCAACACCAAAAAAAATGGACATCAAGTCACATAGGAAGAATTTTCGTAAGATGAACTCACCTGAAAAAAGGAGAGACAAAAATATATCAATTCATGCAGATTTGATGGAAAACATTAAAACAAAAAAACACAATGTGAATTTATTTTTTTCTACAAATTCCAGGAAAATGAACTCTGAATTAAGAATAAGAAAAGTATTTTTTCTAAAGATGCTTCTTTAAATGCTACCCTTGGCAACCTTGCTCAAGTATTAACTGATTTTGTATACGTAATCCTGAGAGAAGTCCTGTCAAGATTCATTATTGGTGGCTATAATATTGACAAAATTAAATATGCAGATGGCATAATATTGATAATAGGCACAGAAAGGAAACTAAAGAAACTCCTGCAGAAGATATTTAAGGAGAGTGAAAAAGGAGTAAACATCAATTGTAAAAAGATAGAATATAAAAAAAAAAGAAAAGCAAAAAGAAAAGACCAGGATGCAAACTATCAATTGGAGAAACCAAAATCAAGCAAGTAAAATTTAAATATCTATGGAGTGTTTTAACAGAGGATGAAAAATGATACAGAAATCTGAAGGTGTATTGTGAAAGATGCCTTCCAGAAAATAAGCAATGTATTAAGAAATGGGAGAATTGTATTAGAAAAGAATACTGAACTGTTATGTAATATCAGTCCTCCTATATGGCAGTGAATGCTGAACAATCTCCTCACAGATGAAGAAGAGACTTAAAGTAACAGAAATGTGCATGGACTGAACATGCGAGCAATAAGATGAAGAAGAGATTTGAGGTGACCGAAATTTGGTTCTACAGAAGGCTGCTGAGAATATCATTAACTGAACATGTGAGGAATAACAACATTTTAGAGAAAACAGAAACAAAAAGGACACTTATTCAAAGAATTCAAGAACAAAATAAATGAGTTTCAAGTCACACAGGAAGAATTTTCGTAAGATGAACTCAACTGAAAAATGGAGAGATAAAACTATATCAATTCATGCAGATTTGGAGAGAAAACATTAAAAGAACACCATTATAATTTTTTTTCTACAAATTCCAGGAAAATGAACTCAGAATTAAAAGTATATAAGAAAAGTATTTTTTTCTAAAGATGCTTCTTTAAATGCTGCCATTGGCAACCTTGCTCAAATATTAAATGATTTTGTATATGCAATCCTGAGAGAGCCCTACCAAGATTCATTACTGGCAGCTATAACTTAAATAAAATTAAATAAGCAGATGACATAGTACTGATAAAAAACAGAAAAGTAACTACAGGAACTCCTACATAAGGTACTTAAGAAAAGCAAGAAGAAAGGACTATGTAACTTCACTCTCTCTTCTACAAATATTTTCTACTATGACAAGCTACCCCAACTGCATGAATTTAAGTGTGTTAGTAGGTTGGCATCTCAGTCCAACCTTTTGGGGAGGGTCGAAAAATTCTCACTTCCCCAAATCAATACTTTAATGGATAAAATATCAGAATAATGGTTTTGGGAAGTGGATTTTGGCAATAATTTTCTGGGTACCCTAAAGCGTATAAATTAAATAATTTTTGTTTTAAGATATAAAGATATAAGGAAAGTTGGTTCTGTGTGTTGCTCAGAAAGTTTTTCTCGCCTAAATCCATCATTCAAATCTATAAATCAGCCATTCACTCTTGCATGAAATACTGCTGCCATACATAATCTGGGACCCCAGCTGCTTGTCTCAAGGTCCTTGACAAAATCCAGAGACGGATATGCAATGTGATTGGTCCTGATCTAGCATCTCATCTACAGTCACTTTCTCACAGACGTGCCGTTGCCTCCCTCTGTCTTTTCCACAAATACTTTCATGGTAACTGCTCTGACGAGCTACTTTCACTGGTTCCCAAACTGCATGAATTTAAACGTGCTACTAGGCTGGCATCTCGGTCCCACCCTTTCACTGTCAAAAACTGTTAAACGTAGCCGTCTCTTCTACTCCCATAGCTTCATGTCTCACAATTTCCATGTGTGGAACTCCCTTCCCCTTACCTGCTTCTCTGATAGCTATAATCTCCAAATATTCAAATGCAATGTCAATCACCATCTTCAGATGCCTTGATCTAATTCCCTGTCCTATTCTTCATCCTTTCCTCTCACACGTCTCTTTACTCTTGCTCCCACTCTCTGTAACCCCTTGCATGCTAGTGACATTCCCACTTTGTTTGGGGTGAAATGCTTAAAAAAAAAAAAAAAAAAAAAAAAAAAAATTAGTTTCCTCTTTTCTTTCATTGGCGATTTGAATTTATTTTGTCGATGGAGAAGCTTTAATATGCAAGAGTGAAAGATTTTTTCAACTGATAATGAGAGAACATGGTTAGACAAGAAAGAATGTAGCAATGTCTGTAACAGTTTTCTGTGACTTGGCCTTCTGCAATGATAAATCAATACAACGCAGGCAGGCGTACACAATGGCATGCTGCTTTGAATCGGAATAGTGCTTCTGACCCTTTCCTTGAGACGAGATTCCATTGTTACAATTCAAGAGGAGGAAAGATGTAACAAAAGATAGAGACATGGAAACGCAGAGAGAGTAATTAGGGGAGAAAGAGGGTTAGTTGAAAGATGGTAGGCATTTCAGAGAAGAATAAAGAGAAGCTGAGTTTACCTGTGAGAAAGCAAAGGTTCAGACGAGGACGGAAAGCAAAGAAAGTGTGTAAAGGGAGAAAGAAAGAATGAAGTGTTGAGAGAAAATAGAGTATAAGGAAAAGATAGATTCAGACTTAGAGAGAGATAGCGGTATTGATAAATATAGATAGATACTATGAACAAAGAGATACATATTATGAACAAAAAGATAGATAGATAGATAGATAGATAGATATAATCAGACTGGGATAGATAGATAGATAGATAGATAGATAGATAGATAGATAGATAGATAGATAGATATAATCAGACTGGGATAGATAGATAGATAGATAGATAGATAGATAGATAGATAGATAGATAGATAGATAATGAATGGACTCAGATAGATAGATAGATAGATAGATAGATAGATAGATAGATAGATAGATAGATAGATAGATGTTATGAACAAAAATTAGATAAATATAATCAGATTGAGATAGCTAGAGAGAGATAGAGATAATTAAACTGGGATAGATAGATAAACAAATAATATATAATCAAACAAATAGATAGATAGATAGATATAATCAGACAGATACATACAGATAGATACTATCAACAAAAAGATAGATAGATAGATAGATAGATAGATACATACATACATACATACATACATAGGGACTGAGATAAGATAGATAGGTAGATAGATAGATAGATAGATCGATCGATCGATAGATAGATAGATAGATAGATCGATCGATAGATAGATAGATAGATCGATCGATCGATAGATAGATAGATAGATAGATCGATCGATCGATAGATAGATAGATAGATAGATAGATAGATAGATATTATGAACAAAAATTCAAATAATTATTATATATTAATGAAACTTTCAGGACATATTCACAACTGAATAAAATTATTTTAGAAATGTTTCTTTTCTAGAAAATCTTGGTAAAAATATTTTTTTTTTACATGTTACCCCACTACTGAGTTTTATGAAATTTTAAGAAATTAATTTTTGTACAGTTTATATGAGTTATAGGCTGAACTCCTTGGAGAAATTAAATCATCAATTTTTTTTTTGTAAAACACAACCCCCACCCCCTGTTATCAAATATAAAATTCTGCTCTGAATTAAAAAATAAAAATGCACTAATACTAAGACATTATTTAATTAGAAAAGCTTTTAATTGCTTTTATGAATAAAATTTATTAAGGACTCTATTGAATTTTTACAAGAATTGTTTTTTTTTTTAAATATTAATTAGAATAATTTATAAAGTTTTAAACCTTTTAAAATTATGTATTAATTTGTACCAGTTAGGTGATATTGGTATTACATAAAAACTATATTGACTAATCATAAGTGGAAAAGTTTACTACAATTTAGAGATCCCCAATATTTTATAAAGAATTTTGAATTTTGTTTGTGTGTGTATAAACATGCCAATTTTTGTAAATACAGACATTCATACAAAGCCTTGTCAGGAAATAAGAGCAACAACTATTGTAAATTTAAAGACAAGATGCCAAAAATTCAATAAAACTTTAGATTTCGGAGAATATTTTCATCATTTTTTTATTATTACTAGATAGTTAAAAATTATATAAAAAGTGTTTATGTTATATTCATCAAATAATTTTAACAGACATTTCCACTGTAGAAAAATTAGATAAATCTTCCATCTGTCAGTCAAATTGTCAACCTGACATCACCTTGAATAAACAGCTACTCCAGTACTAATATTTTAAACTTAAAGTAAGTAATTGTCTAGATTTCTGAGATGAGGTATTATGTACACTATTTACATTATTCAGACTATTGTCCTCATCTTTGTTACCATATTTATTACAACATTTTGGCCCTTCAGTATCTGTTTCTATTTCTGAGATGAGGTATTATGTACACTATTTACATTATTCAGACTATTGTCCTCATCTTTGTTGCCATATTTATTACAACGTTTCAGCCCTTCAGCATCTGTCTATATTTCTGAGATGAGGTATTATGTACACTATTTACATTATTTGAACTATTGTCCTCATCTTTGTCGCCATATTTATTACAACGTTCCGGCCCTTCAGTATCTGTCTATATTTCTGAGATGAGGTATTATGTACACTATTTACATTATTCGGACTATTGTCCTCATCTTTGTTGCCATATTTATTACAACGTTTCAGCCCTTCAGCATCTGTCTATATTTCTGAGATGAGGTATTATGTACACTATTTACATTATTTGAACTATTGTCCTCATCTTTGTCGCCATATTTATTACAACGTTCCGGCCCTTCAGTATCTGTCTATATTTCTGAAATGAGGTATTATGTACACTATTTACATTATTCGGACTATTGTCCTCATCTTTGTTGCCATATTTATTACAACATTTCAGCCCTTCAGCATCTGTCTATATTTCTGAGATGAGGTATTATGTACACTATTTACATTATTTGAACTATTTTCCTCATCTTTGTCGCCATATTTATTACAACGTTCCGGCCCTTCAGTATCTGTCTATATTTCTGAAATGAGGTATTATGTACACTATTTACATTATTCGGACTATTGTCCTCATCTTTGTTGCCATATGTATTACAATGTTTCGGCCATTGTATGCTCCGGCCTTCTTCAGGTGGTTGGAATGTCAAACTGAACCCTTTATTTGGCTCACTGGGGTAGACTGTTCTGGTTCTATGTGCCATGTTTAATAGATGTCAGTTATCAGTTATCTCCTGTTAATTCCCCTCTTCAAGAGTGTGAGTTCAATACCCGGTTAGGAAGTAGAGAACTTTCAGAGGGGAATTAACAGGAGATAACTGATAACTGACATCCATTAAACATGGTACATGGAACTAGAAGAGTCTACCCCAGCGAGCAAAATAAGGGGTTCAGTTCGACATTCCAACCACCTGAAGAAGGCTGGAGTGTACAACGGTCAAAACGTTGTAATAAATATGGCAACAAAGATGAGGACAATAGTCCGAATAATGTAAATAGTGCAAGTAAGTAATTGTTTCAAATCAGATTAATTAAACTTTAAATCAGCTAATATTCCTCAAATAGTTTCAGAAAAATGAATTTTATTTTTGAGAGTTTTTTAATAAAGACAATTACATTGTGCTGACAGATGGATAAAATTGTTGCTGTCAATTTAAATTAACATAATTCCCCATGTATAATACACATTCACTTCTAAGAAATAAAAAACAAAATAACAGCTACAAAAAATCTTCAAAAAATTGCCATTTCATAGGTTGATTTCAGTTGCGAAATGACTACTCACCACTACATACAATTTAACACTAACATTCGGCAATTGCAACCCCATAAGGATGTCAAATACAATCATATGTACCTAAAAATACTTACAAATGTAAAATAAAATAAGAATTATCATAAAGCTAAATTAGAATAATATTATTCTGTTTAAAACCATTTTTTGTGAAAAACTACATACAGATCAGGCAGATTGCACATTTTATCGAACAAAAACAGGTTAATGAGTCTTCACTGTAGATATATAGGTATTTCCATTTTCTTTTAGAATCGTGATGATTGGAAATTTTCATAAATATCTTCGATCACAGCTTGAAGAGTAGGAAACACCGGCCATAATGAAATTGGAGAGATACAATTTACAGGGTTTGATTGCCAAACAAGGGGTGCATATTATGTGTAAGTAGAAGCATTTTTCTACACTTTCAGCACAATTTTAGGGGTGCGTATTATGGATGAAGGTGTATTATACATGGGGAATTACAGCAGTTTCAAAATACAGAAAAAGTATTTTGCTTATTCTAAGTAATAAATTTAATGTATTAGCTTGAAATTAAAACTAAAATAAATATTTCAAGAAAGATTTTTCATTTTTTTAAATTTATTTTAAACCTTAGGCATTTTGTTTCTGAGGAGGTACTTAGTTCTATTCAACATGAAAAATAGATTTCTAGAACTTGTTATCAGTACTATGGTATAATCTTGTTATATCTGTGTATCTGTACCAGCAATGGTAATTAACTCAGGAATTGGTTCTTGCTAGATACATTTTGGGCATGGTGATTTATCTAAAACACAGAGAACAGCAGGATTTTTTTCTGGGTTAAGTGACCAAACATTAATCAAAACATGCTTCTTACAAGATCAGAGACTGCATAGTGAGAATCAGATTGAAAAAGTGAACAGGAAAAAATTCAATGATATATATATATATATATATATATATATATATATATATATATATATATATATATATATATATATACTAGTAGTATGGCCCGGCATTGCCCGTGCTTGATTCAAAAATCGTACGACTCATACAGCAATCGCTATCACTTGACTTAAAATATTTTTGCCCTTCCTTGACTTTAAAGGAGTGCCCTTTGCCGTGCTGATGTTGCTACATGCCTTACTTCTTGCCTATCTCACACTGCGAATTTTTTCAAAGCTCTATACTAAACATTAAATCTGTTACGAAAAAAGAACTAAACAAAATGAACATAAAACGATCAGCTTTAAAAAAAGGAATCGTAACTGGAAAAACCAAATGAAAAAAGAATGTTAACAACAAATACTTTTTCACACCCAACCCAGTTCTGCGGAATCAGAATCAACGCTGAGTTTAAGCAAGCGAATGTGCCAATTGGAGTAAAGTGCCATGTAGATTTAAATTTTTCCCACTTGTGACGAATGCAGCCATCGATTTTTTGCATGCTAGCATGCTAGTTAACATTCATGCCAGTCAGCTGTTGGCTCTCACGCTGGCCAATAGAATCTTCCTGCCTATTCGTGGCAGCCAGCTATAGGCTCTCACTCTGGCCAGTAGAAAATGGCTGCAAACTACATGAAAACTGCCATAGAAGCATGAAAAATCGATTATTTCCACTATCAATGGGAGCTGGGAAATGCAAAGTTGGTCGTGGCCTTGCCGCTAACTTGGAGCATGTGCATGTAAATTTTGGTGCAAATCTGTTGAAAATTGCGGCTGTGCATTCGTTACACACACACACACACACACACATCCTACCTTTTATATATATATATATATATATATATATATATATATATATATATATATATATTTGAGGAATAAAAAATATGGGATGATATTAAACATAAGATACAATAATATCCACGTTTAAAATGTAAGGTATCTTTTGACCGACGCATTTTCAAACACAATCGTCGGTAATCTAAAACAGAGTACTAACAAGAAAATTTTTTATTAATACCGTAATGAAACAGGATGGTAAGGGGGGGAACAAAAAAAAAAAAAATTGTTTTACCTCAAATCATGTAACCGTAAATTGTTTTACCTCAAATCATTTATTTATATATATATATATATGAAAATTTCTCCGAATTAATCAGTAGAGAGACAATATTATATGTCTCTCTACTGATTAATTTGGAGAAATTTTCATATTTGTCGACATGGAAAACAAATACTTACACACATATATATATATATATATATATCATATGTTGGTTGGTTAATCAGAGATTGGAAATTATCTGATTTTTGCTTTGATCCTTTGGTGATCATAGCTCTCCACAGTTTCCTGTTCTTTGCTTGTTCGTTATATCATCTAAACCTTGGTCTGCCATCCATTTACTCAAATTCATTCTTAATCATCTATGTGCCATCAACGATGGCACATAGATGATTATGAATGAATTTGAGTAAATAGATGGCGGAATAAGGTTTAGGCAATATAACGAACAAGCAAAATTTACAATTTCTCCAATTTCCTGTCATTTGTAGCTCTTCATAAACTTTGTATGGTGTTTCCACATAGTTCATCTTATTCCTCCTGCCATCCAGCTATTCAATCCTTTCTCAAGGGTTGCGTACATTAACGTGGTGTAATGGTTACCAAGCTTGCCTTGCTAGAACAATTACAACTGAGTAGTGATTTTGATCCTCACTGGGTACCCCGTACTTTTAGCCTCGTGCTACATCTAAGCTATGCTTATAAAATTACCATGCCTTTTCTCCAGGGTATTTGCATATAAATGAATATAACAAACACAAAAGGGATTGAAACTCAGCTCTCCTATCTCCAATTCTAAGCTGTTATCAATTACACCACCCTCATATCCAAGCTTACAGTACCTGGCATTCCTGAGTGGTTCCTCATCTACGAACTGACCAAGTTTGACGTTGCTTAACTTTGGTGATTGAACTAAATATATGCATTCTGTTTGCACAAATTCTGATGTTAAGTGATACTTGTACAGTATGTATATTTTCTTCTTCTTCTCCTTCATTTGTCCTGTCAGGATGTTGGCAATCATGGCTCTCCACAATTTCCTGACCATTGTAGTTCTTAATAAATTTTGTCTTTTTGTTATCTCTCTTAAATCCTATTCCACCATTTATTTATTCAAGCTGCTTCTTCTATGTGACATGTCCTTTCAGGAATTAGGTGATCATGGCTCTCCACAATTTCCTGTCCTTTGTAGTTCTTAATAAACTTTGTTTTTTTGTTATCTCTCTTAAACCTTGTTCTGTCATCCTTTTACTCAAGTTCATTCTACTTCTTCTTCTATGTACCATGTCTCTTCAGGACTTAGGTGATCATGGCTCTCCACAATTTCCAGTCCTTCGTAACTCTTAATAAATTTTGCCTTTTTGTTATTTCTCCTAAACCCTGTTCCACCATCAATTTGTTCATTCCTCTTCTTCTATGTGCCGTGTTTCTTCAGGACTTAGGTGATCATGGCTCTCCACAATTTCCTGTCCTTTGTAGTTCTTAATAAACTTTGTCTTTTTGTTATTTCTCTTAAACCTTGTTCCGCCATCCATTTACTCAAACTCGCTAGTTAGGTTAAACCTTCTTTTCCTCTGTCCCTCTTGCCTTCAATCTGTCCTGTGAGTATCAAATTTTCCAAGCCCTATTTCCTTATTATGTGCATTAGAAGTTTCAACTGTCTTTTTCTGATGTTAAGTATAAGTGGCCTTTTTGTAGAACATATTTCTGTTACAGTTTTTGAATTCAGTTGTCTTTTTCCCAGACATTATGCCAACCATGGCTAAAGAGCCCATTTTGCCCTTCTATTTATCCCATAGCTGGGGGGAGAATAGATGGATTCATACTATTCCTTAGGGTATTTGTACATAAGTGAATATAATGACCTTGACTGGAATTTGAATTCGGATCACCGACTTCTCATCTACTACCCATACATTCATCATCCTTCTGTCTATGACCCCATTGTGAAAAAATGATGTCAGTTGGTCTCAAATTCTTTACCAACCATTAGTCAGAAACTGACTGCTCAGTCACAATTCATTCGTTCTCATCAAACCGATGAAGTCATTGGCCTCTTGAAGCGTTGTCAACAAGGTGACAAAGGAGTTCCATTTACTCTGGTTTTGAAATCAGATAGATCCTTCTCTTAGACAGACTACTAATCAAGGTGTTGTAGAGTAGCTAGCACTCCTTGAGCACTCCACAAGATGTAATATTTTTTATGTAATATCCTAAAATAAAGTATATATATATATATATATATATATATATATATATATATATATATATATATATATATACAAATGTAATGAGATCGAAAATAATATAAATTCTAATGTTCACAGCATTAATTTAAAAGAGGGCTCAATACCAAGAGTAGAGCAATAATTATTTATTATAATTTTTACATATAGACAATTTTGGAGGTTTTCACCAATCAAGATGCAACCACATTGAAACAAGAATGCATCTTTGTAGTGAGACACTGAAGTCAATACTGAATGTCAACAGCTAAAGATGGTTTCGTTTTTCTTAATATGTTGATCTTGTTTTTGTTTTTTGTTTTTGCACATGAACAAAATTGAAAATATCCTTGATAATAGCTTATAGAGTAACTGAAAGTGCTCAGATCCAAAGCTCATTTGACTATTTTTTTACGCACACAATGTGCTAAAAATGTCTTCCACATATGCAAGAAAAATATAATAAAAAGTTTAAGCACATTTACTTGTCTGTTATTGTTAATTAAACCTGTTTAAAAGTATTGCAGAGTAGCTAGCACCCCTTGACCACTCTACAAGATGGCTTGGTTCATAGCATTAAATAGTCCATGATTAAATACTTCAACAGTTGATTAATAAGTTGATACTAAGCTGATTAATATTTGGATTGATTTTACTTCATTTGGCTATACAGCATTTGACTATACAGCATTTGACCCTCCTCTATTCCTTGTAAGTTGTCTTGTTAATTGTTTTGTAACTCATTTTTCTGTGTTTTTTGTATGTATCCATTAGCACTGGTGCTGAATAAATATATTAAGCACTCATTCTTCTCTATGTATCATTCACCTCAATGATACAACACAAGGCTAATGAGTTTTGTCTATGGGTATTATTCAATTTAAGCACACATGATTGAAGCAGAAAGAATTCACAGTAGAGACCAGTGTTCCTTGAACATTTTTAGATGCAGCCCAGAAAACAGAACTTTTTTTTGAGAGAGAGAGAGAAAAAGAGAGAAACAAAGCAAGAGAAAGAAAGAGGGAGGGAAAGAAACAGAGAGAGTGAGAGATAAACAAAGTGAGAGAGAGTTGGTAACTAGTTATTATCATGTGGCTTAAAGTCTATCAGTGCAGTGAATGGAATCAGCAGGCGGAGTTCAAATTCCAACCAAGCCTGTTTCGTCCCCTTTGCACTAATGCCCTGGGAAAAGGCATGAATCGATCTTTTTCCAGCTATGTGTTAAACAGCATAGTAGACTGGGTTCACTTGTTTTGGTTGACGGTCAGTCTAATAGAAATAAGGCTATGAATTCAAAACCAGACTGAAGAACGATGAGTGGCACGAGGTTACCTTGCTCCTTTTTATTTTTGTGGAAACTTTCTTAAAAAAAAATTTAGTTCTCAGACAAATGATCATTCTGAAATGCGAAACTAATTTGATACAGATTCTAAAATTTGATTCAAATTATAATTCATCAAGCGTGTGTCACTATATATCCTATGTCAGGGGTCAGCAACCTATGGCGCACGTTTCACACGTGGCATACAAGCAACTTCCAATGGCACGCAACAGCAAATAACATCATGAAGTTTGAACTAATAACTACTACAGCACAAAGAAAATATTTAGCTGTTTCAATTTTAATATATACTAAAGTATATATACTATATATTACTATATAAAATATATCGTAGTACAGATATATTGACATTGACTTGTATAAAAATACATCTCCTGCTGGCACACTGAATGATTTTAAAAGTTGGCAGTTAGAAAAAGGTTGCCGACCCCTGGCCTATATTATAATGACCCCTTGTAAGGTCAAATGTTATCCAGCACAATGAGGTTGACTGGGCTACATAGCTATGTCTGTAAGCAAATATGTGGATATAGATCCGACAGTATGAAGAAAAATATCGTCTTTTCATGTTGACTTCAATATTGTCTAATTTTAATTATGTTTTAATAACTATGTCCTGAAGAAGGTCTACTAGACCGAAACGTCTGATGTAAACACTGAAACAACATTAAAACAGCATACTTGCATATTTGGATTTTTGTTTTTCCATATTTTTCTTCATACCTATGTCTGTAGCCAGTGCATTGATGGCACAGCATCAAAGGTTGCATATCCGTACCCAAGATGAGCCTTCAAGTTGGATGATATCAGCTGTAGTTTGATGTGGAGAAGGATGTGCTCGGTTAGGTCTACTTACCTAAGATACATTATGCTTGAATCAAGCTTTCAACTTATATTTGTGAATGCAACTGGTTAGGTACCCAGTTGCGCATTGACCCTGCAAACACAGCCGGTCATGGGACTGATGATGCCCCCATATAGTTCTGTTTTGTTTAGAGAGGTGCATTTTGGCACTGCAAGGAAAAGTCTTAAAGAAAATGGAAATGAAAAGAAGTGACACTTATAATCAGAATCAGAAAGAGACAGTTGAAATTTCTATGACACATAATGAGGAAAGACGGCTTGGAAAATTTGACACTCAGAGGACATATCAAAGGTAAAAGAGACAGAGGAATGCAGCAGACCATTTACATGATGAGCTTGTGTAAATAGGTTCACCTATCATTCAGTTCACACTTTTCCCTGGACTTTTGAACAGGAGTAGAGGTTTATCCCTTGTTCTCTGTTTAGGATGAGATTTCCAGTTCCTTCTAAAGTCTATTTCAGCTCTGTACTCCTAACACTTGTTCTTTATTCTGCTAATAGAACTACACACACTAACGCTCTACCTAGAGTGGCTCTTGGGCCTTGTATTGGGTGAACATTAGTATAAAAAAGAGAAGAGAATTGCAGTGATAATCAAGAATGACATTTTGTAAGACAATCTTGTCAGTCATTGCTCTATGGTAGGGTGTCCATATTTACTAACCTTCTTTTAATCTGAACAATGTCAACCAGTTTAGAAGAAGGAAATTCCGAATTCAAAAACTTCCAACTATGGATAAATAGACAGGGTCCTATAGTCTTGGGTGGCAACCAGTCTAGGAGAAGAAAATTCTGAATTCAAAACTACCTGCTGCCTTATAGGTTCTATTTCTTTTGGCAAAGGTAAAGGGAAAATATTTTTAAGAGCTACAATGGATAGGAGGTCGTGGAGAGCCATGTTCGCCCACGTCCTGAAGGGGCATGACATAGAAGAAGATCTAGCACACTAAGCGAGGTATGACTGTAGAAGTTTTTTGTAGAGGGCATTTTATGTTATTATGTCGTATTTGTCATCACATATCAATTGGCTGCCATGACAACAAATTGGCGTCTCAAAGAGAATTAGGCTTTAAAGAAAGAAAAGGATAGGGCAAACTCTCAATGAAAAAGAAGGCCGCCTGTTCCAGGTCAAGTAGTCACACATGGCACTCCTGTTAATAACTGAGTTTTTGCCATCAAATGACAATGAAATGTGGACACTCTAGATTTCCTTCAAGAGGAAAAAACTTTATGGACACAGCGAATCACAGTGAAAGGTTTGGGTGGAGACCTTACCAGAAAGAAACCGAAAATGACTGCATAGCTAACAAGTACGTCTCACAGTAATGAGTTTTTACTGAGTGCTCCACACAAAGCTTTGGTAATCTCCATAAACAGGTCTACCTTGTCATAGGATAACGAACTAGTTAAATAAACTATTACTAAATATGTAAGTTTGATCTTCATTGTGTCTCCTTACTTGAGACCTAGTGCCATACTAACTGTTTTTTAATGCCATAGACATAGGTGATGATGGCTCTCCACAGATTCCTTTTCTTTATTATCAGCAAATTGCCAAGATTTCTTGGGAAGGATAGAGAAGTGCTTTCTCGTTGTCTTGAAAAAGACTGATCCGAAATCATGACTACTGTCATAATTTCGGATCAGTATTTTTCTCTTCAGGATATAAGAGCATATGGCTCTCCAGAGCTTCCATTTCCTTTATATTCTGTGAAAATTGTTATGAGTTTTTGTGAAAGATTGTGCATTGGTTTCTCATTTCTCTCTCAATGGTTTGGAATTCAGAGTAGTTTATTTTTTTCCTTCAGGACATAAATGAGCATAGCTTCCTTTCCTTTCATTTTCTGTGAGTATTACCATGATTTCCTGGGGAAGATAATAGAGTGGCTTTGTAGACAAAAAAAAACAAAAAAAAAAACTGGTGATGAGAGGGGGGGGTCACAAAGTCCAGTGCCTACTTCGTCTACCTCTTTGTTCAACTGTCAATCCGCACGTCCATCTCTATTGCATGCTGTCCGCCGAATGACTTCAATTCACCTGTGCTGCTGGCACCCCGCTTTTTATGCTACAGCCAAAATTTGCATGTGTGCAAATATCGTCCCTTTTTGGATGAGACAGGCATGCATAAATTGCGTCTTCAACAGCAGCCATATTTCTTTTTCATCATCACTTTACAGGCAAGACACATTCGTGCTCGTTTTCAAATTCTGAGGTAAGTCATGTCTTTCATCACAGGCTTCCCACTACCTTTTCGATGACTTGGAATTCAATGTGGTCATTCTGCCTTCAAGACAATCATGACTCTCTACAGCTTCCTTTTCTTTTCTTTTCTTGTTTTCTTCTCCAAAGCGTTATGTTCAGAGGAGGCTTTTTCTTCTCAGAATGATCACCACTTTCTACAATTTTTTTAATTTTATTTTCTGTGACAGTAGCCATGACTTCTTGGGAAAGATAGTAGAATGGTTTTGGATTGGCTTCTTTTTTACTGGCTGAAGATCCTAGTCTACCTTGCTATCCTTATAGTACCCTGTGTGTGTGTGAATGGGAGAAGAGATGGATTCTTGCATTTCCCAAGGGTATCTATACAAAAGGGCATACAACCAACAAGGCCAGAATTTGAACTCAATTTGCGTATTTCACTTTTTGCACCAATAAGTGTTATACTAGGCTTAGTGGTGCCTTGTCATGGGAGGATGATTAACAAGTTAGTCAAGCAGATCGTTATGACTGAGTAGTGAGTTCAAAACCTTATTGTGAAACGCACACACGTGGCCTTGTGCCAGCCTATTCTTTTCATTTTCCAACTATCACATTTCATTCTGTACAACACAACTCGTCTGAACAGTAGTTCCAGTAAGTTGAAGATTTTGAAAAATTCTTCAAAGAATTCCTTCAGAATCATTCTTTTATGCTGAAATACACAATTAGCTGACATGGTATAAGGTCAAGGAAGACGGGGGGGGTGAATTCTTAGATGACTGAATAATAATATAAGAAAATTTGTCAAAAAATACTGGAAACTTTTGCAATAAGCATACAGATGGGAGTTTCCCCACTATCTGTATATAATTGATACTTGATTTTTTATTCCCAATCATTTTGGTGAAAGTTTTTCATATTATGATTTAAATATGCAAAAATTATCAATAAAAACAGAGATTAGATTTTGCAGGCAGATTAGATAATATGAGAACAGGGAAAAAGTCTTTAATAGTCATTTGCTCTTCTCTCTCTCTCTCTGTCACTCACTCTGTGTGCATATGTATGTGTGCGTGTGTTTGTGTGTATGTGTGTGTGTGTGTGTGTGTGTGGATAGCTTTGTAGGTGATAAATTGGTTGAGAAAAAGATAAAAATCAGGTCAGAATTTCTATTCACAAACAATTATTCATCCTGATATATTAAATAAAGTGGTTAAGGTTAAAAGAAAGAAAGAAAGAAAGAAAGAAAAAAAGAAAAAAAGAAAGAAAGAAAGAAGCAAGAGAGGGAAAAATAAGAAAGAAAGGTAAAAAAGCAAGAAAAAGGAAAATGAAAGCAAGAAAAAAAGAAGGAAAAGAAAGCAAGAAAAAGAGGAAAAAGAAAGAAAGAAAGATAAAAGGAGAAAGAAAGAAAAATCAAAAGGGAGAAAAGCCAAGAAAGAAAGAAGTAAAAGAAAGCAAGAAAGAAAGAGGGAAAAACAAGAAAAAAGAGAAGAAAGAAAGAATGAAAGGTTGGAAAAGAGCAAGAATGAAAGAAGAAAGATAAAGCAAACAGTAAAGAAAGAGGAAAAGGAAGGATGAAAAAAAAGAAAATAAGATGGAACAAAAGAAAGAAAGAAAGAAGGAAGGAAAAGCAAGAGGGGAAATAAGAAAGAAAGATACAAAAAAGCTAGAAAGAAAAAGAAAAATGAAAGCAAGAAAAAAGAAGGAAAAGAAAGCAAGAAAAAGAGTGAAAAGGAAAAAGAAAGGAAGGAAGAAAGAAAGAAATAGAAAGCAAGCAATAAAAAAGAGGAAAAGAAAGAATGAAAAGAAATTCTGATGGAGGAACAAATGATAAATTAGTAAAAAATAAAGAAGAATTAAGGAAAGAAAGAAAAAAGGAAAGAAAGATGAGAAAGTATGACTAAAAAGAAGAATGAAGGGAAGAAATATAATAAAAGAATGAAAAGAGAAATGAGAAGATGAACGAAAGAAAGGAAGAAAGAATGACCATGAAGAGAGAGAAAATAAAAAGAAAGAAAGAATGGAAGAATTATAGTAAAAGAAAGAAAGAAAGAAAGAAAGTAAGATCCAAAGTAAGAAATGAGACAAAAAAAAGAAGGGGAAAGAAAGAAAGAAAGAAAGAAAAGAAAGAAAGAAAGAAAGAAAGAAAAGAAAGAAATGGTGTGAAAGATAGAAAGGGAAAAAGCGAAAAATGAAAGAAAGAAAGATTATGAAGAAAATAGCTGCATGAAAGAAATGGGAAGAGAGATAGAATGAATGTAAGAAACGAAAAAACAAGGAAAGAAATATTAGAAAAGCAAACATGAAATGAAGTAAAAGAACTGGAAATAAATACCTAAAAACAAACAAAAAAAAAAAAACAAGAAAAATGAATTTTAATCAAAAGCTAAAAATAAATAAAATAAAATAAAATAAAAAAAATCCCCTCCTCAACGGAACATGAATAATAAAATACAAAAAAGACAGGAAAAAAGTCATAAGTTTTTCCTGCTATCTTAGTAAAATGGCATCAATCCACCTGGACTTGCTGACAAATCCTTTATGCTGATCTAATCACAGACAAAAAAGATAAGAGATAAAATCTAGGCCAGGCACATAGCACTTATTAAAGGAAAGAAAGTACGTCCTTAGAATATTATCTCAAATATCCTGTATTCCAACCCCAGCTCAGTTGAGGGGTCATCTGTATATCTCAAGTTTGAGTAATGGATCTTTTTTCCCCCCAGAATATAAATTAATAAAAACCTGACCTATTCTACAAGGCATGGAAAGACATAACTAGATAGTAAGTACTTCTGGTGTATTATTACCTTACGCCTTGGTGTGTCAGTTAAGAAGAAAGAAAGAAAAAGAAAGAAAGAAAGAACAGAAAGAAAGAAAGAAAGAAAGAAAGAAAGAAAGAAGAGGTGAAAAGAATGTAATAAAAGGAAGAGGAATAAGAAAGAAAAATGAAGAGGAAGAAAGAAATGGAAGAATTATGATAATGGTAAGAAAAAATTTAAAAAAATGGAAAAAGAAACAATAAAAAAAGGGAGGATAATAAGTAAAAATGAAAAGAATAATAAAAAAGAAAGAAATGGGAAGAAAGGAAGAATGAAATAATGTATGGAAGGAAAAAAGAAAGAAAGAAAGAAAGAAAAAGAAAGAAAGAATGAAAGAAAGAATGAAAGAAAGAATGAAAGAAAAAAGAGAGAAAAGGAGAGAATGAGAGAGACAAAAGAAGCAAAATTAAGGTTTTCAATGAAAGAAGATAAAAGTAAAAAAAGGGAGGGATAAAGGGAGAGAGAGAGAGAGAAAGATAAAGAGAAAGATATATATATATATATATATATATATATATATATAGAGAGAGAGAGAGAGAGAGAAAGATAAAGAGAAAGATATATATATATATATATATATATATATATAGAGAGAGAGAGAGAGAGAGAGAGAGAAAGACAGAGAGACAGAGATGAAGGTGTACAAAGAGAAAAGACAAACTTATTTCTTCCTTCATTGAAAACCTTAATTTTACTCAAGGTTTTCAATGAAGGAAGAAAAAAGTAAAAAAGGGAGGAATAAAGGGAGAGAGAAAGATAGATAGAGAGAAAGATATATATATATATATATATATATATATATATATATATAGAGAGAGAGAGAGAGAGAGAGAGAGAGAGAGACAGAGACAAAGGTGTACAAAGAGAAATGAGAAAAGGAGGAAAATGAAGGTTTTCAAGGAAAGAAGAAAAAATAAAAAAAGGGAGGGATAAAGGGAGAGAGAAAGATGGAGAGAGAGAGACAGACAGACAGAAATGAAGGTGTACAAAGAGAAAAGAAAAGGGAGAAAAATTAAGGTTTTCAATGAAGGAAGAAATAAGTAAAAAGAGAGGAATAAAGTGAAAGAGAGAGAAAGGTATATATATATATATATATATATATATATATATATATACATAGAGAGAGAGAGAGAGAGATAGACCGACAGAGAGACAAAGGTGTACAAAGAAAAGACAAAAGGAGCAAAACTAAGGTTTTTAAAGAAGAAATGAAGGAAAAAAAGGTCAAAAACATGCAAAGAGAGAACACAAAATGTAAGTTTTGGAAAGAAAGAAAGAAATAAAGAAAGAAAGAAAGAAAGAAAAAAGAAAGAAAATGAATGACAAAAGAAAATAAGTGAAAGAAAGAAAGAAAAAAGAAAGAAAGAAAGAAAGAAAGGAAGAAAATAAGTGAAAGAAAGAAAGAAAAAAGAAAGAAAATGAATGAAAAAAGAAAATAAGTGAAAGAAAGAAAGAAAGAAAGAAAGAAAAAAGAAAGAAAGGAAGAAAATAAGTGAAAGAATGAAAAAGAAAGAAAAAATGGAAATAAAGAAAAAAAACGGGGAAAAGAAAAAAGACAAAAGAAGGAAAAAGAATAAATTTGAGAACGTGAAAATGTAAGAAAGGAAAAACTGATAAAAGACAGTAATTATTCAAGAAAGTAAGGACAAAACTTATAAATGAGAAAGCAATGGTATGAATGATTTGTTTTTTATGGATTGTCAACCCGTTGCAGGTTATTTAAAGCCAGAAAACATTTTTTTAGATTGTAAGAAATTTTTATTTTTTTTAGATAATAATGGTTTACAAGTCTTATTAATTAACCCATAGATGGGGGGAGAAGAGGTGGTTTCATCCCTTTCCCATTGTTATTTATGTATAAGTGAATATAATGAACCCAATGAGAAATTGGAACTCAGTTCTCCGATTAATAACTTTGATCCACTATCCATTATACCATCCACATATCTTAGCACCTGGTATTCCCAAGCTGTCCCCTCATCTAGCTAAAGTCTTAATGCTGCTTAAGTTCAGTGATTGTACAGGAACCAGCATTTCAACGGGATATGGCCGTAAGATTACAGATGACAATTTTTCAGCTAGTAGATATACATTCTAACAGCAGCTCGGCTAAGATTAGTAATTTGTCATTAGTGAGTAATTAAATGTCACAACTATTAATGTCAATTAAATATTCTGAGAATATCCTTAATTTTGCTAAGGAAATGAACTTTTAATTGACCTCATTAATAACATCATTGCAAATGTCATATTGTTTCTAAAATTCTTCATGTATGTTTGTGTGTGTACAGATTCAGATATCATATTTAGGGCACCTGTTCTGGTTTTTGTCCACTTACAATAGATAGATAGTCCTTTGTTCTCACCTTCCTTTATGCTGTAACCTAGGGAAGGTTACTGAATTCACATGAAGGTTGGTAATGAACGATAATACTTAGGACAAGAACAACACATATAAGATTCGCCAGCAGCACGTAGAAGAAGTAATCAATTGCTAGAAGTGAGTCAAGTGAATTCCACAATGAATCTCCAACTGCAGACCAACATACAGTATTTACTACTGTATTTATGTGAATGTGGACATACCCATTATCATCTGTAGATATGCTGAAACACTTTACAAACATGTCAAAAAATCAATTCATGAGCAAGCGGAACAGCTCATCGTTGCAAATGTAATATTGTTTCTAAGATTCTTTGTGTGTGTGTGTGTGTGTGTGTGTGTGTGTGTGTGTACAGGTTCAAACATCATATTTAGGGCACCTGTTCTAGTTTTTGTCCACTTACTGATGTAATGAATATGCATACACCTGGTTCCCCCTCACAGTAATATGATTGCCTGGTGTCAGCCATAAATACAGACTGATGTGGAAGGTACAGGATGATGCCTATTGGCTACCACTACAACAAGGACCAGTCCATTACGGTTACCTGCTAGATTGTCCTACTCGGTTACAGTAGTCCAAAACCACTTTACTACTTTGAACAAATATATACCTTTTCAGGACATATCATTTACAATAGATAGTCCTTTGTTCTCACCTTCCTTTATGACCCTGCCATAGAACGCTATCATTCTTTGGTATTTGACCAATCATGGCATCATTATTAATGGTCAAAAAAAAAGAAGAAGATAAATAGAATAGTTACTCATGAATACGAACTTCATATTTTGAAGATGCTGATAAAGAATGTAATTCCCTAGGGAATTTTTAGCAGATGCCAGATACTTTAGCAAAGGAAAATTGTTTAGTTCATCAATTTCAAAAAGTTCCTTTTTTTTTTTTGATAAATATTCTACTTATAGATAACAAAGCTTTTACCAAAAATCCTCAGATATGGAAGTAATGGTTGCATGTAAAAAGTGAAAGCTTTGTAGTGGCACTGCCCCTAGTCAAAGTAAAATAATGGCAACAAAAATTTATCATATGAAAATGGTGGATTGTCATTACTTATATGAAAAGAAATGAAATAAATTTCAACAAGACGATCTTTTATATTTTTGCTTTTATATAACTGGGTTTAAAAGGGGGAGAAAATACAAAGTATGAAGGTGAAAGGAAGAAAAAGTTAAAAGTTGGCAATTGTGTGAGTGAAAAAGTTAAGTTACTAAGGGGAATGATATCCCCATGCCTGGGAACAAGGTTTGTTTGATGTCACTTCTACCACATGTTAGAAGGAAAAGAGAGAAAAGTGAAAGAAAGACAGGAAGTGTCCAGTTTTTAAAACTGCTTAACAGCGCCACCTAACAACATATTGGTGAAACTAAGAGAGAGTAACACACAGGTTAAAAAAAAAAACTAGGATCATAAACCATGTACACTAGCTTCCTTTACATCATAATCATTTCTCAGAATTTTATAACAGGGGTTTTACCATAGAACATTGGTTGGCAAGCTAGTCTTTCTGGCTATTATAACATAATATTTGATTATAATATAACACTAAATTTGCAATGGCTAAAAAATTGTTTAAACATTTCTGGCTTCCATCAAATTAACACTGAAAGGTATGTGGTTTTGGATCTTGTTGAAATTTAGATCTTCTTGGAAGATCTTTTCCTCCTCTCATTATTCAGGAATTTATATAACTTCTTTGTTATCCTGTTCCCTTGTGTGTGTCAGCTGGGTTCACTTCCTTGATTACGTTGATGCATGCGCCAACATTATTCAAGGCTAGATTGTGCACTTGGTGGCTTTGAGTAACCCTAGCTCCTAGGCCTTTTGACATTCTGAGGTGACACAAAACCTTTTTTTGTATCTCTTTGCATGAACCCATGACATAATATTGCTTTTTATATACAGTAATGTTTTCAGAAGTAGCTTTTGTAATGTTTTGCAATATACTGCTAGCCTGCTTTTTATATACAGTAATATTTTAAGAAATAGCTTTTGTAATGTTTTGCAATATACTGCTAGCCTGCTTTTTATATACAGTAATGTTTTCAGAAGTAGCTTTTGTAATGTTTTGCAATATACTGCTAGCCTGCTTTTTATATACAGTAATGTTTTCAGAAGTAGCTTTTGTAATGTTTTGCAATATACTGCTAGCCTTATTTTTATATACAGTAATATTTTAAGAAATAGCTTTTGTAATATTTAGCAATACACTGTTAACTTGCTTTTTATTTACAGTAAAGTTTTCAGAAATAGCTTCTGTAACATTTTGCAATATTCTGCTAGTTTACAGATAGCTTGTATTTTATATACAGTAATGTTTCCAGAAATAGATTTTGAAATATTTTGCAATATACTGCTAGCTTGCTTTTTATTTACAGTAATGTTTTCAGAAATCGCTTTTGCAATGTTTTGCAATATACTGCTAACTCACAGCTAGCTTGCATTTTATATACAGTAATATTTTTAGAAATCGCTTTTGTAATGTTTTGCAATATACTTCTAACCTGCTTTTTATTTACAGTAATGTTTTTAGAAATAGCTTTTGCTGTTTTGGAATATGCTACTAGCTTACTTTAAACATCATATTGTTAAATACACCAAAAACTATTTTTTTCTAAATAAGTCCTGCAGAAATAAGGACTTAACTAATATGCCCATAATATTTTATGCTGTCAAATCCAGTTCAGTAAGTCCCTGAGTTACTATAGTCATAATGATTCATGGTTACAACACAGTCTCCATTAATCTTGTTTTGACTTTTGCCATTTGCCTCATAAATAAAGCAGCATTAGTCAGTTCCTTATTGTACGCCATACTGGATTGTTGTGCATCCACTCTCTTTCATTTGTGTTGTGTTTGTGAAAACTTAATGCCCTTCACTATCTCACCCAAGCATAGTGCAACCTCTTCTGATTGTGGTACTTTAAAGAAAAGGAAAGCCATCATCATGGAAGTGAAATCAGACATTGTAAAACACTTCAAAAAGGGAGAAACAGTGACAGACATGGGTCAGTTGCTTAGCTTAAGTTGTTTGATTGTCACTTAAAACATGCATATATGTGTATACATATTTAGTTTCCTTGAAGAGATGACATTTTCTTGTTAACCTGTAAGTTGGTGAATTCCTGCTAAAAAAAGAAAAACACATTTGTTTTTCTTTTTTCCCCAGATTTGCTATTGCTTCTAAAGACGGCAAGATAGACAACAGTGTTAAAATTACACATTTAAGTGCCAAATCTAGGTGCATCGTCAGTGTTGTTGCTCCCATGTTAGAAGTTTTGGGTCTAAATAAACAACAGACTTCTTCGGTGGGCAACCCAACTGAAAATGATCAGTATTCAGCCCGCACACAGAGTAAATTTGCTACTAGATTTAGGATGTGCTTTATATAAGTTCCTCCAGAAAACGGCAACTAATCAAGTCTACACTTAGGCTATTCAATGTTATAGATCGGGTACGCTTGGTTTTACTGAATCTCCTACATGTGGCCAAGATAGGGTGTTGTTTTTAGGAAGAAGAAAAAACAAAACTATTACTGGCAATAAATGTACAAGCAGCTTAAAACAATTTAATTTCATTATTATTTTCATATCATTTCAGTATGTATCCTCCATGTGTTTGTTTAGTCCTAATTATATTAAGATATGTCATAAAAATGTGTTATTATGTCATAAGTTATTACTTTACTATTGCATTAGCTTAGGTAAGTGATGCAAGTGATTATTCACAAAAAATCGTGGATATGTTCCTACTTAAATTGAAAATTGGCATTACGACTCCTCGTAGAAATGGAACTCTGTGGTAAATCAAAGACCCTCTCTGTATATCTGCATAGACCCTGTCAAGGTTCACAATGAGCTTAACAGTTTTTTACATTTGTTACTCTCCTGCCTGGGTGATAATTGCAGGAGAACAGTTTACCGAAGTGTTTACCTACCAACCATATGTGAAAATATCAAATATTAAAAGATGTCAGTTGTGACAAACCTACTCTAGCAGTCAGTCATCTTAAATTAACTGTAAAGAAATAAATTTCAAGATTCTCATCAATCTTATGACTCAGAAGTTTATAAAATGACAGAACTCATAACTTATAGGGTATTTATGCATGAATTTCAATGGATGAAAGCATTTTGCTTTTTTACTTAACCCTCTGAAGACGAAGAAGTGGTGAATGAGCAATTGTAGCAGGTAGTAAATTTGCATCACACCCAGGTGTCAGCATGAATCAAAGATCTTCCTGATTTATGCTCAGTTGTACAAGCTTCAGTGAATTTGTTTAAGCAGTGGATTGTAAAAATCAAAATTCTGTTTCAGTAAATCTACATGTAGTCTATGAGAAACACAAAACTTGATCAGAATCAAAAATTAATGTCTGCCAGAAATTCCGAGAAGATGTTATCGTTAATAAAAATATCCAGGAAAAATTCCATGGTTTTCCTATTTAGTTTTTCTGATGAACCATAATTTCTAAATTAATGATTCAATAAACTACTTGAGACTTCTACGACCATAAAAGACCCATGGAAATTTCCCTATTGCATTGCTAAATATTTGCATTTAACAATTTTAACAAAATATTGCAATAACAATTGTAAATATGAATGCTGGCTTTTATTGAAAGAAGTAAGAGGGTACAAATGAAATTGACAAGTTTTTCCATTACACTAAAACAGACATTAAACGCTTGAGAGTGTATCTGCTTCCTGTCACTTTTTTTCTTTCTTCTTTTCTTTCTTTATTTTTTCTTTCTTTCTCTGAAACCAAGCATCATAGTTGATATGTCTTTTCCATCTTTCTTAACAATCAAAATGGAAGAATCCATTAGTTATAAGGTATGGGCAGGGAATTTCTTTCTTTCTTTCACTGAAACCAAGTACCATAGCTGATATGTCTTTTCCATCTTGCTTAGCAATCAAAATGGAATAGTCCATTATTTATAAGGTATGGGTAGAGCAGCTTTCTTGCTTTCTTTCTTTCTTTCACTGAAAACAAGTATCATAGTTGATTTCTTTCTTCTTTCTCTGAGACCAACTTTCTTTCTTTCTTTCTTTTTTTCTTTCTTTCTTTGAAACCAAGCACCATAGTTGACATCTTTTCCATATTCATTAGCAATCAAAATGGAATAGTCCATTATTTATAAGGTATGGGTAGGGCAGCTTTCTTTCTTTCTTTCTTTCTTTCTTTCTTTCTTTCTTTCTTTCACTGAAAACAAGTATCATAGTTGATTTCTTTCTTCTTTCTCTGAGACCAACTTTCTTTCTTTCTTTCTTTCTTTCTTTCTTTGAAACCAAGCACCATAGTTGACATCTTTTCCATATTCATTAGCAATCAAAATGGAATAGTCCATTATTTATAAGGTATGGGTAGGGCAGCTTTCTTGCTTTCTTTCTTTCTTTCTTTCACTGAAAACAAGTATCATAGTTGATTTCTTTCTTCTTTCTCTGAGACCAACTTTCTTTCTTTCTTTCTTTCTTTCTTTCTTTCTTTCTTTCTTTCTTTGAAACCAAGCACCATAGTTGACATCTTTTCCATATTCATTAGCAATCAAAATGGAATAGTCCATTATTTATAAGGTATGGGTAGGGCAGCTTTCTTGCTTTCTTTCTTTCTTTCTTTCTTTCTTTCTTTCACTGAAAACAAGTATCATAGTTGATTTCTTTCTTCTTTCTCTGAGACCAACTTTCTTTCTTTCTTTCTTTCTTTCTTTCTTTCTTTCTTTCTTTCTTTCTTTCTTTGAAACCAAGCACCATAGTTGACATCTTTTCCATATTCATTAGCAATCAAAATGGAATAGTCCATTATTTATAAGGTATGGGTAGGGCAGCTTTCTTGCTTTCTTTCTTTCTTTCTTTCACTGAAAACAAGTATCATAGTTGAGTTCTTTCTTCTTTCTCTGAGACCAACTTTCTTTCTTTCTTTCTTTCTTTCTTTCTTTGAAACCAAGCACCATAGTTGACATCTTTTCCATATTCATTAGCAATCAAAATGGAATAGTCCATTATTTATAAGGTATGGGCAGGGCATTTCTTTCTTTCTTCTTTCTCTGAAACCAAGTTTCTTTCTTTCTTTCTTTCTTTCTTTCTTTCTTTCTTTCTTTCACTGAAACCAAGCACCATAGTTCATTATTTTAAGGTACAATCGGAGCATTTCTTTCTTTCGTTTTACACAACACACCCCACGTGTAAAATGTTTAAAAGTAATGAATATTTTTCGATTTCAATAAATATCTGTTATACTGGAACACACCTATTCTATAGTTAATAGACTCTCCCACCTATAATAAGTAGGAGTAGTAGTAGGGGTCGCCCAGAGAGTTGGTCAGTCAGTCGATGTCGGACGACTGTTAGTCGGATATTAAAGTACCAGCCACCACAACTAGATTGCTGCGTCATTACCTATATCAAGTTCCTAGTTTTGTACGTCGAACCTATTTTAGGGCCGACTTAGTACAAATAGAAGCCTCCACTGTGAAACCATTACATAACAGTATCATACCTAGAAGATTGTCTAATGAATGTAAATCTACAAAAGTTATATTCTGAAAATTTTTCCTTATTTGTTATGACTAAACCAGTCTACTTAAATAGTGCCATAAATATATTAAAATAAAGCAATTGGGAGAATATATATATATATATATATATATATATATATATATATATATATATATATATATATATATATGTGAAAATATTGTAGAAAATAGGAAAGAAACTGGTTTGGTAAAAGATCCAAAGTTCCTTAGTATTTTTGTAATTATTTTTAAAAAATAGTGCTCGATACGAAAGTAGAGCATAAATATAATTATTTATTTAAAAATATGATTCCAACTCGCTACATAAGAGGTCTCATGTTTCAAAACAAGAGCCGAAAACTTCAAAATAATATTTGAATTAATTTGAGTTAAAGTAGGCTCTGTTCCATCTTCAAGCGAAATTTTTTGGGAATGAACTTATTTCTGAAATTTACGAGTTTTAATAGTATGGTCAGAATTGAAATCAAAAATTTCCATGGTAACATCAAGGGCGGATTGTTTAGAATCGGCAGGGGTGGGGTGTTAATAATTTGTAACAATCCGCCCTTGATGTTACCATGGAAATTTTTGATTTCAATTCTGACCATACTATTAAAACTCGTAAATTTCAGAAATAAGTTCATTCCCAAAAAATTTCGCTTGAAGATGGAACAGAGCCTACTTTAACTCAAGTTAATTCAAATATTATTTTGAAGTTTTCGGCTCTTGTTTTGAAACATGAGACCTCTTATGTAGCGAGTTGGAATCATATTTTTAAATAAATAATTATATTATATATATATATATATATATATATATATATATATATATATATATATATATATAAAACAACGTGTGGAGGAAGATTAAGAATAAGAATAGAAAAACATTACTTTACATAAAATGGCAAATAAAAAAATATCAAAAAATGAAGGAAAAATATTTTGAAATGTGTTTTTCGATTCTCCATTTTATGGTGAGTAATATTTGTCCTTGCTCTCTCACCTGTTTTTTTTTTTAATACACTTGATATTTGTGATATATGTGAATATATATTTATGAAATGTCTATTTTTAAAGACATAATAAAATTTTGACCCCTACCAAGCCCAGATTATTTAATTAAAAGATTTAATTAAATTTAAACATACTAATAACAGACTTAAACCTGAAGTCCCCAAAGAATTTTCTCAAGCAATATAACGATAAAGCATCTAAAAATTTAAAGAAAAGATTTTATGAACACAAAAGAAATCTTTTACAAAGTAATACACACAATGTGTCCATTATTCATTGTAATAGGTCTGATTATTTCTTGTATATCAAAGGATTTTGATATAAAATTTTATGATAAAACTTCCTAAAAAGTGGATACTATATCCATAAAATTGTGAATAGGAAAAGATAAGTTGAACATTTGATTTTTTTAGTGTTGTAGATATATATATATATATATATATGAAGACATATAGTCTTAAGATATGCTATATTTATGGGATATTTGTTGGAAGTTCAACATTCCAATCACCTGAAGAAGGCCAGAGCATACAATGGCCGAAACGTTATAATAAATATGGTGATAAAGATGAGGACAATAGTCCGAATAATGTAAATAGTGTACATAATGCCTCATCTCAGAAATATAGACAGATACTGATAAAAATATAGTTTTAAAATATGCTATATTTTTGGTTAAAGTGGTTAATATGAGAGATAGAACATATGTAAATATAAAAGTGTACATTGAGGCCATGGGTTGAAGATTGTATTTAAACATGAAACAGACTGTCACCAGTGGGTACTGATCTCAATGTTCATATATATATATATATATATATATATATATATATATATATATATATATATATATATATACAAAGGAAAAGAGACAATAGGAATACTGTAGTTTTAGCTGACACTTTTATCCAATGTGGACAATTTCAAGGCAAAAAGCAAATTAATTTATTGAAACAAAGTATCTATTAACAACCAAAATGTCATTAGCAACTAGAAGAATTTAGAAATGCTATTGTATATTTATATGGTCAACTGAAAAATTACGTCAATTACTTTATATTTGAAGAGAATATTTTCACATTTAGAAATAATGTTTGTCTTGTGTTGGTGAATTCAAACGTTTTTTTATTTCTTGATATAATTGTTGTGTACGTTGGCTTGGGAGAGTATTGATTCTGTTAGGAAAGGTGATATTGGGAAAAAACCTGGGTGTAGATTAATATTTGGATAATATTTAGTGGCTGTACTCTCGAGGATTTTCCTTCTGGGTGAAGTATTTTCTTTTTTTTATGAGTATAACATTTATAAAATCAAAATTAATCTCCGCCCATAAATTTTTTAGTTGACCATATGAATATACAATAGCATTTCTAAATTCCCACTTGCTAATGACATTCTGTTTGTTGTTTATAGATACTTTGTTTCAATAAATTCATTTCGCTTTTTATCTTGAAAAAATCCACAATGCGATGATAAAATGATGTCAGATAAAACTAGAGTTTTCCTATTGTCTTTATTCCTTTATACATATCATCTTTTTCTACAGGTTAATTTTTATAAATTTATATATATATATATATATATATATATATATATATATATAGATGTATGTAGTTTTTGTATTTTTCTTCTATGGATTATATAGGGTTTCTCTTTGTCATTGTGTAGGAAATAATTTGGTTATTGGAGGAGTTTGAAAGTGTTTTCTCCATATTTTTTTCTTCAGGACAGCAGGACAAGCATAATTAGATGATCATAGTCAATGGAAAATCTATCCTTGAGGCATGATGTCAGCATGACTCATTATAACTTAAGAACTTGTCAGAAAATCCTTGCAGAATAAATGATGGCAGTTTTCGAGAGGTTTGCAATCTTCATCTCAATTCCAATTTTCCCTAACTGCTCTTTTAAATTCCTAGGATGTGTTCCAAGTGCATCCATTGTTATCGGAATTAGTTTCTACAATCATGTTCCATAGCTTTTTCAGATACTGATATTTTTCAATATTTTCAGTTTCTTTGAAGCCCACTCTTGTATTGGATAGAACAGCAAAGTCAATAATTTGACACTTTCTATTCCCTTTAGCTATAACAATAAGTTTGTGTCTTCGTGTTTCAATGCCATTATCTGTCTGGACTGAGAAATCCCATAATATCTTGTAACTGCCATTTTCTACTACTACGTCCGACTGATGTTCATACCACTTCTTGTTTACACAGAAGCCAAGGCCCAAACTGAAGCCAAACTTCCCAGTGAATTCTCTGATGAATCCAAATCGTGCTGTCACTAATACTCCTTCTGTGGCAACTTGTGACATTCAGCAAGTAGAGAATTAACTGTCTCATCATCTTGTTCACACATCCTGCATTTGCTTTCTTCTTGAGACCTGTCTATCCTGACCTTGGCTGTTTTTATTCTGATGGCCTGCTCCTGACTACAAGTATGAGTGATTCTTTAGAAAACCATCTTTTACCTAAAGCCACCTCTCAAGTCCACCAATTGTCCCTGTTTGCTGAAAACAACTGAATATGAAGCTTCTTTACGTGTTGATATTAGAAGCAATCCATAAGAAACCTTAACATAATTGTTGTTGTATTCTCTTTATCTATAAAATAAGGTCATGCTTCAATGACATGATCAGTCTGGACTGAGAAATCACATAATATCTTTTAACCGCCATTTTCTTCTGCTGCCATTTCTCTTTTGCACCAAAGCCTAAGTTATGGCACACTCCCTGATGTATTCTCTGACCAATCCAATCATGTCATCGCTTATATTCCTTCTGTCAGTCCTGGGTATGATGATAAACTACATCTGGCAGCATGACCTCTGATTGAGAGATTGGTGGTTTTGAAGAGTGTGGAACCACCTCTTAATTGCTGTTAATCCCAAGTCCATCCTAATTCGGAGTGGTAGCACCTGTTAGGGTCCCAGCAATAGGCAAATAGTCAACCCCCAAACAAAAACAAAACAATATGAAAGTATAAAAGTACCAGCAGTACATTTTTATATAAAAAATGACCAACAACTCCTATTCTTACCAAGAACACCTATTGATAGTAAAATGACTAACAATACCTATTATTACCAACAATACCTATTAATAGTAAAATGACCAACAACACTTATTGATAGTAAAATTACCAACAACACCTATTTACAGTAAAATGACCAAAAATACATTTTTAAAGCAAAATGACCAACAATTCATTTTATCTTTAGTTGAAGGCATACATTTGTGTTCAAAATATTTCAATTTCAGCATTAAATAACTCATTGATGTGCGGCTAAACAACATCAGCCAAGCAACCAATCAACTTCTTCTGTGTTAACTTGGGATATTCAGCAAGTATGCAGTTAACTGCCTCATCAACATGTCCACACATCCTACATTTGCTTTCTTCTTGTGACCTGTCTATCCTGGCCTTGATTGCATTCATTCTCATGGACTGCTCTCATGCTGCAGTTATATGAATCAGCTTCTCTCTTACACTGATGTCAAACTTATGACATAGTTTCTAATAGATTCTATTATTATTATTATAGTATGTGGTATCATCTTGCCAGAAAGTAATTGTAAGGGCCTAATTACCAAGTGCCCTCTGGGGTCTATGAGTGAAAAGAGCACACTAGATGAGTTATCTAAGCATATTTGGGATGTTTTGTTTAGAAGGAAAAGGTTTTATGGATGATGTGTCCAGATCTACACAAAGTAATCTTTTGTAGCTCTAGGATGCTGATGAGTCCAGGAATTTTACTAACAGCATATATGATACCCTTCTTTATCATACCTAATGCCCATATCACAACAGAGATAATTGTAGCTTTAAGTTTCAACATTTTTTGTTACTTACTTCGATGTGCAGATCCTTATTATTTAACAGTTTTTTAAATTATTTTTTTAGAAACATTGGAATTCTGTGGGCAATTCATATGTTGGCAGTTTCCTTTTATTTGAAATCTTTTATAGCTATGTCTGGTCTACTTTCATTATTATTATTGTTATTATTATTATTATAATATTATCATCATTATATTTCAGTTTCTGCTATCGTCATGCTACCTACCAAGTCTGTTTACAGCCACATTGAAACATCAATTCTCGTACGATCATTGAAGTTAAACGTTTAGTCTGGCTTGTACCTGGGTGACCACTTGGGACTACCATGTGTTGCAAGCTTGGGTGTGCAGATGGTATAATGGATAATGGCTTGGAATTGTTAATTGGAGAGCCGAGTTCCAATTCCCATTGGGTTTGTTATATTCAGTTACATGCAAATACCCTTCAGAAAGGTATAAATCTACCTCTTCTTGCCCCCAGATGTAGATTAATTAGTAAAACTTGTATCATTAAACCAGTATTATCTCGGCGCCCCCTCTCAAATTCTTAGACTCTTTAAATATTTTCTGGCTTTAAATAACATTCAAAGGATTGATAAGCCATAAAAAGACAATCGTAGTTTTCAGTTTCCATATTTTTTGTTAATTTGATTTGCAGGTCCTTACAATTTGACAGTTTTTGAAATTCTTTTTTTGAAACATTGGAAATATGTTAGCAGGTTCCTTTTTTGAAATCTTTTATGACTATATCTAGTCTATTTGCATAATTATTATTATTATTATTATTATTATTATTATTATTATTATTATTATGTTATCATTATATTTCAATTTTTGCTATGGCCACATGACCTACCAACTCTGCAGGATGACCTGACACAGGTAGTGGTGTGTTTTTATGGCTACATTTTATGTTTTGTTTTTCTAACTCCCATAACATCATTACATGGACAAAATTCTTCTTAGTCTGTGGGCTGTACTTATCAAGACATTTTTTTGTATTTCTCTTAGGCCGGGATTTCCAGGGATTTTTTCAATATGTTGTTGTATTCCTTTTTTTATCATTCCAAGCGCACCTACTGCAACTGGTACCATTCTTGTTTTCAAGTTCTACATTTTTTCTATTTTCATTTCCAGATCTTTATACTTCAATAGTTTTCAAATTTCTTGGTTGCTATGTTACAGTTCACTGGGCTTATTATTATTATTATAATAATTATTATTATTATTATTATTGTCATTTTATTTCCTTTGGTTTCTGGTATGTACTCATTTCTTTCTGGGTTTTGACCAGAGATCTAAGGTCATAAATGGCAATATGACATTTTCCACTGAGCAGTTTTGAAAAAAAAAATGTCATACATATTTTATCCTTCGTAAGCACTTTGTAAGGTTTTGGCTGTACCTGTGAGTACAATTATTTGTATTTCTTTAAGGCATAGGCTACCAGTGATTCCTTCAATCAGTCTCTTGGAATCTTTTTCAATCAATCCGAGGGCTCCAACTACAACTTGAATTGGTAATGTCCTCATGCACCACATTTTTGAGATTTCAATTTCAAGGTCCTTGTATATTGATAGCTTTTTGAAGATCTCCAAAGATACATTGCAGTCTGCAGGAACTGCCATGTCAATAAGGAGGCACATATTGTCTTTGCAGTCTCTAATCATGATGCCAGGGCAATTATTATTATTATTATTATTATTATTATTCACTTATACACAGAATTTAGATCTGAAACTTTTGCTATATAATATACTTTTTATATGGTAAGAGAGAAATATTAGATAAAGTGCACTGACAACGAAGGAGATTATGCTGAAAATAAATGTTTTTTTGTTGTTGTCATGCAGCTTGTCTGTTAAGTGTCATACATGAAACATGCTTGGGCAATCATGTCCCTTTTGATTCATGACTGACTAGGTAAAAGATTTTTCTTGTAGTAGTTTGCCATTTCTTTCTATGCCAACCAAGGATATATGGATCAAATCTGTCCTCCTATTCAGCCATGATAACAATAGTTAGATAAGTAAAATACGTGATACACAATTGGGTGATCATGTCTCTTTCAATTCATGACTAACGAAGCAGAAGATTTTTCGGCAGTAGGTTCCCATTTCTTTTTGTAGTAGACTGGTTGCCAACCAAGGCTATAGGACTCAATCTACCCTGCTATTCAGCCATGATAATAATAGTTAGTCAGATAAGTGAAATACGTGATACATGATTGGGTGATCATGTCTCTTTTGATTCATGACTGACTAAGCAGAAGATTTTCTGGCAGTAGATTGCCATTTCTTTTTATGCTAGACTGGTTGCCAACCAAGGCTATAGGACCCAGTCTGTCCTGCTAATAGGGATGGATTCATACTATTCCTAATAGTATTTGTGTTTAAGTGATTGTAATGAACTTGACTGGAATTTGAACTCAGCGCTAAAAATTTCTCATTTTTCCATTAGTTTGCAAAATTATTGGTACATCTATATAAACCACTTTAAATTATATAGACTAGTTTTAATTAAATATTTAAATCAGGTGAACATGGTAACAATTTACAAAATAAGCAACAATGAATAGGACCCACACTGAGTGAAAGGTAACAAAGGTTAATGAATATTTGTACTCCTACAAGTTGATTGCCTTGGGATAAGCACACTTTTAATGGAGAAATGTGCAATTAATCATATACCTGTCAAAATAGTCATTTAATATTCAGTGAATGCCTGACTGAGATATGAAAAAATCTGTCATTGACAAAATGACAAGTTGAGGACCTTATCTACAAGTTGATGAGGAAGTAAAATTTTTGGTCTGTTTTGGCATTTCTGATTTCATAAATATTTGAGTCAATCTGTCTAAGGCGGTCACAACATTATAAAAAGCAACAATTTCTGAGAGAAGGAATTATGTAAGAGCTTAGGAATTACATCCTTGTCCAAATTAATTGAAACAAAATGAATAATTTCATTATTATTTAATTTTTTTTGTATTTTTCCGACGAAACATGACCCAGTGCATATGTTAGTACTTTGTATGTCCATTCCACACAGTCGTTCCTTGTAGATTGACCAAAGATTCTTGACTGGATTTAAATCAGACCAGTCTATAGTATTTTGATTTTCTCACTGGTAAGGGTTTCCTGTGTGTTTGTGCAGCATTACCATTTCCATACACTTCCTTGGAGTAATGCCCATCGCAGACAATGTCCAAAGACAACTAATCGACAGTTGAGACAATAGTGTCTGGGTGTGATAAAAATCTGATGCAATCATTGATGATGTAGTATTTTTCAAGGCCAAACCAATTTCATCATGAATTAGCTATGTGCCATGCATGATACACACTTAGGCAATCATGTATCTTTTGATACATGACTGACGAGGCAGATTTTTCCTGCGGTAGGTTGCAATTTCTTTCTGCAGTATAGTAGACCAGTTGCCATCCAAGGCTAGAGAACCTGGTCTGTCGTGCTATTTACCCATAACTGGAGGGGGAGAAGAGGTTTCATACCTTTCCCAAGGGTATTAGCACGTAAAAGAACATAATGGATTCGGCTGGAATTTGAACTTGGCTCTCTGATTTCTCAATCCAAGCTTCTATCCATTTTGCCACCAATCCTCCTATTTCATCATACATCCCCAAAATATTCATATTACTGCACACCACTGCAAATGACCTAATCTGAGGAAAAAATAGAAATCAATTACACTCTACAACTCCAGTAGGTCTAAAACTGACTGTATAGTGAAAGAAAGCAAACTAAAGCAGTTGTTTCAATTAATTTGCACAAGGGTGTAATTAAGTAATAATGAAGAGTGTATTGAGCCAGAGTATTGAGATAAAATCAACAATAATAAAATAGAATAAAACTAATAATAAAATAATAGTAATAATGAAGAGTGTATAGAGCCAGAGTGTTGGGATCAAAAGCAACAATAATAAGATGGAATAAAACTAGTAATAAAATAATAGTAATAATCAAAAGGGTATTGAATTTTTAATTCAATACCCTTTTGATTAAAATAATAACATGATAATTAAAACTAATAAAAAAATAATAGTCACAATGAAGTGTCTATTGAATCAAAATGTAATAATACAACTGTTATTCCCTTAATCAAACATCTAACTTCAGAGACAAACTCAAAGGCAATATTTTTCAAACTTACTGTAAAGTTGCACACAACAGCATTGCTTAAAAAATTACTCACTGTTTCATTTTGCATGAATCTAAGGTTTTCCTTTTTGTTCTCTCAAGTATTTTGGTTGATTAGCCAAGCAGGCGTCATAAATCAATTTATTATTTAGGATTCAAGGAAGATGATAAATCTTGTAGTTTCAACTCAAGTGCAGTGTTTATCTCTGCCTAATTTGTAGATGCATGTAAGAATTAAATAAATTACATATCAGATCAATATGGTACATGAGTAATCAGAAACATTGTCCCTATCATTATCCATTATTGATTTGAATGGATGTGAGAGGATCTAGGATTGGATTTAACTAAACAGAACTATTATTCAAACTATTTACATGTGGACTATTATCTTCATCTTTGTTGTTTCTATCACAATGTTTCGGCCATTGTGCCCACCAGCCTTCATCAGGTGCTTGTCCATCCTAGGGAATATCGAACTAAATACTTTATTTAATCTATGGGTGTCGATTGCCCATGTTTAGTGATATTTCATTCAGTTCTTATTCAGTCTCAGTTATTGATCACCCTGTTACTACTATGTCCAAGTACACACATGCCTGGCCCAAACATTGAACTCACAATCACTAGGTCACCAAATTCGCACACCAATTCCCTCAATTCACAATGTTATTCTGAGTAGGCTAATGTCCTCTTCTTTGTTGTTATTACAATGTTTCGGCCATTGTGCTCTCTGGCCTTCTTCAGGAAGCTGTGAATCTGTGTAACCATCAATGGGTTTTGAACTAAATTCTTTATTTAATCTATGGCAGTAGATTGTTCTAATCATTGTCTGAATTTCAGGGATTAGGAGTTATCCATATTTCATTTGGACTAATGTCTTCATCATCATTATTATTACAACGTTTCAGCTGTTGTTCCCTCTGTCATCATCAGGTGCTGGTTGATATTTGATGGATTTTATTTAGTCTACAAAATATAGCATCTATGCACCATTATACAAGATAGCAAGCTAGATAAATAGAGAGATAAATAAATATGATCTTACATCAATAGATAGATAGAGACCGAGATAGATATGAACAAACTGAGATAGATAGATGGATAGATGGATAGATGGATAGATAGATAGATAGAGAGAGAGAGAGAGAGAGAGAGAGAGAGAGAGAGATATGAATAGACTGACATAGATAAATATAAATTGAGATAGATATGATTTTACATTGATAGATAGAAACTGATTTAAATGGATAGATAGACAGATAAGAAGAGACTGTGATAGATAAAAAGAAAGAGAGATAAATAAAAACTGACTTAGGTATATAGGTAGATAGATAAATAGATAGATGTGAATAAACAGATTGATAGATCGACAGATTAATAGATAGATGGATAAACGGAAATTGAGAGATATATAGACATGATCAGACTGACATAGTAACTGATATAGACAGATATGAACAAACTGATATAGATAAAATTTAGATAGATAGATACATAGATAGATAGATAGATAGATAGATAGATAGATAGATAGAATCTTAGATTGATAGATAAAGAGATAGATAGAAACTGATAGATACAAACTTTCTTAGATAGATAGATAGATAGATAGATAGATAGATTAGAAGAGACACTGCTGATAGATAAAAAGATAGATAGATATACAAACTGACTTAGATAGAATCTTAGAATGATAGATAAATAGAAAGTGATTTAATTAGATACAAACTTTCTTAGATAGATAAATAGATAGATAATTAGAGACTCTGATGATAGATAAAAAGATAGATACAAACTGACTTAGATAGAATCTTAGATTAATAGATAAATAGATAGATAGAAACTGATTTAGATAGATACAAACTTTCTTAGATAGATAGATAGATAGATAAGAAGAGACTCTGATGATAGATAAAAAGATAGATGGATACAAACTGGCTTTGATAAATAGATAGTGTGAATAGAGTGAGATAGATAGATAGATATTAACTGAGTGATATAGATAGATAGATAAATTGATAGATATTGTAGAGATATATTTTTATTCCTGAAAAATATAATTAACTATCTCCCCTCTAACTCCTTAAACTTTGCCTTAACTAGTTGCAAATCAACTGACAGACTGGTAAGATGAAGAGGATGTACGAGAGCGTTGGTTAACAATCTGTATCACCACCATTGCACATCACACTGCCTGCTGTTGAATTTACCAATGTACAATTGGATGGATGGAGAGTGAAATTCACGCTTTTAACATGGGAACTGCAATACATCATAAACATTCTGCACATTCTATGTGAATTCACACGAGAACCTGAGCAGTGGGGCAGGAAGAGAAAAAAAAAACCTGTTAAATTAAGAGGTAGGGAGGTGTCATCATGATCATCATCAGTCACTTACTCCACTTGTTGCAGACTGCACATTAAATCAAGAGGTAGGGAGGTATTATCATACGTGCATCATCATCATCATTATCATCATCAGTCACTTACTCCACTTGTTTCAGACTGCACATTAAATTAAGAGGTAGGGAGGTATTATCATATGTGCATCATCATCATCATCATTATCATCATCATCATCAGTCACTTACTCCGCTTGTTTCAAACTGCACATTAAATTAAGAGGTAGGGAGGTATTATCATATCTGCATCATCATCATCATCATCATCATCATCATCATCATCATCATCATCATCAGTCACTTACTCCGCTTGTTTCAAACTGCACATTAAATTAAGAGGTAGGGAGGTATTATCATATGTGCATCATCATGATCATCATCATCATCATCATCATCATCATCATCATCATCATCAGTCACTTACTCTGATTGTTTCAGACTGCACATTAAATCAAGAGGTAGGGAGGTATTATCATATGTGCATCATCATCATCATTATCATCATCATTATCATCATCAGTCACTTACTCCACTTGTTTCAGACTGCACATTGAATTAAGAGGTAGGGAGGTATTATCATATGTGCATCATCATCATTATCATCATCATTATCATCATCATCATCATCAGTCACTTACTCCACTTGTTTCAAACTGCACATTAAATCAAGAGGTAGGGAGGTGTTATCATATCTGCATCATCATCATCATCATCATCATCATCATCATCAGTCACTTACTCCGCTTGTTTCAAACTGCACATTAAATTAAGAGGTAGGGAGGTATTATCATATGTGCATCATCATCATCATCATCATCATCATCATCATCATCATCATCATCATCATCATCAGTCACTTACTCCACTTGTTTCAGACAGCACATTAAATTAAGAGGTAGGGAGGTATTATCATATGTGCATCATCATCATTATTATCATCATCATTATCATCATCAGTCACTTACTCCACTTGTTTCAGACTGCACATTAAATTAAGAGGTAGGGAGGTATTATCATATGTGCATCATCATCATCATTATCATCATCATCATCAGTCACTTACTCCGCTTGTTTCAAACTGCACATTAAATTAAGAGGTAGGGAGGTATTATCATATGTGTATCATCATCATCATTATCATCATCATCAGTCACTTACTCCGCTTGTTTCAGACTGCACATTAAATTAAGAGGTAGGGAGGTATTGTTATATGTGCATCATCATCATTATCATTATCATCATCATCATTATCATCATCATCATTATCATCAGTCACTTACTCCACTTGTTTCAAACTGCACATTAAATCAAGAGGTAGCGAGGTATTATCATATCTGCATCATCATCATCATTATCATCATCATTATCATCATCATCAGTCCCTTACTCCGCTTGTTTCAGACTGCACATTAAATTAAGAGGTAGGGAGGTATTATTATATTTGCATCATCATCATCATTATCATCATCATCATCATCATCAGTCACTTACTCCACTTGTTTCAAACTGCACATTCAATCAAGAGATAGGGAGGTATTATCATATGTGCATCATCATCATCATTAGTCAATTACTTTGCTTGTTACAGACTGCACATCAATCTGAGCTATTCTTCTCCATGAAGTTTGATCACTAACAGCAGAGTTCAAAGAGTAAAGGTCAAATCCAGTCCATAAATGGACTTTATGAAGCCAGCGTTTTGGCTGTCGACCTTTGCTTCTCTTACTGGACAAGTTTCCATCTAGGCATAACTTACTCCCGCCGTGACTTGATCTTTTGATATGACCATACAGCAGTTTAAGTACTCTTGAATTGATAGCTGATGTGATAGGCTTAAACTGAGTAATGTTGAGTAGCTCATTGATAGAGATACAGTTGCTGAGGCGTTTCTTAGTCATAACTTTTGTGATGTGGCTCCGGGATATAGCAAGCTTTTGAAGTGACTTTGTCATCCAGTTAATGCAATCAAGACCATGTAACACAAGTGATAGAATTCAAGTGTCAAAGATCTTAGTGTTCAAATGGTGAGAAACTCTTTTTGATGCAAGCACTTCTTTGTTCGTGGTGAAAGCTGTCCAAACCAGAGTGATGCAATGTATAATCCCAGGATTTTATTCTTTCAATGAAAATCATTGGGATTATTCTAAACGAACAAATTATGAGCAGTCCCGCAACAATATTTTATATTATTGCATTGAATACCGACACTTCGAATTTTGGCATTCAACAAAAACGAAGTAGAAGGTTTCCTACAAATGGCGACCACGATGAGACTACCTTGTGAAAACACTAAAGATGACAAACAGAACACACAAATATACCTGTGTATATTTCTGAGATGAGGTATTAGGTACACTATTTACATTATTCGGACTATTGTCCTCATCTTTGTCGCCATATTTATTACAACGTTTCAGCCGTTGTATGCTCCGGCCTTCTTCAGGTGGTTGGAATGTCGAACTGAACCCTTCATTTCGCTCACTGGGGTTGACTGTTCTAGTTCCACGTGCCATGTTTAATGGATGTTAATTATCAGTTATCTCCTGTTAATTCCCCTCTCCAAGTTCTCCACTGCCTTAACTGGGTATTGAACTCACACTCTTTGGGTCCTGTCCTGTCACTGGATCTAACCAATGCCTTTATCCACTGTGCCATGTGTCCTTGAGGATAAAGGTGTTGGTTAGATCCAGTGATAGGACCTAAAGAGTTGTGAGTTCAACAGCTGGTTAAGGCAGCGGAGAACTTGGAGAGGTGAATTAACAGGAGATAACTGATAACTGACATCCATTAAACATGGCATGTTTAACTAGAACAGTCTACCCCAGTGAGCAAAATAAAGGGTTCAGTTCGACATTCCAACCACCTGAAGAAGGCCGGAGCATACAACAGCTGAAATGTTGTAATAAATATGGTGACCAAGATGAGGACAATAGTCTGAATAATGTAAATAGTGTACATAATACCTCATCTCAGAAATATAGACAGATGTTCAGTTCAACATTCCAACCACTTGAAGAAGGCCGGAGCGTACATCAGCCGAAACGTTGTAATAAATATGGTGACAAAGATGAGGACAATAGTCCGAATAATGTAGATAGTGTATATCAATCTAGTGTTAACTATTATTAGATAGTTTATTTACAAGAATAATTTTATATCTACAACATTATAAAACCTCTTACAATTAGAACTGATGCAATGCCATATTTATCAGTTACCAATTTATAAAGAAATAAATATGAAAATTTTTTATTCATAAGTTTTTAAAGATTTACTTAATTATTAAAATATGCGAAGCATCTGTAAGGAAATCCTTATTATTTACCATTTTATAAAGTTTGAATCGATTGACAATTTGCCGATGTTTTGCCAACCATTCCAATAAACAATGTAATAAATAAAGTGTTTATTATTTTTGTTGTCAATTCTCAAGAATAAAAGAAGGTGTATAAATTCACTTTATGTTTAGGTTTCATTACAGTTCTAATCAGTTTTTTAAAGCAATAAGCATTGTTGAAGGTAGTTAAAATAAAATGGTATCATGGGAAAAACCATCCTCTTTTTGTAGTACGAAGGGCAAAGTTTGCCAAAAATTCAAATGATATTTCTTTTCTTCTTCAACCCGCCTCAATCCAAGAACCATTTTTTCATTCTCATAGTGAACTGTCATAAAGTTTTAGAACCAAGGAACAATTTCTTTAATGCATATATTATGCCTTTTGTCAATACTCAGCATCCTGTACTGAATAAAAATCCACTTTGTTCTTGTAATATTTATCATAAAGGCAAATTGTATAACTTATTTTGACTGCCTTCTGTCACAAAAAAAAAAGAGGGGCAGTTTTACACAACCACATGTTTTTGCCTTCTTCATCAAAAATCCTCATGGAAGTGGAACGGTTCCCATAAGAAATAAGAAGTTGAGAAAGGTTTATCTTTGTTTCCAAACAAAAGCTGAATAATTTGCAACCCAAGAACCGGAAAACTGCATCTTGATTTGTGGCAATGCCAACAGTCTTGTGACTTGTAAGTGAGACAAACATACTTTTATTTAACTCTTTTAAATTAAATTCAATGTAACTTCACGTTCCTATTCTGTATTATCTGTGAATTGCCATGATTATCTGGAAAAGATAGTGGAACTGATGTCTGCTGTCTTAAACAAAATGTCCCTTCAGGATGTAGACGATTGCGGCTCTCCACATCTTCCTTTTTTATTATCTGTGAATTGCTATGTCTTATTGGGAAAGATAGATAAGCGGTTTCACACTGTCTTCCACACTTTCTTCTCCAAAGTGTCCTTTCAGGATGTAGGCGATCATGGCTCTCGACATCTTCCGTTTCTTTATTATCTGTGAATTTCCATGATTCTTGGGAAAGAGTGGAGTGGTTCACTGTTGTCTTCTCAAGTGTCCCTTCAAGCTGTAGGCGATCATGGCTCTCCACATCTTCAGTTTCCTTATTATCTGTGAATTGTCCTGATTCTGATAGTTTTTCTGCTGTCTTCGCCAATGTATTTCTCTAGGATGTTGCTGGTCATGGCTCTCCACTGATTCCTATCTTTTAGTAATTGCTATGACTTAATTGGGACAGATAGCTGAATGGTTTCCCACTGCCTTCCACACAATTTGAAATTTAGAGTAGTCATTATGTATTCAAGATGTAAGTAATCATGGCACTCCACATCTTCCATCTATTTATCTTTGGATTACCATGCATTTATGGGAAAGTTAGTCAAGAGGTTTCCCATTTTCCTTTACACATTTTGGAATTCAAGGTTTTCTTTCTTAGTGTCATAGTTGCCCATGTCTATAGCGCACAGTCTACCCTGATATTTAACAAATAGCTGTGGCAGGAGGAGAAGAGATGGTTTCATGCCTTTCCCAAGAGCATTTGTGCAAAAGTGAACACACCTGAAATTTGAACTTTGTTTGCTGGTTCCACTTTCTTTGCTGATACCCATTACACTTACACTATGTCGATATCCATTATACTTACACTTTGCTGATATCAATCACACTTATGCTTTGCTGATACCATTACATTTAAACTTTGCTAATATCCATTTTGATTACACTGATATCAATTATAATTTCACTTTGCTGATATCCATTAAACTTTCACTTTACTGATATCATTATACTTTAACTTTGCTGATATCTACTTCGATTACACTTTGCTGATATCTATTACACTTTCATTTTGCTGATATCCATTTCGATTACACTTTGCTGATATCAATTATAATTTCACTTTGCTGATATCATTATACTTTCACTTTGCTGATATTTTATATAGTTTCACTTTTCTGATATCCACTATACTTACCGCACATCCTAAATTCACAAAAGCAAACTATCTGCAAATATGTAGAATCAGTAGCCAGGAACTTAAAGTCATGTGCCAATTTGAATATCTTGGCTTGATTATCAGCAAAAATGATTAAATCTCTCCAATATAAAAATAATTCCCAGAGCAGCACAAACAGTATGAGTTATCGCAAAATGATCTGGAAATACAATAGCAGTCTGCTTGAAAACAAAGATCAAACTCTTGTGTTCACTGGCCTTTTCTGCCTTTGTACCTGCTTGGGAATCTAGCACATTGCAGCAAAGAAGCCAAGCATTAGAAATGAAATGCTACAGAACCCTCCAAGGCATCTCCTATGTAGACCGCATCACAAAGGATACAGTGCGAGACACCATCTGATAAACAGCCCCTTTGAAAGACCTCCTGACCATGGTCAGCAAGAGAAAGTGGAAAAGTTGTGAACACATTATAAGAAGAGGCAGACAGAAGGAAAAAATGGCTGACAATGACACTGAGTAAACTGAATGATCATTCACAGAGACTCAGACAATGGCATGCAACTGAGAAATATGGAGAGAGCTAGTCAGGTGCTCAGCAACACAATGACCCTAGCTGAGCACCTGACCCTATAACCACACCCAGTCATGAGACTTATGATGATGATGATGATGATTTTTCTTTCTTTTTTTTTTTTTTTAAATCTGTTCATCCAAAGCAAAGCAATAATGTTACAAAGACACTGGCTACTGGGAGAGAAAGTAAATGCAAAAAAAAAAAAATTAACAGGAAACTGAAACCCAGTCCTAAACAAGGAACAATGTATAAAACTCTACTCTTGTCCAAAAGACCTAGGAGGAATGTGAACCGGATGAAAGGTGAATATTTCTATTCCTATTCAGGAAAAAAAATCTCTATCTATAAAAGGCAGGATGTGTGTGTGTCTGTGTGTGTGTGTGTAACAAATGCACAGCTGCAATTTTTGACGGATTTGCACCAAAATTTACAAAATTTACATGCACATGCTCCAAGTTAGCAGGAAGGCCAAGACCAACTTTCCATTTGCCAACTCCCATTGATAGTGAAAATAATCAATTCTTTCATGCTTCTACGGCAGTTTTCATGTAGTTTGCAGCCATTTTCTACTAGCCAGAGTGAGAGCCTATAGCTGGCTGCCACGAATAGACAGGAAGATTCTATTGGCCAGTGTGAGAGCCAACAGCTGACTGACCCGAATGTTAACTAGCATGCTAGCATGCAAAAAAAATCGATAGCTGCATTTGTCACAAGTAGGAAAAATTTAAATCTTCATGGCACTTTACTCCAATTGGTTCATTTGCTTGCTTAAACTCAACGTTGATTCTGATTCCGCAGAACTGGGTTGGGTGTGAAAAAGTATTTGTTATTAACATTCTCTTTTCATTCGGTTTTTCCAGTTACGAGTCCTTTTTTTAAAGCTGATCGTTTTGTGTTCATTTTGTTTAGTTCTTTTTTCGTAACAGATTTAATGTTTAGTATAGAGCTTAGAAAAAATTCGCAGTGTGAGATAGGCAAGAAGTAAGGCATGTAGTAACATCAGCACGGCTAAGGGCACTCCTTTAAAGGCAAGGAAGGGCAAAAATATTTTAAGTCAAGTGATAGCGATTGCTGTATGAGTCGTACGATTTTTGAATCAAGCATGGGCAACGCCGAGCCATGCTGCTAGTAGTAAATAAAATGTCAGAGCTTAGGAGGAGACATTGGAAATATAGAGTTGAATTAGACGTTAGAAGGAACTGGAAACCCAATCCTAAACAGGAAATAAATGGTAAACCTCTACCCCTATTCAACATATATGTAACAGACATCAACTTAGATAGTCAAAGAACATTAGTAAAGAACAGGAGTAATGGATAGTGGCTCAGATTGTGGAATTGGAGTGCCGAGTTCAAATTCCACTCGAATCCGTTACATTCACTTATGTGCTAATGCCCTTGGGAAAGGTATGAATCCTTCTCTTCTCCCACCAGCTATTGGTAAATAGCAAGACAAACTGGGTTCTATAACCTTGGATGGCAACTAGTCTAGGAGAAGGACAACTTTGAATTCAAAACCTGCAGAGGGTCTTTTGGGAATCTTGTGGCATATAGTGCACCAGGTCTCTGTATTCGGCTTTTCAAAAAGTGTGTTTGGTTTTGCACAAAGCCTTCACCACCATAATCAAATCATATGTGCTGGTGTCTGGGCTGACAGTTACTAGAAACTGAGTTACTTGACCCTCATATATCAAAAAACGATGGGAGAGTCCAGTTACTTTCATTTTATTTCTTTTGAAATTAGTCATTTCACTGCCATGCTACAAGATACCACCTTCGGCAAAGGGAGATGTAGGGGAGAGTGAAAAAAATGGGTTGACAAATCACTGAGTCGATTGGAAGATTATTTATAGACTCACATTAGCATACAATGGAGATATAATAATAGCTGTCCACTCGTATTTGAGGATACCTGTCTATTAGGCTAGTCAGTCCCTATTGCAGACTCTCGTTCAGGCACATTTGTGTTTATTCAACACCCACAGATCCAACTTGTGGTTTATACTGCAACTATACTGAGCAGACCTAAGTTACAGTTTCTGGGAGAGCGCGTGTTATCTAGCATGATCAACAATCTGAACAAAACATGCCTCCTGAAACTCTCACTCACAATGACTTGTGACTTTATGCTAGCAAAGCTATTTACAGCTCCTAGGTGTTTCGACTACCTAATTTCACTGACAAAGCTTGGGTCAACCCGTGGTAGGGTTTTCAGGCACTTTCAAAAGGTGCCACACATTGGGATTGTCTCCCTCCAGACTGATAGCGCCAGGAAGTCTCCTTACTGACAAATCAACTGTGGTAAGATTCAAACCCGGGTCTCATGACCAGAAAGTCTGACCACTCGGCCACGTGCCCATGTACAATGGAGATATATGAAAGGAGCTGGTCACATACACAGCTGTGCAGCAACCTTACGACCTTACCTGATTATGGTGTTGATAATGATGAGATGTTTGTGGCAGTTAGTAAAAACAAGACTATATTTAAACAGACATCTACTTACATTTCTGGGCATGTTGGTATGTGGCAATGGTTAACGAGCACATTTCACCAGGTGCTCCATACTTGTAGCCTTTTGACAACACTAAACAAAACTAAAGTAAATACATGCCTAAAAACAAAGATGCAAATATTTATTTCAGTATCTTTATTCAGAAAATATCACCCCCAAATAAAAAAAACTTTCTTTGCACATGTAACTGAATATTTAATATGCATATTTCCTCATTAGAGAAATGTCCACACAAACATGTATATGCACAAAAGCTGAGTTTCATCTACCAATAATTTAACTGTGAAAACAGAATAACATATATCATATTTTTTATTACTTCAAAGCTCCCAAGAATATTAAATTTTGTCATTAAAAGACCTATAAGGAGTTGTGCCATTAAACAAATAAACCATTCATTAGAGAAAAATATGCATTTTCCAACAGGATTTGAACCCGCGTTTTCCCTAGGGGAAACCGTCATTAGATCCGATGTGCTTTGACCTCTTGGCTACAGAGTGTGCCGAGGGTCAAGCAAAGTTAAATAATGCCTTTAAACACAGATTTTTCTCTGACTCTTGAAATAGATGTATCTGCACAGTTTTATACCCTAATGTAAACAAAGCAATTTGTAAAGAAAGGGATAGATTTTTTTCATTTATTAATCTAACAGATTTTTATTATTTAAATGTTATTTTTAGCGGATACTCATATTTGAGTAGACGCCCCGTTTATTTATTAAACAGTAGATTTATTTATTTACATCTACCAGCCTGAAGATTTGATAAATCTTATTAGAGATAAATCTGTCCTATTTACTCATACAAATCAACAAGCAGCTCACAAATGTGATAATAATAGTCAAGCATTAATCGTTGAATATTGCTTAGAATCAAAGTCAAAGTTGTAGTATATCTTTGTTTCTGCAGACAGCATGCAGCTCTTGCATGACTTTCAATGCATATTCTGTGCACTGATTACTTCTTAGCATCATGAGGATGGCTTCTGCTTTCGGTGCTTCTCAAATGAGTTTTTTCTTTAGGGTTTCAATATTTCTGAAAAGTTCTTAAAGTCATTTCCATTGTATATTTGACTAGCAGCATGGCCCGGCGTTGCCTGTGCTTGATTAAAAAATCGTACGACTCATAGAGCAATCGCTGTCACTTGACTTAAAATATTTTTGCCCTTCCTTGCATTTAAAGGAGTGCCTTTTGCTGTGCTGATGTTACTACGATTAAATAGTGTTGACAAAGTCGAATATGTCATTTGTGGCTCAAAGTCAGAACTGGTGGCAGGGATAAAAAAGCCGAATTTCAATGGCCCTGCACCCATTCCAGAATTTGAGGTCAAATGTTTTCTTCCACTCCACTGCACACACTGACCTGTTTCTTCCCGCGCATAGCGTCACCTTAAATTAATCTGCATTTAGGAAATATCCAACCGGAAAAAACATTTTTAGGGTTTAACTGATTGTTGATTTGCACTATGTTTTTTTTTTGGGTGGGGGGGCGCTCAGAATTGAAACTTCACATGGCGACTCCCAATGGCCTCCTCATAAATCTGGTCGGTTTTTGCTAAAAACGGACATGCGGTTCAGGTGTAATCTGAGCGTATCGGTTTTTGGGTTATATCGATTTTCAGTGCTGTTTAGAGGTCAGTGGCCATGAAACTTCTGGATAACATTTCTAATTATAGAATCTAAGAGGGTGTCAAATTTGGTTGAAATGCGATCATTCCTTCTGTAAGCAGATTTTTTCGATTATCGATTTTTTCGGAACCTGAGTCTGAACTCAAAAATTTGCCTCCGTCATGTCCTTACGGTAGCCATTTGCAAACTTGTGGTGAAAACCGCATCGAAATCGTGTGAGAAATGCGGCCTGGGCGAGGTAAAAACACCCACGACAGACAACATGAGTAATATAGATTATCGATTTTTTCGGAACCTGAGTCCGAACTCAAAAATTGGCCTCCGTCATATCCTTACGGCAGCCATTTGCAAAATTGTGGTGAAAACCGCATCGAAATCGGGTGAGAAATGCGGCCTCGGCGAGGTAACAACGCCCACGACAGACAACAAGAGAAATATAGATAGTAGATTATTAAGCCAATACTCTGCCCAGCAGTATGAAATGAATCTGTATACTTTCTCCGGTGTCTACCTTGGTTCTAGGACAGTTGCGTACTGGACATTTGCGTCCCAGACAAATGCGTCCCTAGATATTTGCATACCTCTGATAAATTTTTGAAGCTTTTAAAGGCAATTACCATATTTTTTTAAAAAAAAGCATAGATAGTAATCATAATTTTTATTTAAACAGGAATAAAAGGAATAAAATAAAATTAAAAGTTCATTTTTGTTTAAAATGCAATGACAGATTAACAGTGTTGCAAGATCGCTCTGCACATCGCCATTATGTTTTTGTTTCATCGGTATTTTTACTTATGATTGTGGTAACTGTAATTTTCCTTGTCCACAAATATTTTTCCATCAGTGTTTGATTTTTGGAACTTAGCCATGGGTTCCAAATAAAAATATAATCTATAAAATCCAGAATCTATTAGATGTTTGTGGTATGCACTGCTGGAGTGAACTGAAACTGCTAGCTTAATTTCCTTTTGTTTTAAAAAGGAAATTTATCTCTCTTTTTTATTTATGGTAACTACCTTTCTGCTCGTTTAAAATAATTAAAGGTATTGGTAAGCAAATTCCTATATTAAACAGCTCTTTAAAAAATGTTTTTTTCTTTCAAAATTTATGTTAACTTCCTTTTTGCTTATTTAAAATAATTAAAAGTTATCTGTTTATATTTCTGAGATGAGGTATTATGTACACTCTTTACATTGTTCGGACTATCATCCTCATCTTTGTTGCCATATTTATCACAAGATTTCAGCTGTTAAAGGGTTCAGTTCAACATTCTAACCACCTGAAGAAGGCCGGAGCGTATAATGGCCAAAACGTGATAAATATGGCAATATAGATGAGGATGATAGTCCGAACAATGTAAATAATTAAAACTTATTTTGCAATTAGCAACTTTTAAGAAAAGAAATTATGTAACTTCAGAAAATTATCAGATGTTCGTAATTATCCAGAGATGCATTTGTCTAGGAACATTAATGTCTATGTGCGCAATTGGTATGCAATTGTCCAGGATACAATGTCCTGTACACAACTGTCCATCCACTGTCTTGTTTGTTGCAAGTCTAAGAATGAATGCAAGGATAGCTCTTGAATGCCAACTTTTGTGAAATTCAACCAAAGCAAAGTACCAAAAAATCTAAACAACCTATGTTAAATGTAAAGTAAAAAAAAAATTCATGCTACCTCGGCCTGCCAATCCCAAGGCTTAGCATGACATGTCTTCAAGATTTACAAAGCAAGCTTACTTGTTTGTCTCTTGGGATCACCCATGGCAGTAAGGTTGAGGAAGAGGGTCAAGACTGAATGCGACCAACACCCGAAGACCCCAAGAGTCAAACAGGCAGAAGAGGGCAGTATCAGTCAGGCCGGCATAAACAAAGTGGACCTTGACAGATCAAGCATCCGACAGCCCAATGTAACCAAGTTTACCAGATCTCACCTGTCTCAGTCCCCTTTAAGCCACGAGGGAGGAACTTCTGGCCAAGTGTGTCAGGTTCTCCATTGCGCAGAGTTGCCCACCAAAATCAAATTCATGCGAATGGTCTCATCAAACACTCTTTGATCCACAGCCATCTCTGTCACCATTATCAGGATTGGGGAGAAAGGGAATAGGGAGAGAGGGTGATTATCCTGATGCTCAGATGTGAGTGGTTGCCAATGATGACTTATTTGTTTTGTCTATTCTTGTTCCGATTAAAATGCTAAAAATGGCTGTTCATAAATTCATTCAAGTTAACCCTTCATTTGCTACAACTGCAATAAGAAATTCTAAAAAGGAATCACTGGTATGGAATTAAAAAGAGTGTAATGACGGCACATAATTGAGAATGTCTAACTAATAAATTGGTGGCTAAAATTTCAAGAATGTTATCAAATATGACATACTTGCTGAAGGATAGCATATACAATCTGAAATATTTTGGTTATAACAATCAAGATGAGGACACTAGTCGGAATAAATCAGAGTATAATAATAATAACTCCTCATCAAAAACGTTGTATTTATAATAACCAAGACAAGGACACTAGTTTGAGTAAATCAGTGTACAATAATGATTACCATGTTTTCCGGCTTACAAGAAACATTTTTTTCTAAAAAATACCCTGAAAAATACGTGTGCATCTTCCAAGACGAATGTACAGCAACGCAAAGGCTCAAGTAAGTTTGGACGTTCACCTAAATGGCTTGACTGATAGGTATGTGGATTTGTATGTTGAGTCATTACGCTATAATGTTAGCTAATTCAGACTTTTATAAGATGTAACCTCAGTACTTAGCTGTTGCAAGTATTTCCAAGACTATAAACCTTCCTGGAGCCGAGCCACAAGCTTAAACATGCTCTGTTTACTAACAGTGGTGGGAGCCTTTCTGGTCTTGACTAGTATGTCATTGTCATACAAACAAATTCAGACAAGTGATTAATGTGAACAATATGTTGTGCCAGTATATGATGGACGCATGGTGAATATGTTGTTGTATGAGAATGATTTTTTTTTCTTAGAAATTTCTTTCCAACATTAGGATGTGTCTTCCAAGCTGCAGCGTCTTGTAAGCTGGAAAATACAGTATTCCTCATTTCCAGAATCTATCTTACATATCTGTAAGTATACCATTCATCCATACTTCTAATATTGCTGCCACATATTGTCTGGTACTCCTGCTATATAGTTAGAGATTCTTGATAAAATCCAAAAAAGAATCAGCAATGTTATGGGTCCTGACCTGGCATCTCGGCTTTAGTCTCTTTCTCACCACTCTAACGTAGCTTCCCTGTGCCTTTTCTATAAATACTTTCATGGTAATTGTTCTGATGAACTTTCCTCTTTGGTGCCTAGACTATATGAATTTAAGTACAGAACTAGATTAGTGGCATGGTCTTGTTTGACAGATGAAATGGCTAGATGTGTCTTTGAATTCTTTGCTAACAGTTTCTTTTCTTGCATTTTTCACACTTTCCCAGCTTCTTTCTTTCCAGCCAACTTTGATTTTCAAAAATTTAAATGCACTGTGAACCGGTATCTATTGTCTTCTTGATTTCTCATCTTTTGTTGTTCTTGTTTGTTTGTTTGTTTGGTTATTTAATGCCAAGTTTGTGGGTTATTTAATGCCAAATCCAGTTCATATGCATTTTAAATGCCTATTTTGTATGGAATATTTTTAGCAACCTAGAGCTTATTTGCTTGCACACTGCAAAGTAATCTTAGGTATTTTTGTTTAAGTCAAGAATTTCCATTTGATAAGGACAATTTATTTGCAAAATGGTAAAAGGTAGGATATGTTGTTTATACATCAGTCTATATCTTTGATAAGAGACCAATTCTTTTTAGAAAATCAAATATATTTTTTGGTTCAGTTTTTGCAAATAATTTTATGTTCTCCATGTAATAGAATTTTCTCCGGATGTGTGTGAGGTTTGTACATTCTATTAGTACATGTTTTACAGTGTTTCTACGGATTTTGTATGGAATAAAGAACGTATAGCTGGCAACATTATTGTTTAAAAAAAAACGCATAGCTGGCAACATTATTGTTCCGAAAACATTATCTAAGGCCTTGCTATTGGATGTAGTTTATCGTCATACCCAGGACGTTTTGTTGTTCTCACTCCTTAATAATGTTTATTTCATGCTCAGTAACCCCCCACCTTGTGCCTTAGTGGCTTCATTGCCTTGCATGAGGTGAAATGATTAAAAAACAAAAATCTTGGAAATATCCAAAACATATTTATAACAAACAAGATGAGGAAATTAATTCAAGCAAATCAGTGTATAAAAATGATAATTCCTCATCTCAAAAAATTTAAAGAATAATTATCAATGAATTCTTTTCAGTAATTCTTTACTTTTTGTCATCAGTTTTCATTCATATTCGTCACAAGTTATATGTAGGCATACAAATTACAAAGGGCATTAATAGGCAAATGAGGAGGCATCATAAAAAACACGGAAATTTGTTTTAAAGAAAAGAACGAACAATACAGAAATGCTAAATTATTTTATTAGGTTGGTGCAAAAATAATGACGGTTTTTGGCGTGAAAAATGACGTCAAAAACCGTCATTATTTTTGCACCAACCTAATAGTTGTTCAACAAAGCACTTTAATTATTCATTATTGGATAGACTTTTGTCCCATGTTTTAGATCAGGAGTCCAGCTGCAAATGATTTTTTGTCTAGCCCACCAAATTAAGCGTAGTAAAGAATTTGAATTTTTTTTTCATTGTATTAGTTGTTCTCCTGTTATTCCTGCAGTAAAATAACGAACCTTTTTTTAAATATTAGGTTGGTGCAAAAATAATGACGTAATAATGTCGTTTTTTGACGTAAAAAATACGTAAAAAGCGACATTATTACGGCATTATTTTTGCACCAACCTAATAATATAACATTAACTTTATTGTTTCTTTTTTTAAACCTCCAGACTAAGGTAGCCTTCTGGGTGGAGCAGTCTGAGGTCAAGACAATTTATTATAGTACATTTGATATCGTGGCCCTCCTCGGAGACACTGCATAGCTGTCTGGCCTGATTTCTCTAAAAAGTTGCCGACCCCTGTTTTAGATGACTTAAATAGACAAGTCCACTCATTAACCAAAGTTAAGCAATGTCAGTACCTAGATGGAAGACTACTGAGGAATACTAGGTGTACTAAGTTTACCATGGGCCGGACATATCAGCAAGCACAATGTTTTGGAGAGAATGGAAACAAAGAGGAAACATATACTTAACATCAGGAAGAGGCAGTTGAAATTTCTGGGGCATGTTGAGGAAAGAGGTCTTGGAAAATCTGATGCTCACAGGACAGGGTGAGGGAAAGAGGGACAGAGGGAAGCAACGCGTGACATATTTAATGGGCATGAGCAAATGAATCGCAGAACAGGGTTTGGGAGAAATAACAAAAAGGCTAAACTTAGTAAGAGCTACAAGGGACAGGAAGATGTGAAGGGCCATGATCGCCTACGTCCTGAAGGGACATGGCACATAAAAGAAGAAGCAGCTTGAATAAATGAATGGTGGAACAGGATTTAAGAGAGATAACAAAAAGACAAATTTTATTAAGAACTACAATGGTCAGGAAATTGTGGAGAGCCATGATTGCCAACATCCTGACAGGACAAATGAAGGAGAAGAAGAAGAAAATATACATACTGTAGAAGTACCACTTAACATCAGAATTTGTGCAAACAGAATGCATATATTTAGTTCAATCACCAAAGTTAAGCAACGTCGAACTTGGTCAGTTCGTAGATGAGGAACCACTCAGGAATGCCAGGTGCTGTAAGCTTGGATATGAGGGTGGTGTAATTGATAAAAGCTTAGAATTGGAGATAGGAGAGCTGAGTTTCAATACCTTTTGTGTTTGTTATATTCATTTATGTGCAAATACCCTTGAGAAAAGGCATGATAACGACTTGGAATTGTTAATTGGAGAGCCAAGTTTCAATTCCCATTGGGCTCGTTATATTCACTTAACCCAAGAAAAATAATGAATCCACCTCTTCTTCTCCCCACCTATAGGTTAATTAGTAAGACTTTTATCACTAAACCATTATTATCTCCACCCCCAGCCATTCTTAAAATCTAAAAGTATTTTCTGACTTTAAATTACCTGTAAAGGGTTGATAAGCCATAGAAAGTTTTGTGCTGTAAACGAACACTCGTTACCACTTTTGTGATGTCAAAGAACACTGATTACCACTTTTGTGATGTCAAAGAACACTCATTACCACTTTTGTGACGTCAATGAACACTCGTTACCACTTTTGTAATGTCAATGAATACGCATAACTTTTGTAATGCTTGTTGTAGTAGAGACTTTGTAATCACAGATACAACTATAGTAATGCGATTGAACAATACTGGTGTCATATGCCTTCAAAAACACTCACATTAATACTACTTGCTCAGTAATATTCATTTGAATAGTAACCACCGAATAGTGATCTGAATAGTAATCCGTATAGTGAGATATTCACTAACCGCCCCACACAGTTAGATGCAGCACAAGGCCAAGTTTATTGTGGAGTATCCGAGCCCATAGGGTCAGCCAAAAATTCCCCTGAGATGAGACACTGCCCTTCGACATAGCCTTGTATGAGGATCCTCTCTGCCCAGAGGCAGATTGTTTGACCAGCATACTTCCAAAGTAATCTGTATAGTGAGGTATTCACTAACTACCCCACGTGGTCGGATGCGGCACAAGGTTGAGTTTATTGTGGGGTATCCAAGCCCTTAGGCTCGGCCAAAACTTCCCTGTAGGCCCCGTAAAAAATGGGGATAGGTAGCTGTCTCCCGAGCTGAGACTCTGCCCTTCAGTATAGCCTTGTCTGGTGATCCTCTCTGCCTGGAGGCAAAGAGTTTGACCAGCACACTTCCGAAGTAATCTGTAGAGTAATCACTTAGACGCCACGCTAATTCCCATATGTAGATGTCCTTAACCATCAAGTGATCTACTTATTCAAAATGGGATCACCTGTGTTTGCTCTCTGGTGATCTATGTTCAAACTCCGGTGTTGACAGCGACACTTTATTTATTTATTTATTTTTTTCTAAGTGTTTCACCCCAAGCAAGGTGGGAAGCCACTAGCACGCAAGGGGTTACAGAGAGTTGGAAACAGAGCAAATAGGAGTGATAGAAGAAAGGATGTTGAGAAGGATCAGAGTATCTGGAGATGTCGATTGACATTACATTTAAATAGTTGGAGATTATAGCAATCAGGGAAACAGGAAGAGGAGAGGGAGTTCAACAGGCGAGAGGTGTGAGACATGAAGCTATTGAAGCTAGAAGAGACAGTTACATTTAACAGTTTCGGCAGTGAAAGGGTGTGAGCGAGATATTATTCCTCTATAACTGAAAGTGAATCAATGAAATACTGATTAGCGACCCAATGCATGTCTTTAGTTTTATTAACGTTCTCTGGAATGTAAATGTATAGAAAGTACCATGGCTACAAAAAGAGGGATCAGTTTATATATTGATTGTAATATAGCAATTGATCCTCGACTTTATATCCGAAGCAAAAATGAAACTTTGTGATTCCTGGCGAAAAGAATGTTGCCGATGATGGAATATTGTTTCCAATATTTAAATTATAGTTAATGCAGAACACAAATTCCTTCTTTGCAAGTTTTTTTCAAAATCAAGGTATCACTAGATGCAGACAGTAGAATGAGAACAATCTATCCCTGAAAATTAATTAAAGTTTTTTTTTTAAATCCATTTCACTCCAAGCAAGGCAATAAAGCCACTAAGATACATGATATTTATTATATATTAATAGGCCTTTTGATTAAATTGATGCACAAAGAGAAATATTTTAAAGTCAGAATTTTCAAACATGCCTGTATCCTTTTTCACCGTGATAAGAAATAAACAAAGAAGTAGGACTCACTCTTGCAGTTGTTCTTTTTTTTTCTTTGTGTTATTTTTTTTTATTCCATGACCCATCAGGCATTACATGTACTGCAGCTGCAGTAAAAATGGTGTTTCTTGTACAGAATAGCCTGACAGATACTGGGCGTGAAGGAATTAGAAAACAGAAGAAGCATTACTAAGGAGTGAGAACAATAGAAGAGTAATCAGGAAGGCAGTAGATAACGATTGACATTGCATTTAAATATCCAAAGATCAAAGTTGACTGGAAAGCAAGAAGCCGGAAAAGAGTTCTACAAGCAAAGAAGTGTGAGAAAAGAAACTGTTAGCATAGAACTTACTGTTACATCTAGCCAATTCAACTGTGAGCTGATGAAACCTTTGTTTGCAATCGAGTACTGCACTTAAATTCATAAAGTCTAGGTACCATAGCAAAGAGCTCATCCGAACAATAGCCATGACAGTATTTATAGAAAAGGCATAGGTAAGCAACTTTACAGCAGTTGGAAAATGACTGAATCCAAGACACTAGGTCAGGACCAATAATATTGCAGATTTTTTTTTTATTTTATCAAAAATCTCTAAATATACAGCAGGAAAAGTGGACCATATGTGGCAGCAATATTAGAAGCACGAATGAATGGTAGACTTATAAATATGTAAGATAGATTTTGGAAATGAGGAATACTGTATTTTCCAGCTTACAAGACAATATTTGATCTATGGGCAATTGATAGTTTTATAGATATGTAAGATAGATTCAGGAGGGAAAAATGGTCTAGCAGGACACATTGAATCAACTTTCTTAGCAGCAGACCTAGCAATGGTCCCAATATTGTCGGTTCACTTCATGTCAGCCAAAAATGTTAGCCCAAAAAGACGTAACATCACTCTCCAGGTGGTTAGCATCAGCCATGCTGTCGGAAGGCATAAAGGGTCTTTCAGATAATAAATAGAGAGCAGTTTTGTTTTGGACATGTTAACTTTAACAAGCTGTGCTTTGCTCCAGTTAACAACTGACTCTGAAATGTGATAATAACAATATAGAATATTGTCTATTGTTAAAATTAAACCTTTAAGTGCTGACTCTAGGTGCATTGTCAGTGTTGTTTCTCCCATGTCACTAGAAGTTTCGGATCTAAATAAACAACAGACTTCTTCAATGGGTGACCTGAACGAATATGATTAGTATTCGGCCCACACCCAGAATAAAATTTTTTACTAGCTTTAGGACATGCATTATATAAGTTCCCCCAGAAAACGGCAACTAATCAAGACTTCACTTGGGTTATTTTATGTTATAGAACAGGTCTGCTTGGTTTTACTGATCTTCCTACATGTGGCCAAGACAGTCTGTTTTATGGAAGAAGACAAGAAAACAAACCAATAAATATATATATATATATATATATATATATATATTAATAAAATAAAAATGATTTATTATATTGGCTCGTCTTACGACATTTCTTTCTCTTCCTCCCCTTTTAACTTCTTTATTATATCTTATCTGTTTGGTCTTTCTCTTTTTATAACTTTCTTTTTTATTATTTACTACACTTAACAAAATGTGATTAAAATGACTTAGACTATTTACCTTGTAAAATACGATATGAATAATTTGGGATATTGATTGATATTCTAATAAATTCCGTTTAAAAGCTAAGAGAAATAACATTTAATTAAAATTGCTTAAAATAAATTAATCAAGATATTTACATGTTAAATACTAGTTAAAAAAAACATAATAACATGTAAATTTTAGTTAAAATAAGTTACTCCCCAAAATTATCTTTAACGGAAGAAATTTGTTTAAAAACTAAGACATAACATATAACTAAAATTGCTTAAAAGAAATTAATCAAGATATTTATTTACATGATGAATTAACTAATAATGTAAATAATATTGTTAATGATAACTCTTTATTGCAGAAATTTGAAGACAAATTTTTTTCTTTGTGACTGCAGCAAGTTAGTCTGGGTTACTCTGAGTAACCACAACAATATTTAGTTCTGATTATAATCAAAATAATACATGACACAAATAAGTCCAAGGTAAAACTATATTTTTACTATTTTCACTTCCCAGACAATCCGAAAAAAAGAACACACCCATGAATAAAAGTGACAGACATTTTGATCTACCCAAATTTATAAATTAACAGCCCCCCCTCATCTCTGTTTATAACAAATGTCCTGAGTATAATGAAGTGTAAATCTCATTAAACTGCAATGTCAGGCCTGCATATGCAATTTCAACAAATCAGTTTTGCTAAAAATGTTGATAATAGAAAACAATTTCGAGTTGTTTCAAAGAATCAGAGCGGAACCAATGACAAACAGGAATTGGAGATAAAAATTTTGGGGTTCCTGGGACAACTAAAATGACTTTACCATAATTTGTTTTAAATTTAAAATTCAAATACATAAAGGCCTTATAAATAAATGTTTTTTTTAAAAAAACCAAAGAAATTACATTATACATATAATAGCCTTATTCTATCAGTAATGCTTGCATTCATTCCTGACCACTGACAATCCCTTTCTTCCTGATTTTCAATGCATTCCTATAGTAAAATCATTAGCAATGCATTTCCATTATACATATAAAAGCCATATTCTATCAGTAATGCTTGCATTCATTCCTGACCACTGACAATCCCTTTCTTCCTGATTTTCAATGCATTCCTATAGTAAAATCATTAGCAATGCATTTCCATTATACATATAATAGCCCAATTATATAAGTAATGCTTGCAGTCATTCCTGACTACTGACAATCCCTTTCTTCCTGATTTTCAATGCATTCCTATAGTAAAATCATTAGCAATGCATTCCCATTATATATATAATAGCCCTATTCTATCAGTAATGCTTGCATTCATTCCTGACCATTGACGATACATTTCTTCCTGATTTTCAAAGCATTCCTATAGCAAAATCATTAGCAATGCATTTCTATTATACATATAAAAGCCCTATTCTATCAGTAATGCTTGCATTCATTCCTGACCGCTGACAATAC
>OZ010604.1:18232344-18287344 GCA_963932145.1 Acanthosepion lycidas
TCATGAGTACCAGCACCTTACCAGGCTGGCATCCCGCTCTCACCCCTTCACTGTCGAAACTCCTAAATGTAGCCATCTCTTCTACTCCAACAGCTTCATGTCTCACACCTCTGGCCTGTGGAACTCCCTTCCCTATTCCTGTTTCCCTGTGAGCTATAATCTCCAGCTATTCAAGTGTAATGTCAATCGACATCTCCAGTTGCCTTGATCTATCCACTACCCTCATCCTTCCTTCTATCACTCCTATCTGATCTTGCTCTAAATTTTCTGTAACCCCTTGCGTCCTAGTGGCTTCCCGCCTTGCTTGGGGTGAAATGCTTAAAAAAAATATATATATATATATATATAATGAAAATAATCTTAGTTTGAATAGACTGATTTTGTACTGCCTATATTACTAAGAAATTTAAGATGATTGATTGTGCCAGACTTAGCCAATATTACAAAATATACTACAACAAACCTTGAAAACCATTATTACTTTAATCATCACTGGGTGCTCCACACTCTTGGCCTTGTACCAATCTATGTTAAAAGTTTTCCAAATATCAATATGCCACAAGCTAATCTTGGAGACCATTATTATTATAGCAAATTTAATCTTCACTGGGCACCTGACACTTTTGGCCTTGTACTAGCTTAAGTCAAACTTTCCAAATATCAATATGCCACAAGCTAATCTTGAAGACCATTATTTAATCTTCCACGTTTAATCTTCACTGGGCACCCGACACTTTTGGCCTTGTACCAGCCTAAGTCAAACTTTCCAAATATCAATATGCCACAAGCTAATCTTGAAGACCATTATTACTATAGAAAGTTTAATCTTCAATGGATGCTTCAAATTTTTAGACTTTTCTGACTAAGCCAAGCATACTAAATTTCAATATACTGCAAGTTCATATTAAAGACCATTATGACTACAGTGAGTTTAATCCACACTGAGTGCTCCAAACTTATTGACTTGAGCTAGATAAACGAAACTTTACAAAATATCAATAGCATTGCTCCCTAACTTACAAGCAATTATGAACTGCCAAAAATTCAACGTCTTTTATCTACTGGTATCTTTTTCAATGACTTTCATCCCTAAGGAAATTGTCCTGACACTGGGGGTTACAATTTGCCAACTGCATATCCCGCAGATGGTTAATATCCCCACCCCAAAAGGGGCCACTGTCCATATGGCTGACTTTGAGATAATAATGGTTTAGTGATACAAGTCTTACAAATTAACCCTTTTCTGGAAGGTGAAGAGGTGGATTGCTGCCGAATCCAAATTTGATGAAGAAACAAGAAATTATAATGTGGGTATAAAGTGGGGGAACAATTCTCTATTACAGGAGATTGGAATTTCTAACCAAACCCTTTATTTCATCCACTTCAAGGACACATGGCCCAGTGGATATAGACCATTAGATCCAGTGACTAGACCCAAAGTTCAATTGTGAGTGCAATACCAGTGGCGAACCACACTTGGAGAGTTGAGTTAAAGGGAAATAACTGAGATATCTGGAAGAGACATGGCACGTAGAACTAGAACAATCTACTGTAGTGGACAAAATAAAGGGTTTGGTTCAAAATTCCAGTTTCCTGAAGAAGGCCTGAAGAAGGCCGGAGCGTACAACGGCCGAAACGTTGTGAATATATCAGTGAAGATGAGGATAATGGTCCAAGTAATGTAAATAATGCAAGTAACTCTTGATCTCTTCACATCAAAGGTGAATCATTATTTACTATATCCACATAATCTCCACTCCTTACCACCTACCCTTCTGTTTATATCACATGTAAGTGGAATTTTGCAATAGGCTCTGTGACCAGAAATAATCATTTTTCATAATTTTTTCTCATATTACAATTTTTAAAGCCCTCCAGACTATGTATATACAATTTCTTTTTATTAGATATTATAAAAGTTAATTAGTGGGGGGGGGGTCCAGTTTGCTATGTGCAAATTAATCGATTTATGTAAGCCAAATTGAAAGATCCCAGTACTATGTGATTTCATACCAACTATGTGCTATGCAAAATTTTTGATTTCATCAATTTTACAATGAATTTAAATAGCAAACTGGATGCACCATGTTAGAATTTATAAAATCTAATTAAAAAGAATCCATATTCCTTGTTTTTTAGTGCTTAAACTATAGTAATATGAAAAAGACCCCCCCATAGAGGAGAACATGACTAAAGACTGTGTGTACGTTATCCCATGCAGCTGCGGAAAGAAATATAAAGGGGAGACAGGCCGCCCCCTTAAGGTAAGGCTTCAAGAACACCGGAAAGCTGTAACATGAGGGGAAGTAGAAAAATCAGGCGTGGCTGACCACATATGGAGAGAGAAGGGAGATCACCACCCTCTGTGGGATCATGTTGAGATCATAGACAAGGAACACCATTGGAAAATTCGTAAACTTAAGGAATCAGCACATATGCTAGGCCTCAAAAATCTCCTGAGCCAACCAAGCATAGAAATAAATACAATATGGAAACCAGTAATAAGGAGTGCCAGAGAAAAGCGATAATAACAGCAAAAATTGCAATATGAGCTCTGGTAAAAAACATGAAATGATAACAGCAAAAATTGCAATATGAGCACTGGTAAAAAAAGGTATTGGAGACATGAGGTTTATAATACCCAGAAATTCATACACAGATGTCCTCAAGGACACATGACACAGTGGATCAAGGCGTTAGTTAGATCAGTGACAGGTCTCAAAGAGTGTGAGTGCAATACCCTGCTAAGGCAGTGGAGAACTTTCAGAGGGAAATTAACAGGAGATAACTGATAAGTGACATCCATTAAACATAGCACGTGGAACTAGAACAGTCCACCCCAGTGAGCGAACTAAAGGGTTCAGTTCGACATTCCAACCACCTGAAGCCAAAACGTTGTAATAAATATGGCAACAAAGATGAGGACAATAGTCCAAATAATGTAATATGAAAAATCTTTTGAAAAAAAAATTATTATTTCAGGTCGCAGAGCTTATTGTAGAACTCCACCCACACACTTCATTCTTTGTTATCATTTTGACTCTGACCTTGAATTGGATTAAATATTGTGAAAAAATAAAAAACAAATAACTGACAAGTCAATTATGATAAATACAATAATATTTTTATGAAAACCTTTGTGGTTGCTGGCCTGCAAACTGTTGTTACTAGATTAGAGATCATGTGTTGAACAAAGCTTTAATTTGGCTGAGAAAATAGACAAACAAAAGCGTGAAACAAAATAAGATAGAAATATTTATTCTATCAGGAACAATTTTTCTGCTGAGAAAATTTCAAGGAATGTTCCATAAAAAAATGAAGCAAAATTTAATTTACTCTGCGGGTGAATTAGTGAGTGAATGATTTGTATAGTCTAAGCCGTATGCATCTATTACACAGCATGCTAGTTTTTAGTGTCCCATCCAGAGTTCAGCCCACAATGAAAGACAGCTAGCCTCTTCAGGTTCACAAGACGCATGATCCCAGTGTTTTTCTTTTGTGCATGTTCAAAAGCTGAAAAGCTGTTGCTGATAAGGTTATTGAAACATATATGTTTAGCAAAAAGTTTTAACATCTGCTACACTCTGATGTCAGTGATTTTCTTGGGGGTTGGGCACAAACTGGTGATGGCTTTCTAAAGATTTAATAAAATGGGAAGCAGACTTGGAGAAATAGTATAAATTCAGTTAATAAAGTAATGAAAAAAAAAATAAGTGCAATCAAGATCTCTTTCAGTCAAGGGTCAATTGTTATTTAACAGCCTTTTAACATACTTTTTTAAAAAAATATCACTTAATTTCAAGGAAGGCAATAAAGCTCATAAGGCATAAGGGGTTACTGAGTGTTAGAGAATATAGAAAAAAAAAACACTATTGTTTGTTTATTTGGGTTTTATGGCATATCAACCACTGTGGGTTATTTAATGCCAAATCCAGCTTATATGAATTTTAAATGACTATTTTGTCCTGGCAACATTATTGTTTCAAAAAAACGTATAGCTGGCAACATTGTTTCAAAAACATAGCTGGCAACATTATTGTTTCAAAAAGGTATAGCTGGCAACATTATTTTTTCCAAAAAAATGTATAGCTGGCAACATTATTGTTTCAAAAACGTACAGCTGGCGACATTATTCGTCTGAAAACACTATTTGAGGCCTTCCTTGCTGTTGGACGTAGTTTATCGTCATATCCAGGACGCGGATGTAGTTTATCGTCTTACCCAGGACGCGGATGTAGTTTATCGTCATACCCAGGATGCAAAATGTATAGCTGGCAACATTATTTTTCTGAAAACATTATCTGAGGCCTTGTTGTTAGACGTAGTTATATCGTCATACCCAGGACGCGGATGTAGTTTATCGCCATACCCAGAACGCAAAATGTATAGCTGGCAACATTATTTTTCTGAAAACATTATCTGAGGCCTTGTTGTTAGACGTAGTTATATCGTCATACCCAGGACGCGGATGTAGTTTATCGTCTTACCCAGGACGCGGATGTAGTTTATCGTCATACCCAGGACGCAAAATGTATAGCTGGCAACATTATTTTTCTGAAAACATTATCTGAGGCCTTGTTGTTAGACATAGTTATATCGTCATACCCAGGACGCGGATGTAGTTTATCGTCTTACCCAGGACGCGGATGTAGTTTATCGTCATACCCAGGACGCAAAATGTATAGCTGGCAACATTATTTTTCTGAAAACATTGTCTGAGGCCTTGTTGTTAGACGTAGTTATATCGTCATACCCAGGACGTGGATGTAGTTTATCGTCATACCCAGGACGCAAAAAAAAAAAAAAAAACACTATTAAGGAGAGAGATCAATAAAAGAACAAGAGTTAAGAAGACAGATGATAACGATTGATATTGCATTTAAATTTTTGAAGATTAAAGCTGACCAGAAAGCAAGAAGCCAAAAGAGATTTCCACAAGTGAGAAGTGCGAGAAAAGAAACAGTTAGCATAGAACTTATGGTTATATTTAGCCATTTCAACTGTAAAATGATGAAACCTTGCCACCAATCTAGTAGTAAACTTAAATTTATAAATTCTAGGTAACATAGAGAAAAATTCAACAGGACAATTCCCATTAAAATATTTATAGAAAAGGCACAGGGCAGGTACATTACAGCAGCGGGAAAGGGACTGAAGCTGAGATACCAGATTGCAGATTCTTCTTTGGATTTTATCAAGAATCTCTAAATGTATAACAGGAGCATGAGACCAGATGTGACAAGAACGTTGAAAGCATGGACAAATGGTAGATTTATAAATATGTAAGATAGATTCTGGTGCGAAAAATAAAATTTCCTAGTAGCAGACTTTGCAATTGATTCAGTATCATCTTTCCACTTCATGTCAGTGAAAAAAGTTACCTCAAAAAGTTACCTCCTGGATAAAACACTATATGCTGAACCCTCCTGGTGGTTAACATCAGCCATGCTGATAGAAGGCAGAAAGGGTTCTCTTAGGCAATTTACTTTCTACCATCTACTCATCACTTCATAACACACACCTCATTCCTTATTATCATTTTGCCTGTAACCCTTTAAATTGGGTGGCTCTCAAGCCTTTTATTTGGGTAAAATTTAGTAAAAAAAAAGAAAAACAATAACTCACAAGCAAAATATGGTAAATAAACCATTTATTTTTTTTATTGAACTGCAGATGAGAATTACATTTGGAGGGTGGGGGTTGGACACAAGTTGGTGATGGCTTTCCGAAGATTTAATAAAATGGGCAGCTGATTTAGAGAAATATGGCAACATTGGTTAAATAAAGAAATGACAAAAAATACACCAAAATAAATAAAAATAATTGCACTCAAGACCTCTTCAGGTCAAGGGTCAAATGTCATTTAACCTTCATATAATCTGTTAAGGGGTCCACCCCTTTTGATACAAGTGGACTTGCCCAGTGTGTACTTGTACTGCTGCCAGTGAATACCCTGGAGTGAGAAAGTGAGTGAGTGAGAGAGTGAGAAAGTGAGTGAGTGAGAGAGTGAGGGTGTGAGGTAACCGCTTTGTAGGAGTCACAGTTGCGAGCACGTAGGCTCAGAAGGAAGTCATACTTCGATACTGAATTTCCCAGACTGTATATATATTATTATTGCTACTAACTGCAATTCTGGATCTACTAACCATATTACTAATTGTATTATTACGTCAATACATTTATTTGCTACATTTCATTCCTGCGTTTGTCATTCATTGGAGACCGGATTACATCCCGGAATCCACTACAAAATCCCAATCTTCACTTCCTACTGTTTACTAGTTAATTTACAGTGGTGGTGATGGTGGGGGGGGATAAATATTTGTATACCATGGAATTTTTTACTTAACATAGTTATAACTTAGGAAAAGACTTAAAATCCATACAATATTTCTACACCATTGTATAATGCTGCAATATGCAAAAAACAATTAGAAAACTTTGTTATAAATGAAATTATGTTATCTATAAAATTTCTAAGTGAAAAAAATATTCATACAAAATATGTCTTTAATATCAAAAAGCTTAAATTACCTTTATTTCCATAATTCTTTGTAAGAATTTGCTAGATTCTTCCAATTAGCTTATTACTGGAACAATGAAGAACTTCCCGCAATTCATTTCTTATATATGGTTATCTCCGCACACAAATCATACACAATGATTACCATCATAAGGAAAGGCAAGGAACTATCAAATTTGCAGAAAGAATTGATCATCAAACATTGGAAGGAAGGCAAAAGCTTTAGGAAAATAGCAGATATCCTGAATATACCATTTACTACTATTAATTCCATTATTGCAAAATATAAAAAGTGAAAACTGTTGAGAACAAATTAAGAGCTGCTCCACCAAGCAAAATTTCTCTTAGATTAATGAGAAGAATTCAGTGCAAAATTCAAGCAAATCCAATGACTATTCAAAGAGAAATACGGGAAGAATTAAAAGCATCAGGTATTATTGTCATGAAACGAACAATAAGCAATGAACTTCATAAAAGTCGACTAAGATGACGTTCTTCAACAAAAACTGCACTACTATTGAAGAAACATGTCAATGTCTGGTTAAAATATTTTCATGAGCATAAGAATAAATCTAAATCATTTTGGGAAAGTGTTTTATGAACAGACAAAGAAAAAATTGAATTATTTGGGCGTAATTCAAGGACTTGCATTTGAAGGAAAGATGGTGCAGCCTTTACACCAAACACAATCCCAACAGTGAAATTTAGTGGTGGCAATATCATGGTTTGGGAATGTTTTTCTGCTAATGTTACGAGTAATTTAGAGATAATAGATGGTAGAATGAATTCAAAAATATACCAAGATGTTTTAGATTCTAATTTGTTTGGGTCAATAGTAAAGCTTGGACTCCCAAACAAATAGGTTTTGCAACAAGATAATGAACCTAAACATACGGCGAAATCTATTAATAAATGGCTTATTGAAAAAGGTACCACAGGTTGACCTAAGCTTTGTGGTGAAATTAGGTAGACAGAACCCTTGGGGGTTGTCGATGGCTGTGAAAAGCATGAAGTCACAAGTCATCGTGACCGAGGTTTTGAGAGAGCTGGCCTTGTTCAGATTGTTGATCACACTAGGTAACACTCTTCTCACCCAGAAACTGTAACTAAGGTCTGCCCAGCATAGGTGCAATATAAGCCAAAAGTGGGCTTTGTGTGTGGTGGACAAACACAAAAGGAGGCTGAGCAAGTGTCTGCAATAGGGATTAGCTAGCTGCCCTAGTAGACAGGTATCCTTGAATACAAGTGGCCAGCCATTACATATATATATATATGTGTTTGTGTGTGTGTGTGTATATATATGCATGTGTGTGTATATATATATATGTGTATGTGTGTATATATATATACATGTGTGTGTGTATATATATATATATATATATATATATATATATATATACTGGACAGAGATTCGAGTATATATATATATATATATATATATCGAGTATAGATATATATATATATATATATATATATATATATATATATATATATATATATATATACTCGAATCTCCTGTCGAATTTGATGTATGAGGGTCAAGCAGATCAGTTCCTAGGAAACCGACAGCCCAACAACTGCACATAAGATTTGATTATATTAGTGAAGTTTTCGTGCAGGACCATCCACACTTTTTGAGGGGCCGAATACAGAGATCTGGTGCACTACGTGCCACAAGGTCCCCAAAAGACCCTCTGCATGTAAATCTTTCCACGACTCTCAAAATATACATAACTGTTAAGTTTCATATCCTAAAATAAAAAAAAAAATTTCTAAAGAAGTGACGGATTTTTTATTTATTAAGCCAGCAGATTTTATTATTTAAACATTATTTTTTGTAGATACCCATATCTGCGTTCATGCTCCGTTTATTAAACAGTATATGACTCTTGAAATCTGGGAATATCAGGTGCTGTAATCTTGGATGTGCAGGTCGTATAATGGATAATGGTTCTAAATTGTTAATCAAGGAGCCAAGTTCCAATTCCTGTTTGGTTCGTTATATTCACACATGCACAAATACTTTCTTGGTAAAGGTATATAAATCTACCTCTTCTCCTCCCATCTATGGGTTAATTAGTAAGACTTGTATCATTAATCCATTATTATCACCCCACACTCAAAGAAAAATTCTTACAATCTAAAAATATTTTCAGGCTTTAAATAACCTGCAAAGGGTTAAGTCATAAAAAACAAATCACTCAAATATTATTTTTAGTGGATACCTATATTTGAGTACATGCTCCATTTATTTATTAAACAGTGTATTTATTTAATTTTGTCTACTGGCCTGAGAAATCTTATTAAAGAAAAATCTATATTCTAGGTGTGGGGTGAAAGTTAATAAAGAAATGCTAAAACCAACACAGAAACAAAAAAATGAATTACACTCAAGATGTATGAGGCTATCATCTTGCTTAGTCACTTTTCCAGTTGGTACACATTCTATGTCTTTTCCTGTAATATACAATGAGTCACAAACTTTAACGCCAGGTGGCCAGGCTTGAAAAACAAAAGAAACAAAAGAAAACTTCTCCTAAGATTTGCAATTAAAAAAAAAAAAAAGTTCTACCTATTTATAATGTCACAAAAATATAGGGGTAACTTTAATAGATATTTTTGCATATTCAAAAAAAAAAAATATGAAAAAAAAGGAAAAGGCTATTTTGCTGGTCCTGGTAAAATAGACAAAAATGCTTTTAAGGTCAATTTGTTTGGGTCAATAGTAAAGCTTGGTTATTTTGCTGGTAAATATTTCTGTTATATTCATTGAATCTCAGTTTCAGCTGATATAGGCAGTCAACCTTGAATGTAGACTGGTTTGGTAGCTGACCTCGGGATTTTCTTATGTGTCTTCTGCCACCACACACACAGGAGTACCGTGGCTCGTAGTACTTGATGTCAGAATTGGACTGGCGATCCAGCATTCTCTTCTGAGCTGTAGCAATTGTTCTGCTGTCTGTTTTCTGCAATTGCACATAGTGGATTGGTAACTTTGCTGTTTTCTTTCTAGTTCAGCAAATGATCTGAAAGTATCTCCAACACTGAGTTCCATGGCAATACTGTATATATATTATTTATTGTTTTATGAATATATATATATATATATATATATATATATATATATATATATGCATGCACATTTCATTGAATATGACAGACAAGGTACTTTGATTTAGTTTTTTATACAATTTCTCATGCGATCTAATAATTTTTTCTTTTCAGATTATAAATTATATAAAAACTGTCTGAGTGTTCTTTTTATCTGAGCACGTTCAGCTATACATTTAACCATTTTCAAGGATGAAATATTTTAACTGTTAAATAAGAAATAGTTTGTTGCATGTATGTATTTATATAATATTTTCATTTTTCAAAACATGGTCAAGATATTCTGTCCATGTTCCAAGTTGATATTATTGAGTTTTGTTTTTTTGTTGTTTTTATTAATAAGGCTTCCATTATTTTTAGCCTTTTTTTGCAAGTTGATGACGCTGTTATATTTGTGTTGCTAACAACTACTTTACAAATAGTATTTAATATTCATGGAGACCTACTGGACCCTAAACTATTTCTTATCTAATAGTTAAAGTATTTCATCCTTGAGAATGGCTAAATGTATAGTTGAAAGCACTTGGAAAAAAAGAACATTCAAACAGTTTATATATATATATATATATATATATATATATATATATATATATATATATATATATATTTATTCTTAAAATACACCTTTAAGTGCCAGATCTAGGTGCATCGTCAGTGTTGTTGCTCCCATGTCACTAGAAGTTTTGGGTCTAAATAAACAACAGACTTCTTCGATGGCCAACCCGACCGAATATGATCAGTATTCAGCCCGCACCCAGAATAAAATTTGCGACTGGCTTTAGGAGATGTATTATATAAGTTACCCCAGTAAACAGCAACCAATCAAGACTTCACTTGGGATATTCAATGTTATAGATTGGGTATGCTTGGTTGTATAATTTATCATCTGAAAACAAAAAATTATTAGATTACATGAAAAATTGTATAAAAAATCAAAGTACCTTGTCTGTTGTATTCAATGAAATGTGCATGAAAGAAGGATTGCTGCCTAAATACACAAATATATATATATATATATATATATATATATATATATATGTATATATATATATATATATATATATATATATATATATATATATATATGTATCCTTGTGCAGGTATGCAGAAAATAGAAAAGAACACGTTGGGTGCATAATCCGGGGTTAATAACTCCCTGACCACTTATCGAAGGAAAATAGTCTAGCCACTCCCACAATAACAAATTCTGTAACGGACCGTGCCTAAAAATACACGTAAACCGAGAGATAGCTTATTCCTAAAATTTCACTTGAAGATGAAACGGGACTAAACACCACAATCCAACTTAATTTTATTAATTATTTGGATGATTTCGGCTCTCGTTTTTGAAACATGAGAACTCTTATGTAGCGAAGGAATCATATTTTTAAACAAAAAATATTATTATAATATATATATATATATATATATATATATATATATATATATATATATATATTCAAGCATGTTTCATTAAATAATATAGACAATATTATGCCTATTTATTTCTATAGTAATCCTTTCTAGTTCTCTAATTATCTTCTTGATCTTAAGTTGAAATTCATAAAGGAGCTGTAGTTTTTGTGAACCCAAGTACCCAAGTACTTTCAATCTTCTTCAAGATCATCCTCAGGGGTGAATTGCAAAGTCAAAAGTAACTGTAATCGTTGTGATGCTAATGGTTAATTTTAAAATAATTATAATAGAGCACATTTACAAAAATCACTATGGTTATATTGTTTGTCTTTGCAGTTCACCCCTGAGGATGCTCTTGGGGGAGACTGAAAGTACTTGGATTAACAAAAAATATGGCACCTTCCTTCATGAATTTCAACTTAACATCAAGAAGATAACTAGAAAGGATTGTTATAAAAATAGACATAATATGTTTATATTATTTAATGAAACATGCTTGAAAGAAGATATGATGCCTATATGTATATATATATATATATATATATATATATATATATATATATATATATATTTATATATATATATATGTAAATAACAAAATGAAAACTACAGATGAAGTTCATTTTCTCCATCAAGTCATTCATTTCTGTAAAGATTTTCTAAGCATAGCTTAGATGTGGCACAAGGCTGAAAGTATGGAGCATCCAGAGAGAATCAAACTCACTATTCAGTCGTAATTGTTCTAGCGAGACAAGCTTCTTAACATTACACTGCCTCAAGGTGCCCAAAATGATTTTCCAAGTGTAGCTTAGATGTGGCACAAGGCCAAAAGTATGGAGCATCCAGTGAGGATCAAACTCACTTTTCAGTAGTAGCTGATATAGCAAGACAAGCTTGCTAACCATTACACCACGCTGAGGTGCCCAAGTCATTCATTTCTCTAGTTCACTGCTACTACCAAGCAAAAAATTTTCTTTCTCCTGATGATGGCCATGCTGGCCGAAACTAGTCGAGGAATCTAATTGAAATAATAAAATGAAAAAATATTAATATACAACCCAGTATGTCTGAAAATTTAAATTTTTTTAATATTTTTTAATGTTCAAAACACACACACACACACACACATATGTATATAAAATAATAAAATAATATATTCACTATAATTTACCACTATATTTACCAGCCAAACAGCCATGATGTCTCTCTCTCTCTCTCTCTCTCTCTATATATATATATATATATATATATATATATATATATATATATTCTTAGTTATAAAATACTATTTATATTTACCTGCAAAATAGCCTTGGTGTCTATTTTACAGGGACTGGCAAAATAGCTTATTTGAAAAAAAAAGGATTTGTATGACCTACAAACAAATATAGCCAGTTTAAAAAAATGGAAAACATTCATCTGATTAAGTGATATTTTCAATCTGTTTTATTAAACACAGAAAATTGTTTTTATGTAGACACTTAAAAATAGAATTATTGAAAGCCAATCTATATCTTTAGTCTTTAAAAAAAAAAAGAATGGTTGATGGTTTCAATGTGAGTTTGATTCCAAATTTGGATTGATAAAAAAAGCAGACATGTTGAAAATTACTCTTACGTTTCGAATAGACAAGCCTGGTCGATTATTCAAAATATGATCTTTTTATTTTCCAACCTACTCACTGTTATTATAGACGCCTCACACTAACTTATTTTATTTTACACTTTTTTCCAAGCTGTTCTTTTATTCCAACCTACCCTTTTATTCCAACCTACCCTTTTATTCCAACATGCTGTCCTTCAGTTTTCTGAGAACAAATTAACTGAACAAAGGTATGCACCATAAAAACGGTATTTTTTTGAAAAGGAATTCAGAAAAATGTGTTCTTTGAATAAATCTGTGTGATTTGCAAATATATAATGCATTGTCTTCTTAAATAAAAGCTGCATAAACACATTCTTCTTCTTCTATGTGCCTTGTCCCTTCAGGACGCGGTCGACAATGGTTCTCCAAAACTTACACTTTGTAAGCTCTCAGAAATGTCTGTCTTTTTATATTTCTTCTAATCTCCATTTTGCCAACCAATCATGCTGCTTCCCTCTGTCTTGTTTGCTTTTGACATGCCCTGTGAGTGTCTAATTCTCCAAGTAGTCTTTCCTCATTATGTGCCCTAGAAATTTCAATTGTCTCTTTCTGATTTTAAGTATAAGTGTCCTTTTCGTTTCCATTTTTTCCAGATAGTTAAAAGATAAAGAAAAGTTCAAAACACTTATCTTTCTGACTGCAATTTCACAGATGCACCACACATCAGAGTCAGATAATTCTACTATATTCCCTAATAAATATATTCAAGACCTAGGCTATCATGGCTATCCACAATTTCCTGTCATTTGTAGCTCGTAGTAAATTTCTTGCCATCTAAAAATATTTTCTGGCTTTAAATAACCTGCAAAATATACTGTTCAATATGGGACCTTGCTTCGTATCCTCAACTAATTTATTTATCGATCAAATATCAGTTTCAACCCAATGTAAGAAAGTATCTTCCAATTTTACCTCCTCTTTCAGGAGTAATAAACCTCAATCAACAAAGCATCTACATGGGGAATGGTATTGCCTTTTACGTACATTAAGGCTCATCTTAAAATTCTAGAAAACGTTGATGTTATGTTATGTATCCCTCTTTGTATAGTAGTAGTTGTAGTACAGTTCTCCAAGTCCTGAATAGCAACCGGGTTTGCTAGGCATAGCCACCTTATGTTCACCAGTTGTTCTCTATTTATACTTGTTTATCTAATTTGCATACGATACTACAGTTACCTGAGGAAGTTCTTCTTTCATATGAATTCTAAAGGTCTATGGTCGAACCTTAGTAGGAATTTCTTTCTAATCAGAAACTGATGAGATCTATTTGTCATCTATATTATGGCCAACGCTTCTTTCTCAATATTTGAATAGTTCAATTTGGCTTTTGACAATTTTCTTGAAAGATACGTAATATGATGATCATCCTGAGTTAATATGTCCGATATTGCATGTTCACTTGCATTAATTGTTACTATTTCTTTTCTGGGGTTGAATATTTTTACTACTGGCTTCTTTGCCAGAACAGCTTTTAAGTTTTCCCATGACACTTGTTCTTTTGTCCAAATAAATTCCACATTCTTTTTTCTTAAAGCAGCAAAAGGTTCTGTCAATTCAGAGTATCTCTTTACATATCATCTGTAGAAATTTACAAATCCTATGAAAGATTCCCATTCTTTTTTGTGCTTAGGAACTTCAACTTAACGTCTGTCAGTTAACGATTGGCCTCGTGATATGCCTTTGTTAGATATGGAATATCAGAAAAATTATATTTTTTTAGTGTTGTGCACACATTTTTTTGTTAAATGTTAATCCAGTATTTTTTAAATTATTCAAAACCATACTGGTTTTCTATTCTATTTCTTCATTGTTAATACGACCAACACGAATGTCATCCTGGTAGCATATTATATTTTTTATATCACTACCAATAACTTGCTCTATAGTACTTTGAAAAATTGTATTTGTTTCTCTTTCATTCTCAGCAGCTCCTTGTGTCTTAGTGGCATTATTGCCTTGCTTGAGGTGAATCGATTTAAAAAAAAAAGGCAGCCCCACCCGCAAGATGATCGTATGCTGAATCACAGCTTCCCAATCATTTTTGCAAGACAGCTTTTTTTAATTACTACAGAGACCTGCACACTGACATGAGATAGTTTACTCCAAAGCAAGAACTATTAGTGCAAGTGGTATATATTGGGGAGGAGTGTGAACAGGACTATAGGCAAACCTATCTAGTCCTGTTGAAGAAAAAATAGTAAATAAAATGTAAGCATTTAGGCGGAGATTTTAAGAGTAATGAGTTGACGTAGACTTTAGAAAGAACCGGAAAACCAATCCTAAACAGGAAACGAGGGATAAACCTCTACTCCTGTCCAGAAGATTGGGGAGGAGTGTGAACGGGCGATAGGTGAACCTATCAAATCCTGTTGAAGAAAAAATAGTAAATAAAATGTCAGAGTTTAGGCAGAGATGTTAGAAGTAACAAGTTGAAGCAGACTTTAGAAGGAACTGGAAATCCAATCCTAAACAGGAAACAAGGGATAAACCACTTCTCCTGTTCACTGAAGACTAGGAAGGAGTGTGAACCGGGCCATAAGTGAACCTATGTACTCTTATTGAGTTAAAAAGAAGAATAAAAGGGAAGAATCAAAATTAATTACATCTAATTGGGCACCTTAGAGCATAAAAATTAAGGTATCTAATTTCTGGGATGAAATGTTATCATTATTTACATTATTCACATGCATCCTTCTCTTTTTTAGGTTTTATCACAATGTTTCAGCTGTTGCACCCAGCCTTCATCAGTCCAATCCAGTAACCTACAGGGAATTTTGAACTGAGCCCTTTATTTAATCTACAGGGGTAGATTGTTCCTGTTACACTGTGTCTTGGGCTATCTACTCTCATTTTTATTTTAGTTCTGCTCTGCTTACCCCATTTTCACTGAGTTCAAGTACACACTGCTCAGCCAAGGGATTGAATTTACAAATTCATGAACTGTCACTTTAGGCTAATGGATTAAAACATAAAAAAATGGATTAATCCACTATCCTAGTAGATTAAGTGTCGGTATATGAATTTGGTGATATAGTGATTACAAGTTCCCTAAGTTCCTGTGGAATCAATTTATAAAATTTCTTCTCGTTGCCATTTTTCTTGAAGTGGTTCATTATTCTAGAATTGCTGGCATCCAATATCTGAAATTTTTGGTTAATTTGCAGTATAAGCACCAAAAACCCACGGTAATGAAAATGTTCCATTATGGCATGAAATTGCCTGATTATTTAAAAAATGACATTAAAAGTATATGCTATATTACCATTTAGGAATTATGGACAATGTAAGTTCAACTTCTTTTGCATTATGTCGCATTGACAGAACAATTGCCATTACTGGCTTTGTTTACATACATTTATCTCAAGTAGTCATTCACTGAAGCTTCACTTGTCTTGATTAGTGCGAAATTTAAAATGAATTTCCTTGGTCCTGCCAGGTCTAACCTTCACCGCTAAGACCCACCATACCATTAGCAAACCATCCATATTCCCTCTATATTCAACTGACGAGAAGTAAGTTCGACTCAAATAGCGCTTTCCTGCAAACCACAACCCTGTGGAACAGACTTCTAGGAGGATGTTTCCCTGATTACTTCAATCTTAACCTATTCAAGTCTAGAGTTTACCATTATCTTCCCTTTCTATCTATATAAACTACCCCTTAACATAACCCTCTACATCAAGTAGCCCCCAAGCCTTGTACACGGTGAACCTTACTGTAAAAAAAAAAAAAAAATCTCTTCTTTTTTTCATGTTCAAGTTAAGGGGTATATAATGTTTTAAGTTAAATTCTGAAAGAGATTGGTATAAAATTAACAAAGAGGACACCTGTTATATAGGAATAAAATGTTTCTGCCGACACTGGAGTTTGAACATAGATTGCCATTGAGTAAACACATGTGATCCCATTATTAAGTGGATCATGTGACCATGGCAGAAATGCATAAATAGGTAGTAGTGTAACATCTAAAGGATTGTCATCTCTAGTCTATCCTCTATTACTCTAAAGATCTCTATTTCTACTCTATCTCCTATCACTATACGGATTATTATAGTAGTATTAGTGCAAGTACTATCTGAAGGTGTCTAAAACCAGTATTGTTCAACAGCATTACTATAAGTTGTATCTGCAAGTACAAAGTCTCTACTACAATGAGCATTACGAAAGTGACAAGTATTCATTGACATTACAAAAATGCTTTAATCATTAGGAATGAGTAATATATTTTTGTGCGACTATTATAATAATATATTAGAACACAAAGGGTTTATTCTATAATCGGATGTTATTTTGCAAACAGTTTATTATTTACATGCTTTTTGAGATAAAACATTCTGTGAAGAAATTTTCTGCAAATCAATTTTGTTCACAATGTCATCTAATGTCAGCTGTAAACAACCGCTTTCTAAGATCAATGGTTAAAATAGGCTTTGATCAAGTGAAACCTGAGTGTCTTGACAAAGATCATCCTTCTTTGAACATTGTTGACTGGTACTGTAGAATCACAAACAAAGAACTGTACCAAATAACAGAAACCACATCACTTGAGAACTTTTAGTAGCAGCCCTTCCTCAAATCTTGGGGTCTGTTGCTACAGAATCACAAACAAAGAACTGTACCAAATGATAGAAACCACATCACTTGAGGGTTTTCAATAGCAGCCCTTCTTCAAATCTTGGGGTTTGGTGCTACAGAATCACAAAGAACTGCACCAAATAACAAAAACCTAACACTTGCAGACTACCAACAGCTAAAATGGATAGCACATGTAACTTGAAGAGAAAATAATAATAATATCAAGATGTTCCGCACTGTTTTGTATAAAATATTAGGAAAAAAGTACCCATCAATACTGGAAAGAATGATAACAGCTACTGGACGTGAGAAATCTGTTTTAATTTTAATTGTTTTAAGAGAAGGATTTTTAAAAATTCAACCAAAAACAGTACTGGCTGCTCAGTCAAAGAAAGCCAAATGTTTCCTTGTAGTGAAATGACTAATATTACCATTAACATTATCTGATAGACTTAAAAGCTTGAGCCTTTTCTCACTTGAAACATAGAATAGGCCATGCTGGGGTACTTTCACCCAATACTGCAAATTGCTATGAAATAAAAACATTAACCTGAAAATGTAAATCATGTTCTTAAATAGCCTTATCAGATTGGGACATTCATACGGATGTCTTGCATGGTACCATGCCGTTTCAAAAATAACTAAACAGTCAGCTGTAGACAAATGTTTTCTAAGATCAATGGTGAGAAAAGACTCTGAGTGAGTAAAGCCTGATGGTCTTGGTAAAGATCATCCTTTTTTGGCATTATAGAATCAAAATCAAAGAACTGTGCCAAATAACAAAAACCACATCACTTGAGGACTATCAACAGCAACAACAACTAAAATGGATAGTATAGTGCTAAGTTGATCCAGGTCAAGAGCAACCAATAGTGTAATCTTTCTGTCCCCCATATTGGCCCTGGCTGTTCAGTCAATGAATGGCAAATGTTTCCTTATAGGGAAACAGCTAATATTACCATTATCATTCTCATTGATTTAAAAGCTAATCTCAAAATAAAATTGACCTTCAAATGGAAATGCAGCAAATGTCATGATGTAAAAGGCTTTCTGTCAAATTTTGTGATAGGTGACCTTTGAATATTATATACATGTCTATGTTGTATATAAGTTTGCAAACTTGTCTTCAGTAGAACTTATGGTATTTTGTAGGTATAAACATTCATCCCTGTAATTTTGTCAGTTCTATGCTAGTCCAAAGCTTGAATTAACTAACCAAATGATAATGTTAAGACACTGAGTTGTGAACATTGTTTTATTGACCTTTGGCCAGTTCATTCAGACTGTCCATCAACAAACTAACATTTCTAGGTTCATGAACATTGATGGTACAAGACTATCCTGAACAAAAGATATTACTTAATAGAAGAGTTGTTGGCAACAGCATGCAATATAAATAAAGTAATAACTGGCTACTTGTATATAAGTATGCCTGTCAGCTAGGGTAGCTAGCCAATCCCTATTGCAGACACCTTCTCAGGACCATTTATGTTTGTTCAACATCCCACCTGTGGTTTATACAGCAACTATGCTGAGCAAACATTAATTGCAGTTTATAGGAAATACATCATTATCTGGCAAGACCAACAGTCTGCACAAGGCCAGTATGCTCAAACCCTCGATCATGCTAGCCCAGCAATCAGCCATAAATATACAGCATGTATCAAAAATACTTTTACAAATTTGGGGGTGGGGTGGTTTTTTTTCCTCACATGAAAACATGGACAAAAGTTCATATAATCATATAAGTTTACAGTCGATGGCACTGTGTTGCCATGTAGACTAGGTTACATTTGTCATTTGTGTACGTTTGTGGTTAGTTTGTCTTCCACATCATTATCTGGCACGATCAACAGTCTGAACAAGGCCAGTACACTCAAACCCTCGGTCATGCTAACCAAACCATCGACCATATATATATATATATATATATATATATATATATATATATATATATATACACACACACACACACACATATATATATATATATATATATATATATATATATATATATATATATATATATAGGGTGCATCAAAAATATTTTTACAAATTTTGAGGGTGGGTTCCTCATATCAAAACATTGACAAAAGTCCATATAATCATATAAGTTTACAGTAGATGGCACTATGTTTGTGTGTAGACTATGTTATATTTGTCATTCGTGTACATTTGTGGCTAGTTTGTCTTCAATGTTTAATATGTGTTGTAGTGAATTAACTGACAAGTGTTCCATTTAACAATGGCAGGATATTCATATTGTGAACAGGCAGATGTGATTTTTACATACAGCTACCCAAATGGTGATTGATGCAAGGCTGCAGGGCTGTATCAGTTTGCATTTCAAGACCAAAAGCAGCCGAGTCATTCAACAATTATTGTTGTTTAACAGTTTAAGTATTTTTGGATTGTATCCTGTATTGTACATTTAACAGCATCTTCTTTAAACTTTAAACTCAAAAATAGAGGATATGAGGACATATGTTCATATGGACTTTTGTCCTTGTTTTGGTGTAAGGAAGCCACCCCTAAAGTTTTTAAAAGTATTTTTGATACATCCTATATATTGTGGGTTACCCCACACTTGCCTTTGCCAAAAACACCATATAAAAAGGCAAACATTTCCTTCTCTTTTTTACTTCTTCCTCCAAGATGTAGTAGCTTGTAGATGAGAATGCCCATTGGGTCATGTCCATTTACCTCTGGTTGATTTGACTACTGAACTCTCACACACACACACATATGTATGATAAAATACTGATGGACTGATTTTTAAAGTACAGTCTGATGTCCAGTTAGGAGAGTTTATCAAATCTTCTAAGCCATCCTTCATTGTAAATACTAGTATTGTGTTCTCGTCATCAATACCAGAATCAAATGCAAGGAACTCCTCCCCAGTTGTGAGAAAACCAATTCTGGTATCTTAAAATTTGCTGTGGAATTGGTGCATTTTATGCTTTTTGTCTCTATTAATATACATTTCTTCCCATTGATGATAATGATGGTATGTGGGTAATTGAAAACTCATCTTCATTAGCAACTGTTGCTCCAATAAGACTTGTTGATTCATATACTGAAACTGAAGAAGTTTTCAAATTCTTGTACTTTGATTTTAGCAGCTGAGGATCCATGATTATGGTCATTATGGTGTATCATGGCTGAGTCATTCACTGTATGAATTCTTGCTTTGCAAGATCACTCTACACATCGCCAGTATGTCTTTGTTTCATCAGTGTTTTTCTTATGATAGTGGTAGCTGTAATTTTCCTTGTTCCCAAATATTTTTCCACCAGTGTTTGATTTTCGAAACTTAGCCATGGGTTCCAAATAAAAATATAATCTATAAAATCCAGAATCTATTAGATGTTTGTGGTACACACCAATGGAGTGAACGGAAACTGATAGCTTAATTTTCTTTTTTGTATTTATGGTAACTACTTTTCTGTTTGTTTAGAGTAATTAAAATATATTAGTGTACAAATTTCTATATTAAACAACTTTTTAAAAAATGGTCGCTTCAAAAATTTTAATTTTTTTAAATGCATTTACCATAATTTTTGAAAAAAGCATAGGTAGTAATCATAATTTTTTAAAAAAGGAAATAAAGGAAAAAAAATGAAAAAATTAAAAGTTTATTTTTGTTTAAAATGCAATGACAGATTAACAATGTTACAAGATCGCTCTGCACATCGCCATTATGATTTTGTTTTATCAGCGTTTTTTTCTTAATGATAGTGGAAGCTGTAATTTTCCTTGTTCCCAAATATTTTTCCACCAGTGTTTGATTTTCACAACTTAGCCATGGGTACGAAATAAAAATATAATCTATAAAATCCAGAATTTGTTAGATGTTTGTAATATGCACTACTGGAGTGAACTGAAACTGCTAGCTTAATTTTTTTCTTGCTTTAAAAAAAAGAATCTTTTTTTGTATTTATTGTAACCACCTTTCTGCTTGTTTAGAGTAATTAAAAGGTATTGGTGTGTAAATTTCTATATTAAACAAATCTTTAAAAAATGCTTTATTTTCTTTCAAAATTTATGTTTAACTATCTTTTTGTTTGTTTAAAATAATTAAAAGTTGATTTGCAATCAGCAACTGGTATAAAAAGAAAGTATAGTGTTATGGTCCGGTTCCTTGTACCACGGTGATAGTCCAAGGTAAAACCAATAAAGAAGAACTCAAATACGGATATGGAATAACACAGATATATTACAAACAGGAATATATACAGAGAAGTAGAAAGTGTTAGTACAAACAATCAGGTTTAGTAGTAATTGTTTGAACGCGACTCTGTTTCAGATTGCCTCTGACTCGACTGACTGACTCGCTCGCTCTGACTGACTGACAGACTCCTGACGGACCTCACTCCAGACTTCAGACTGAACTCTCTGCTTACTCCCTGCTTCCTCTTGAGGCGCAGTATTTATTATGTATGGAATAGTCCATTATGTTATTATGGGTAAGGTCCCATAACATATAGTAATTTCAAAAAAATTATCAAAGGTACACAATAATCCAGGAAAACATTTGTCTAGGGACACAAATGTCCAGTATGGAGCTGTTCATCCACTGTATCACACACACACACACACAAACACACACATAAACACACACACATAAACACACACACACAAACACACACATAAACACACACACACATAAACACACACACAAACACACGCACACACATAAACACACACAAACACACACACACATAAACACACACACACACATAAACACACACACACACACGCACACAAACACACAAACAAACAAGCCCATTCTTATAGCTAGTTTTAATGCCTTCTCCTTGGATTTACATTGTTTATGCACGTAATTCCTTTTGTTTTCAACATGCATTAACAGTGATTTGTTTGAAATTCCATGTTTTGTCCCCATTATTTTTACCCGGACTCACATGAGTCTGCCAAATTATTGTTTGCGAGATAAATATCTCGTATTCTGTCAGTCCTCCGACATTTCTTTAAAAATCAACCAGAAGAAAAAGTTTAAGCTTGCAATTGTTGTAAAACTGATTCAAGATATAAAAAGGTCTCAAAGCTTGAAAAAGATCATTCCGCGGCCCAATGCTGGGGAAAGAATTATCATCTCTCAGTTGTGTCTCTGTCTTTGGGCAGAGTGGGACTCAGATGTGGCTCTGTCTGCAGACAGAGACACAGCTGGGGAAAATAAAAACTTTGAGATGCATTAGAGATGGAGGATCAGCTGTTCGAGGCTCAACTCCCCTCATTGCATTAGAGATGGGGGATCAGTAATCATACTGATGCCAGCACAACCAACACTTGATGGGGATGGGCAATTTTTATCCTTGGCCCAAGTTTATGCACTTGGGTTCCCTACATGAACTATCTTGTCTCAGTGGGAAGGCTGGGGTAAATAATCATTCTGCGACTGAGAGTAATGATTGAGTAATTTTAATGGATGAATGGGTATGAATAAATATAATGGATAAATGGGTATGAATAATTGTAATGGATAAATAGGTATGAATAATTGTAATGGATAAATGGGTATGAATAATTGTAAAGGATGAATGGGTATGAATAAATGTAATGGATAATTGGGTATGAATAATTGTAATGGATGAATGGGTATGAATAATTGTAATGAATGAATGGGTATGAATAAATGTAATGGATAAATGGGTATGAATAATTAGCTATAGCTATATTTAGGATAGTTAGCTTCTCCCCACTTTGCCTTCAGCCTCATGCCAATATCGTTAATTTTAACAATAAATAAAAATTTAACATTAAGTAAACATTCCATGACTCAGATGACTCAGATCAAAGTGTAGTATATGTTCCAGCAGCCAAAAGCTAGCACACTGTTCCAGCCATCAGCAGCAGCAATCCCAGCCAGTCATGATCATAAGCGATCCCAAAAAGTCATCATAATCAGCTACAGCTCCCATTTGCCATTGGTTGCTTCACCAGCCATCTCCAGCATACTTCCAGCTCTAGCAGCAACAATATGCTATAAACTGTCCTTTTCAGGACAACATTTTCAACACTACCATAATTGTACTTTTCAGGATAATGCTCTTCCCGATTACAAAATTGTCCTTTTCAGGAAAACACTCTTCAGCAACTACAAAACTGTCCTTTTTAGGATAACACTCATCAGCCACTATAAAACTGTCCTTTTTAGGACAATATTTCAACTACTACTACTACAACTGTCCTTCTCAGGACTACATTCTTATCACGCTCTACACAAACATGCAGAGGTATTTTCTTTTTTTGCCTAGTGCACTGTAACCTTACTTTTGTTGATATATCTTTTTTAACAAAAATAAACTTGGCAATATATTTATTTTACCTATGTCTTTGTTTTGTTTGTTGTTGTTTTCTATCATTTAATATTTGTTTGCAGGCCAATGCACCACCCACACTAAATGCACCACTCACAACAATGTACCAGGAGCCAGTAAATGTTTACTGAAAAGCAACCACACCTTGCAATAAAAGTGGTGATTCCTGCAACAATATATGTAGATATATGGATATAGATAGAGTAGACTGATGAAGGCCTTTTTAATAAAGGCCACTGCTTTTCTTGACAAAGGTGAGTGCATTGTTTTCATCCATAAGCTATGTGAGTTCATGAAAAATGTAGTTCTACAGATTTGGCAGTTGGATTTTTTTAACTCTTTTTTTTTATTTTGTTTCTTGAACTTTTTATGTTGGACTTGTGATTCTGACTTTTGACTATACTATTTCTTGCATTTTGGATTTGTGAGAATGGCCTTGCATTACAGACTTATACACTGCCCTTGTTGCAGTGGGCATTTGTTGTGGACTAGCTGAACACCGCCACAAGATGGACTGGTCTAAGACTATTTAAACAGCACTCTCTCTTACTGAGTGGGAGGAGTTAACGGTAAACTGTTTATTACATTAGTCTGTGTTCTCAACCATGTATCATATTTATTCTCTGGAATAAACTACTTAATATTTTCTATACATGTGGCAACCTTTCCTATTTATGACACGACATTAACAGATATGTACATCTCCCAGCTAAGACTAGCTATGCCACATACACTCACCACCCTTATTCCTTTTGTATTCCATTAGTTAGGAGGAAGTTCCAGAAGACCAAAGTAGATTTATTTTCATAGCACTGCCTAAGAAGCCAAGTGCAAATGAATATGAACTTCATTGGGATAATCAGTCTACTGAAGCATATATCACCACTCAAATTCCGATGAATACAGTGTGCAGCAGAATCAGACCCCAAAATAGGACAAGAACAGTGTAGGTTTGTTAAAGACACTGGAACAAGGAATGCAATATTTATGCTCAGAATGATATCAGAAAGATCAATACAAATGCAGAAGAATGTTTACCCGTGTTTTATAGATTACGCAAAACCGTTTGATAACGTACATCACGAAGAAATGTTGAAACTGCTTAGTAACCTCGACATATTTGGGAAAGATATTAGAATAATCAAGAAATTCTATTGGCAGCAAACCACCTGCATACAGAGAGAAAATGAGTTTGGTAGATATACAAAAATAGAAAAGGGTGTAAGACAAGGGTGGGTCTTCTCACCAGACTTATTCAATCTATACAGTGAGGCAATTTTGAGAGAATTAAAACTCCTACCAAGTTCATTATTGGCGGACACAATCTTAAAAACATAAGATATCCAGATAACACAGTGTTAATAGCAGACATAGAAACTACAAGCATTCCTATAGAAAGTAGTGAAAGATAGCAAGAAGAAAGGACTAACCCTCGCAATAAGACAGAATGCATGGTTTTTATCAAAAGGAACAGCCCATTATGCAAATTACAAACTGAAGTTACGAAAATCAAACAAGTACAACAATTTAAATATCTGGGAAGTGTTTTAACAGAGGATGGAAAGTGTGACACTGAAATCTGAAGACACATTGGGATAGTGAAAGATGCCTTCCAAAAGCTAAGCAAAGTATTAAGAAACAGAACAACTTTGTTAGAAACAAAGAAAAGAGTACTGAATTCAGTACTCCTGTATAGCAGTGAATACTGGACAATCTCCTCAAAGATAAAGAAGAACAGAAATGCGATCATACCGAAGGATGCTGAGGATACCATGGATCGAACATGTGAGCAACAACAAAGTTTTAGAGAGAATGGAAGTCAAAAGGAAACTTATACTTAACCTCAAAAAGAGACAGTTGAAATTTCTAGGGCACATTATGAGAAAAGAGGGCTCGGAAAATCTGATACTCACAAGACAGATTGAAGGCAAGAGGGAGAGAGGAAATCAACGGATAACCTAATTAAAATCAGATAGAAACTGTTAAAATATCTAGGGCACATAATGAGGAAAGAGGGCTTGGGAAATCTGATACTCACAAGACAGATTGAAGGCAAAAGGGACAGAGGAAAAGAATGTGTAACCTTCTTAATGAGCTTGAATAAATGGATGGCGGAACAGGGTTTAGGAGAAATAACAAAAAGGTAAAATTTATTAAGAGCTACAGAAAGCAGGAAATTGTGGAGAGCTATGATCACCAATGTTCTGAAGAGACACAGCACATATAAGAAAAAAATCAAGCTTGAGTAAATGGATGACAGAACAAGGATTAAGGGAGATAAAAAAAAAATTTATTAACAGCTACAAAGGACAGGAAATTGTGGAGAGCCATGATCGCCAACATTCAGAAGGGTCACAGCACATGAAAGAAGAACATTGAGCTTGAGTGAATTGATGACAGAACATGGGTTAGGAAAAATAACAAAAAGACAACATTTATTAAGAGCTACAAAGTACAGGAAATTGTGGAGAGCCATGATCACCAAAGTTTGGCAGAGATATGGCACATAGAATAAGAAGATTGAACTTGAGTAAATGGATGGCAGAACAGGGTTTAGGAGAGATAACAAAAAGACAACATTTATTAAGAGCTACAAAGGACAGGAAATTGTGGAGAGCCATAACTGTCTACATTATGAAGGGACACAGCACATAGAGAGAGAACCATTACTTGCTCAGAAAGTGATCAACATCATGTTATGAATATGCTTATTTATTTGGCAAAGACCACCCAGTGGCCCATTAACCTGAATTTTTTAACACTTTTTCCAGTAAGTTATTCAGAATGCACGCATCACAGTAGTAAGAGCTTCAAGGCTTTTTATGACTCTTTTTCTTTCTTTTATTTTTAAGGATGATAAGTTTTCCAGGAATTCTCTAAGAATATTGATCTTTGGGAATGTGAAAAGAGACTGATTAGCAACTATCCACAAAGTATCAAATTGTCTGTGTGTCTATTTTTACCCTGCGGATAGTTTTGTTGAATCATTTATCTGTCTGCTAGTTGTCTGAAGACGGAAAGCTTGGTTCTTATTCAGAAAAGACAGGGAAGGAGAAGGAATGTAAGACAAAAGAATATGGATAATAAGCGCCGAAGGAAAAGAATGACAACAAGAAAGAAAGAAAAGAAAAAGGTGAAAAATGAAATAAAGTCTTTGAGAGAAAAAAAAAACTGAAGAAAATAACAAAAGAATGAGAGAATGTATTTAGAAAACGAATGAAAGGAGAATAAAAATATTGAAAGATAAATAAAAAAGATGAAGGAAAGGAAGGAGGAAAAATAGAGCAGGGTGAAGGAATAAATGAATGAGTGAACAATAGAAAAATAAAAAGAAAAAAGCAATAAACAAATGAGAGAGAGAGAGAGAGAAGGAAAAGAATAATGTGAGAGAGAAATAGAAAGGAAGAAAGCCAAATGAAAAAATAGGAAATGAAGGAAAAATGAGAGGAAGGAAAAAAAAGGGAAAGGTAGAAGAAAAGAAAGAAAAAGCAAGGAACAAAGGAATAAATGGAAAGAAGAACAAAACGATAAAAAAAAAGAAAAATCAAAGGAAAAAGGAAACAAAGAAAAAGGGAAAGAAAGGAGTGACATAAGAGATAAAGGAAGAAAAAATCAAAAGAAAGAAGAGAGAAGAGAGAAAATAAGCATAGAAGGGGAAAAGAAAGAAAGAAAGAAAGAAAGAAAAGATAAATAAGTAAAAATCAAAGGAAAGGAAGGAAAAAGAGAGAAGGTTGGAAAATGATGAAAGAAAGAAAGAAACAAACAAAGATAGAAAGAAAAGATAAATGAAGAAAAAAAACAAATAAAAGAAGGGAAAAGAGAGATGGAAAGAAAAGAGGAAGAAAGACAGGAAAGGAGAGAAAGAAAAGATAAAGAAATGAAAACTCAAAAGAAAAGAAGGAAAAAGAGAGAAAGAAAAAAATAAGTGTGGAAGGTGGGGGGAAGAAAGAAGGAAAAGATGAAGAAAGGAAATATCAAAGGTAAAGAAGGAAAAAGAAAGAAGGAAGGAAAATGAAGAAAGAAAGGTAGAAAGAAAGAAACAAACAAAAGATAAATGAAGGAAAAATAAAAAGAAAAGAAATAAAGAGAAAGAAGGAAAGAAAAATAGGGATGCAAAAGGGAAAGTAGAAAAAGAAAAGATAAAGGAATGAAGAATCAAAGAAAAAGAAGCAGAATGAGAGAAAGGAAAAGATAAGGGTGGAAGGGGAGGAAAAGAAAGAAAGAAAAAATGAAGAAAGGAAAAATCAAAGGAAAAGAAGGAAAAAGAGAAGAAAGGAAGAAAGGAAAGAAAGAAAGAAAGAAAGAAAGAAAGAAAGAAAAGATAAATGAAGGAAAGAAAATAAGGATGCAAAGGGGAAAGGAGAGAAAGAAAAGATAAATAAAAAATAAAAAAAGGAAAAAGTGAGAAGGAAAAAAAATGAAACAGGAAAGAAAGAAAAGATAAAATAAGTAAAAATCAAAGGAAAGAAAAAAGAGAAATAAAAGAAAAAGGAAAAGAAAAAGAGAGAAGAAAGAAAAAGAGTAAAGGAAAGAAACAAGGAAAAACCTAAAAAACTGAAAGAGAAGAAATGAAAAAAAATGAAAGAAACTGAGAAATGAGAGAAAGAGCAAATGAAAAATGAAAAACACCAAGATTAAAACTAAAAAGCAAACAAATAAAAAACTTCTGAAGAATAAAAGAAAGAAAGAATGGAATTTCTCTTGAAATTATGGCTTCTCTTGCTTTCTCAAAATGCATACTACCACAAGGGTAATCATTTTGTCACTATCCCATCTAATGAGATCATCATCCAGCATCTCTATAAAAATGGCTGGCCTGACAGCAGACACCTCTTAAACATTAGCCAATCAATGGCTGTCACTCATAGCCACCTACAATCACAGATTCAAATCAGAGAAAGCATTAGCATGTGACAACAAAATGAAATTCTTGTGAATAATTTAAGTAATATAACCAATCAGAGAGGTACCTCGCCATAGAACAGTGCTTCGTAAACCTTTTCACCATAGCCTTGAAAACACAATTTCTTTGGATGATTGACCAACAAATAATTTAGCTTTATCCAATAAATTTTACATTGAATCTACACAAACTTGTAAAAGCATTATGGTCATAAGATCAACACATAAGGGCACCTCGATGTGGTATAATAGTTAGCAAGATGGTCTCAATAGAATATAAGCATAAGTTATAAGAAGACAGAATGCATGGCCATCATTAAGAGGAAGATCCCGAAATGCGATTTGCAGGTCAGGAACACTAGAATCAAGCAGACGCAGATGTTTAAATATCTTGGAAGAGTCTTGACAGAGGACAGTAAGTGCAACTCTGAGATCCATAGATGTATTTGAATGGCTAAGGACACATTCCAAAAGCTGAGCAGAGTATTGCAAGACAGGAGGATTTCTTTGATAACAAAGAAAAGAATACTGAGCTGTTTTCTTTACGGCAGTGAATGCTGGATGATTTCCTTAAAGATGAAGAAGAGACTCAAGGCGATAGAGATCAGGTTCTACAGAAAGATGCTAAGGATATCATGGACCAAGCATGTGAGCAATGATGAGGACTTAGAGAGGATGCAAATAAGGAGGAGGCTTCTACTTAATATCAGGAAAAGGCAGCTGAAATTTCTGTGACACATAATGAGGAAGGAGGGCCTGGAGAATCTGATACTCATGGGTCGAATAGAGGGAAAGACAGACAAAGGAAAATAATGTCCGACATACTTGGCAGGCTTGAGCAGGTGGATGACAGAGCGTGGTCTGGGGGAGGAAGCAGAGGGAAGGAGCTTACTGAGAGCTACAAGGGATAGAGGGAAGTGGAGAGCCATGATCGCCTTCATCCTGAAAGGACATGCCACTTAAAAAGAAAGAAAAGTGAGTTCAATCATAAGTGGGTACCCCATGCTTTCAGCCTAGTGCCCCATTATATACTAACAAATCCATTACATGTACTATATATATATATATATATATATATATATATATATATATATATATATATATATATATATTACATTATATTTATATATATATATATATATATATATACAAACACACATATATATATACATACATTATATATATATATATATATATACAAACACACATACATACACGTATGTACATACATTATATATATACAAACAGACACATGCATACACACACATATATATATATATATATATATATATATATATATATATATATACATATACATGCATTATATATATATATATATATATATATATATATATATATATATATATATATGTATAACGATTAATTAGATTTCTTTGCATTGTGTGTTGTTTCATTGTGAACCCAAAACTTAAAAACTTGTGTAGACAGCATACTGACCATAGCCATCACAGTGCATACAGAAAGGTCTGGTGAGATGGAAATCTCAAGCATTTTCTGTGAATATATATATATATATATATATATATATATATATATATATATATATATATATAGGTTGGTGGCCTGACGATTGCATATAGCATGAAACAGACTGTCACCTTTAAGTGTTGACTTCTATGTTCACTTTTATATTTACACACATTCTATCTCTGATATTGAGCACACCTTAAGACTATATTTCTTCATATATATATATATATATATATATATATATATATATATATATGTGTGTGTGTGTGTGTGTGTCTGTGAGTGTGTATGTATATGTATATATAATCTATTCTATAATATAAAACACAATGAAACTATAATTATTGGTCACACATCCTGATCTTCCCTATAGGAATATTGATGTGTGTGTGTGGTGATGAGTAGATGCTCAGATTGAGAAATTGTAGAGCTGAGTTTGAATTCAAGTTGAGTTTGTTACTTACACGCAGTTACCCTTAGGAATAGTATTAAATCTATATCTTCTTCTCTCAGCTATGGGTTAAATAGTTAGATGTGTATGTGGAAAAATCATTGTTATCCCCCACCCCAAACAAAAATTGTTAATGCAATATTCATTCATAAAAAGAAAAATGATTATTTCACAATCAAAAATATGTTTTGGCTTTAAATAACCGATAATGGTGTGATAACCCATAAAAAATAAACAATCAACCAATCCTATATAGAATAATAAGATATTACATTGGAATGACAAGAAGATATATACAACAGCAATATATGAACATACGTTGTGTTTCCATAAGTACGGAATATCTCATTAGTAAATCAAGAGAAGACGTTGCTAATGCAATGTTTTATATTTCTTTTCTTTAATGTTTCTTTTCATTTGATAATTTTAAAAATCCGAATTCCTTTTGACATTTAACAGTAGTTAATTATTTGGATAAGAATCGAAGTCTACTTATACAGAAAATATAGTCAACGTAATAGAATCTCCATAGGATGTTCGCTATTCAAGAGGTTGAAAATATTCCAACTGCATACCCTGAAGGGTTGCTGACATATCAGTAAATTGCCAAGTTAACTGAAACTAAACATTATTAATCACCTTGCCATAGGACAGTGGTTAGCAAGAGTCGATGCTTACTGGGTGCTTCCACCTGTGGCCTTGAGTCAGACTTAGCCAATATTAATAATAATCATAGATTTCTGCTTTCGAATGTGGCGGCCCCAAACTTGCCATTAGGGAGCGATCGTTAAAGGAATAAATAAAAGTAAGGATTAAAAAAATAAATAATAAATATAAATGAAGAAAAAAAATGAGAAAAATGATGAAGTGATCACCCATGCCCCACACCCATTTCCCTGACACTACTCCATCAAATCCCCACCCACCCGATCAAGTTGCCATTGGCAAAGCATGAAACATGAAATTTGGATGGAGAGAAATCTGATTTCATTCCAGAAATGCCTTTCTCTTCATTTTTTTTATTGTGTGTGTGTTTGTGTGTGTGTAAGTCTTTTCAGCTATAGGAGGAAGAATTTCCCCTGTGACATTTAAGCAAGTGGAGTCTTGTTCTAAGCGAGATGTCATTACTAATGATTAATGCATATTTTTTAAATTTTCATTATCATTTGCTTCATCACTGTCCTTAATAAGCCTATTATACTTGAGTAATACATGCATTCATTCCTGACCACTGACAATTCCATTCTTCCTGATTTTCAATGCATTCCTATAGTAAAATCATTAGCAATGCATTTACATTGTACATATAATAGACCTATTCTATCAGTAATGCTTGCATTCATTCCTGACCACTGACAATCCCTTTCTTCCTGATTTTCAATGCATTCCTATCCTAAAATCATTAGCAATGCATTTACATTGTACATATAATAGACCTATTCTATCAGTAATGCTTGCATTCATTCCTGACCACTGACAATACATTTCTTCCTGATTTTCAATGCATTCCTATCCTAAAATCATTAGCAATGCATTTACATTATACATATAATAGACCTATTCTATCAGTAATGCTTGCATTCATTCCTGACCACTGACAATACATTTCTTCCTGATTTTCAATGCATTCCTATAGTAAAATCATTAGCAATGCATTTCCATTATACATATAATAGCCCTATTCTATCAGTAATGCTTGCATTCATTCCTGACCACTGACAATACATTTCTTCCTGATTTTCAATGCATTCCTATACTAAAATCATTAGCAATGCATTTCCATTATACATATAATAGCCCGATTCTATCAGTATTGCTTACATTCATTCCTGACCACTGACAATCCCTTTCTTCCTGATTTTCAATGCATTCCTATAGTAAAATCATTAGCAATGCATTTCCATTATACATATAATAGCCCTATTCTATCAGTAATGCTTGCATTCATTCCTGACCACTGACAATTCATGATTTTTAATGCATTCCTATAGTGAAATCAATAGCAATGCATTCACCAAGCTAGTTACACTGCATTAATGCCGATCTAATCCTGAACTGCCACCAATCAGAATGAACAGAAGTCATCTCGGGGAAGCACCATGCCTTGAAAGACTGTTGGGCCTCAAACTCACACCTAACCTGAAGTTTAACTTGTACATACAATCCATTGCTAAGGATGCAGGTAAAATAGTCATCTCTCAGTACCGCTCCAGTAAGTACCTGACTTCACATGCTATCCCCTACATTTACAAGCGTCAGATCAGGCCAAAAATGGTGTACTGCTGTAATATTTGGGTGGGTGTTCCCCAGATCTCACCCTCCAACCATGATAGAGTTCAAAAGCATCTTGGAGCCCTTGTGGGGGATGAATTATTCTCCACTCTTCAACATCTCATACCACAGGTGGAATGTGGCAATCCTCTTACTGCCCTACTGCTACTTCCATGGAACGTGTTCAGATAAACTACATTCCCTGATCCCATTGAGGGAAACAATCATGGCAAGGACATGCCATTCCACTTACATAGTGGCAAACCATCCACATCCCCTCTATATTCCATTGGTGAGAAGCAAGTTCAACTCAAGCAGCTTCATTTCACCAACCCCTGCCCTGTGGAACTGCCTCCCAACAGGATGTTTCCCTACACTACGACCATAACCTATTAAGGCCAGGGTTAACCGTTATCTTTCACTCCTGACAGCTGACAGTTTAAATATTTTTGAATGGGTTTGGTGCATACATGACATCCATACGAAAATCTTGATTTGATGAGGTTATTTAAGAACACAAATCGAGTTTTTAGGTTAATGCTTTGGTTTTGTAGCAACTTGTGGTGTTGGGAGAAACTACCCCTAGCACATTCCATTCTATATTCAATTTATTTATCTTCTATACTAAATTTGTTAAAACCGATCCATACACCGAAATGTTTAGTATTTACTTTTCTTTTTTTTTATAGTAAGGTTCACCCTGTACGAGGCCCAGGGTAGAGGGTTATGTTTACATGTAGCTGTTCGAGTGGAACTTACTTCTCATTGAAGGAATATGGATCAAGTGTGAATGGTTTGCTACAATGTCACTGGTATGGCGGGTCCTAGTCGTGAAGGTTAGACCTGGTGGAAACAAGAAATATACTTCACCTGTGCAATTTCCATGGTAGGAGGGATAGAGCAGTGAGGGGCTTGCCACACCCTACCTGTAGGAGAAAGGTTGGTGGGTGAAAAATAATTTTTCTCCAACAAGGACTTGTAGACGCCTTTGGACTCTATCAAGGTTGGATAGTGAAGACTGGGTAGTTCCCACCCAAATAAGACAGTACTTCACTTTCAGTCTGATCTGGCTCTTATATGCAGACAATTGCATGACTCAGGTATGTACTGGAGCAGTACAGGGATCCGATCATTTTTACCTGCATTAATTTCACATCCAGATTTTTTAATATAGATTTGTGGTACGTGTCATATGATAAAAGATTAGCTTTGCCTTCTTAGTTTTGGACCCTGTTCTTTACCAAGAATTCTTTTTTGGATCACTGGCAGCAAAATTTAATAAAATATGAAGTTATTTTTCTTCAAGTGGGTGTGCTAAGTATGAACAAGGAGCTAGAAAATGAAATAAATTCTACAAAATGATGACTTCTTAAACCACTGACCTTCAAATAACCCACTTGTTTTTCAGACCATTAACTGAATAAGTGCTTTATGTCCAGATGCCTTGACCACTCCTTGAAATTGTAAAAGTATATTTAAGTCAAAAGGAAAGAAAGGGAAGAAAGAAAGAAAGAAAGAAAGAAACAGGAAAAAAACAGAAAATGAAAAACTAATAAAAAGATTCACTGACTTGCAGAATGTCAACGAATTCAACACAGTCTGATATAATAGGATAAACTAACCAAAAATAAATAATGAAAATGCTTCGTTTAAGAATTTAAAACTATTGCATCTACTACTACTATTAGATGTAAACAAGCAACAATAATAATATGGAAGATAAACTAGCCAAAGATTAATAATGAAAAGGCTTCATCTAAGAAATTCAATTTAAGACTGTTTCATCTCTTACTACAACTAGGTATAAACAAGCAACAATAATAATATGAAAGATAAACTAGCCAAAGATTAATAATGAAAAGGCTTCATCTAAGAAATTCAATTTAAGACTGTTTCATCTCTTACAACGACTAGGTATAAACAAGCAACAATAATAATATGAAAGATAAACTAGCCAAAGATTAATAATGAAAAGGCTTCATCTAAGAAATTCAATTTAAGACTGTTTCATCTCTTACAACGACTAGGTATAAACAAGCAACAATAATAATATGAAAGATAAACTAGCCAAAGATTAATAATGAAAAGGCTTCATCTAAGAAATTCAATTTAAGACTGTTTCATCTCTTACTACGACTAGGTATAAACAAGCAACAATAATAATATGAAAGATAAACTAGCCAAGGACATATGGCACAGTGGATAAAGGTGTTGGTTAGATCCAGTGACAGGACCAAAAGAGTTTTGAGTTCAATACCTGGTTAAGACAGTGGAGAACTTGGAGAGGTGAATAAACAGGAGATAACTGATAACTGACATCCATTAGACATGGCACGTAGAATTAGAACAGTCTACCCCAGTGAATGAAATCAAGGGTTCAGTTCGACATTCCAACCACCTGAAGAAGGCCAGAGCGTACAACGGCCGATAGTTTGTGATAAATATGGCAACAAAGATGAGGACAATAGTCCAAATGATGTAAATAGTGTACATAATACCTCATCTCAGAAATATAGACAGATACTGAAATTTCAGACAATTTCAAAGTATTAAATCTATTACTACTACTAGGTAAAAGAGAAAGGGGGAGATAAATCCTCCTCATTCTATGATGGTGCTGCTTAGGTTTGCATAGTAAGTATGCTTTTTATGGACTAGAGTTGCCAGCTCCACTAGTTTTGAATTCAGTTACAGTTCTCCTAGACTGGTTGCTAATCACAGCTAGACAGCCCAGTCAACCTTGCTATTTAGCTTGAAGAAAAAGAAATTAACCAAAATCTTAAAATAAAGAAAAAAATATATATTGTGTTATTAGACTCAACCTCTTAGTAGTGCTTAAAAAACGAAAATAAGAAAAGGAAAAATAAAAATTAAAAAATCTTTTAGCATTTAATAGGGAAAATTTGAATACAAGGAAATTAGGCTAAATGCAAGCTGGCTAAAAGTTTTATACCATATTTAAATGAAGCTTTAATTGGTAAACACATAACAAAATTTAGTCATTTGTGTGCAAGCATTAGTGCAGCCAACATCATCCACTGGTATCTCCTGCATTACATTAGGTAAAATAAAAACATGGCAAAGGCCAAAACATTGACAGAGTTTGAACATGGCAGAATTGTCAAGCTGCAAAAGCAATGTCTCTCTGAATGTGCCATCACTGGTGAGATTGCATGTAGTAAAACTGCTGTTGCAAATTAAAAAGATCCTGAGGAATACAAAACAAGATTTTTAAGTAGTAGACCCAAAAATAATTTTGTGTTGAGCAGGAGAATTCAACAGGTTGTTTGGCAAGACAATCACTGAACCCTTACAAATACAAAATGCAGCTAAGGAACAATAAGAAAACGTCTCCGAAAGAAAGGCTTTAAAAACTGTAAATGCCTTCAAAGTCCCAAAATAGCTCAGACATAGTGACATGGGACATAGAAAAATAGAAGAAAATTTTGTTCTCTGATGAGAAAAATTTGACTTGGATAGTCCAGATGTCTTCTAGAATTACTGGCACAACGAGAATATCCCACCGGAGATATTTTAAACAGGACTGTGGAGCAGGCTCCATCATGATCTGGGATGCTATCTCCTCCCAAAGAACAATATACAGAGGCATCAAACTGTGGCTGGTTACATTGGCATGCTGAAAAAAGCATCCTTATTGACTGAAACCCCTCACTTGTGTGAAAAAGACTGGATCTTTCAGCAGGATAATGCTGCAATCCATAATACCCACAAGACAAAGGACTTTTTCATGGCAAATAATGTGATTCATTTGGACCATCCTGAGTCTTTGCCCCCTGATCCGCATTGAATATATTTGGAAACATACAAGGAAAGCCTATAGAAATTTTTTTCTTTTTAATCAATTTCACCGCAAGCAAAGTGGGAGTGCCACTAGCATGCAAGGGATTACAGAGAGTGGGAGCAAGAGTTAAGAGGTGTGATAGAGGAAAGGATGAAGAGAAGGACAGGGAATTAGATCAAGGCATTTGAAGATGTTAATTGACATTGCATTTGAATAGTTGGAGATTATAGCTATCATGGAAGCAAGTATGAGGAAGGGACTTCCACACACGAGAAGAGTGAAACATGAAGCTATTGGAATAGAAGAGACGGCTATATTTAACCGTTTTGACAACAAAAGGGTGGGACTGAGATGCCAACCTAGTAGCACACTTAAATTCATGCAGTTTGGGAATCAGCAAAAATAGCTTGTCAGAGCAGTTACAATGAAAGTACTTATAGAAAAGACAGAGGGATCGATGGCACGGCTGTGAGAGAGCGACTGTAAACAAGATGCCAGATCAGGGCCAATCACATTGCATATCTGGATTTTGTTGAGGACCTTGAGACAAACAACGGGGGCTCCAGATCATACATGGCAGCAGTATTCCATGCAAGTGCGAATGGTTGATTTATAGATTTGGAGGATGAACTCGGGTGAGAAAAACTTTCTGATGTAACATAGAGAACCAACTTTCCTTGCAGTAGATAAAATTATTGATTCAATGTATTTTTTTCCATTTCAGGTCAGTGGACAGTGTGAGAACAAGCAGTCGCAAAGAGATGCTATCATGGAGTTGAGCATCAGACATTCTAATGGGAGGCAGGGAGGGTTCTCTGTGGTGAGTAATAGAGAGCAGTTTTGTTTTTGAGGCATTAAATTTTACCAGCCATTTCTTGACCCAGTCAACCACAGGGACATCAATTCCAAACAGTGTATAATCTTTGTGAAGTCGTCATCATCCTTTGGAATAACATTCCTCCTAGCCTTCTGTAGACGTTGATATTAGCCATACCAAATTAGATTTATATTTGTACCTATATACACAATGGGGACTAATTAAACAGTCTCGTTCACTCATAAAAAGTAAGGCACATATTTTGCTGGGGGTGGATAATTGCTGTCTATATTTCTGAGATGAGGTATTATGTACACTATTTACATTATTCGGACTATTGTCCTTATCTTGGTCACCATATTTATTACAATGTTTCAGCTGTTGTACGCTCAGGCCTTCTTCAGGTGGTTGGAATGTCAAACTGAACCCTTTATTTTGCTCACCGGGGTAGACTGTTCTAGTACCCCGTGCCATGTTTAATGGATGTCAGTTATCAGTTATCTCCTGTTAATTTCCCTCTGAAAGTTCTCCACTGCCTTAGCCAGGTATTGAACTCAGAACTCAGAACTCTTTGGGTCCTGTCACTGGATCTAACCAATGCCTTTATCAACTGTACCATGTGTCCTTGAGGACACATGGCACAGTGGATAATGGCACTGTGGATAAAGGTGTTAGTTAGATCCAGTGACAGGACCCAAAGAGTTCTGAGTTCAATACCTGGCTAAGGCAGTGGATAACTTTCAGATAGAAATAGGCATGAACCTCAAATATTTGTGAAAATATTTGTGAAAATTGTGCTTCTGAAAAAAAAAGCCATGCAAAAGAAAAGTTTTTAAAAATGTTTAAAAACACTCCCAGTTAAAAATTCAAAAAAATTCAAAAATATGCAGATATCAATGATGTTAATATGCTTTCAAACATGCGATTTGTAAAAAGCAGTTAAGTGACTTAACCAAAGTCCAATAACTCTGTAAAAGTCAGGGATTAATTTTATACTGTATCAATATTATAAACAGGACCCCCTTTTTCTAAATTGATAAGGAATCAATATTTTTTTATTTTGACAAGTACCACAGCTTAAGGAAGGTCTAATCTACTAAAATTAGTCCCCACAAAATTTTTGGACTATTTTTTTGTGAGGGGACCAATTTATTTAAGTAGTGTTCATTATTTTAACAATAATATTTGTGGCTTTGTGCAAGCTCAACTACTGACAGCTTCCGTAAAATTCTGTCTACCCATTTGCACTAACAAGGCTGCGATCAACCTGTAGTATAGTTTTTCTGATATATCTCAAAGGAGCCACACATTGGGATCATCTCCCCATGCCAATGTTAACATGAAGTCATCTCCTTGACAAATCAACCACAGTGAGAATCGAACCTAGATCTCGTGGTTAGATTGCTAAGGCTCTAACCATTCAGCTATGTACACATTTGTGTGGGTGATTATATCAAAATATCATTTATATAAAATGCTAGCCTGCACTATTTTTTTTTTAATAGAAAAAAGTCTTTTAGCACCCAGACTGACCTAGTGACAGGGGTGGAATATTCCGGTTTAACAGACTTGAATCTATTTTCTTACGACTACCACAAATTATTATAAACAAAGCTGAGTCTCGTTTTCCTGTGCAAGTCAAGAACAACAACTTCCTCTGTATAAAATGGCCGACAAAGAAGGCCAAAGTGAAATAGAGGACAAAGAATATAACTACCCAAAAAAAGAAAAAAATGTGAGAAATATATCCCCACCCACCAAAAAATGTGATGAGAAATTACAAATCAAGAAGGTCAGAGTGAAATGAAGAAGAACAAGTGTAAGAAAATGAAAAAGAAATGGAAGTAAAATATCTGCCAAAAAACAAAAAATGTAATACAAATGATTGCCCAAGTCGCCTAGAGTGAAATAAAGAAAAAAATATAACAATGTAAGAAAAAAGAAAAAATGTGATATAAAATGACTGATTGAGAAGGTCACTGTGAAATAAAAGAAGAAAATTATAACAAAAATATAATAAAATATACAAACATAATAATTCTCTGAAGTCTGAATAAAATTGAAACATGTTAGAATGATAAATGCTTCCTGCTTGTTTTTTATCTTGTCAATCTCTCAGATTCCAATCCATATTTGATCCCAACTCATATATATATATATATATATATATAATTATTTATTTAAAAATATGATTCCATTTAAATAAATAATTATATTTATGCTCTACTTTTGTATCGAGCACTATTTTTTAAAAATGATAACAAAAATACTAAAGAACTTTGGATTATTTAGCTAACCAGTTCTTTCCTATTTTCTATATATTTTCACATATATATAAAGAAGTATATATATATATATATATATATATATATATATATATATATATATATTATATATATATATATATATATAAAGAAGTAACAAAAGTATTTGAGACAATGGACAATATGCAAAATTTCTGTACTCCATTACTCCCAACAAATAGAAAATTATAAGAATGCTGGAAAACTAAATAAAATATAAATATTTCTTATTTAATGAAAGATGTCTAAAGGAAAGGTTGCGTCCTAAATGTATATATGTATATATATATATATATATATATATATATATATATATATATATATGTGTATATATATATATATATATATATATATATATATATATATATATATATATACGTATATACATACATATACATACATTCATATATATATATTTCTCTTTCACATTTAATTTCTGATGTATCTTAAAGAAATTTGAAATATGTTGTTAGGTTTATAAGAACTTATATATAAATATATATATATATATATAATCCTACACTGATAATATGTACCAAATTATTAATTCCCATAACAATTACATTTTAAGTAAATTCCATGGGGAAAAAAAACTAAATCTAACATGGAAACCCCTGTAATTGTAGAATTATGGAAAACTGCCCAGTAGAGGCCAAGTGTAGACTCACTAGGGTTGTATACCAGGCAACCATTGCCCCTAAAGAAAATATGATAAACCATAATATTTACATTTTTAAAATTTAAATTTCTGCAGGAGAATTTAAAAAGAGAATCAATACACATAGACATTCATTCACCAATCCAAAATCAAAACACCAAACAGCCATTTTGAAAAAGATTTGGGGAATTGAAGGAAAAGAGTCTGAATCTTCAAATAAATTGGAAAATTCTAGGTTTTCTGAAAAATAGTTTTAGGGATAGGTGCAAGTTATGTTTAGAAGAAAAAATCAGGATAATAAAATATAAAGATCAATGCAAATTATTAAATCAAAGGATAGAACTTATCACAAAATGTAGACATAAAAAACTTCCAAATTACATAAGAATACATGTGCATATATGTGGGGGGAGTATGTGTACATATAGTGACATATATGTATGGACATGTAATTAAACTCAACTAATTTACATTAATCTTAACAGGTTTAAGTTTAAATCCCCCATCACTTATTAATAATATTAGACACCTGTAGTACAAAAACTATTTACTGTGAATCCCAGAAAAACACTCAAGACTTGTATAAAAAACACCACATAGTAGGAGCTGAAATTAAACTACAAACAAGGAAAGGTCCTGGCCATAAATAAACTCCAAACCCAGACCGCTTCCCCCAGGGATAAGATACCTTACGCCCTCACCAGTTGTTAACACAAACCCATTCTCATTAACAAGGCGTCTACCAGAAAAGGACTGACATTGAAAATAAATTTAAAACAATGCTCCTAGATAGACATTTAGGAGCTGATGATAGCCGTGTACAGAATGGCTTGAAATAGACTATCTTCTATGTTGAGGTAATATTTGTTGTTTTTTTGCTGTAAAAATACATACGCTCTGTTATAATAAATACATCGAGCTCTCTGTGGATCAGTTTTAATAATTAATATTACTAGGATCCACCTGGATTATAAACCAACAGATCAATTACCTGTACTATATATATATATATATATATATATATATATATATATATATATATATATATATATAACTCCTTGGTGTTGACAAGCCTGTTCTGGGTGAAATGGCCATATATCATATGGGGTATTGAATTTTATCTACTTGTAATTCATATATGCTCTATAATAAATATATTGAGCTCTCGTCTGCATATCAGTTTTAATATTTTATATTACTAGGATTCACTTGGATTACTTACCATGTTTTTTTTTTACCTGTATATATATATATATATATATATATATATATATATATATATATGAAGAAATATAGTCTTAAGGCGTGCTATATTTATGGGATAAAGTGCTCAATATCAGAGATAGAGCGTGTGTAAATATAAAAGTGAACATAGAAGTCAACACTTAGAGGCGACAGTCTGTTTCATGCTAGTTGACTTCTATGTTCACTTTTATATATATATATATATATATATATATATATATATATATATATATGTATATATATATATATATATATATATATATATATGTACAGTGAGAGAGAGAGAGAAATTCTCTTCCCTATTTAATTTCTGATACAGCTTAAATAAAAGCAAAATGTTATGATATGTACTCTCTCTGAAAGATGAAGTCTCATCAAGAGGAGATAACTCTCCCGTAACTTCATGTTCTCTTGTGTTCTTAATTTGGTCTTTGTGAGCCAGTATGCACTTACTCTTCTTTGTTAGCACAGTAGTATTAAATCCCTTTTGCACCAGAAAACTCGCCTTTATAGGACTTGAATCCTTGTCTTTTCTGTACCACACACTTTCATTTGTTGCAAATGACATGATAACTGTATCTCTTGTCTTCATAACAATGTGGATGGTCTTCATGTCCTGCCTGCATGCGGAATAGCTCTATAACTTAGTAGTCTGGGTAAATAACTCTCTTTATCATAATCCACTGGAGAGAATGCTTTTAATCCCATTTTTACCATTTGAACCATTCTCTTCACAATTCCATTTTCAGGTTTGAAAATACATTGGCTGACTTCTTTCTTTGAGCTGAAAACTCACCTTGTATCCCTTTAATAATCCAACATCTGGATTCATGGAATTTATCAGCTTCGATGTATCTACTCTTAACATGTCAGTTCCTGAAAGACCATGGCTTTTGATGTTTTCTACCAATATGATGGGTATTATCTAAAATCTGTTTTTTGTCTCTGTTGAGATGTTGTGTGTTTCTGCGTGAGTGTATTGAAATAAGGACAAAAACATACGTAGGGGAAAAATACTGGTATATTCGAAGAGGTATTTACAACAGAGAGATTAGTAGTCAAACGAACGCAGGTTAGTCAGTCACAATAAGAAAGAATATAAAGTCCAACTGTATCTTCCGGTAGAGAGACGGAAGTGTGATGGTTACCTGATCTCCGCCCAGAACTCTATAGAACTGTCCTATTAGTAATAGAGAGATCAGTCGATTCTGATGAGAAGGTGGGTGCGCCCCAGCAGTCTCAAACGTGCCTTCAAAGCATCCTAAAATTTTGATGACCGACACAACGAACTGTTTCAACTAGAGATTACTTTTCTTTAATCACTACCCATTCTTTCCCTAAAATTCCTTGTTATCAATGTAATATTACTTACATTATCCACCTGCACGAGTAAAGTTACTCTGTTCTACTTCATCATTTCTCTACTTTCATCCTGTGCTTTTATCTCAAACACTTCCATGCTTTCAATTCGAGGATCTATATTTTCCACTTTTTCCACTCACTTTTCATATGTGCATACCATCTGGAAATGTACACTATTTACATTATTCGGACTATTGTCCTCATCTTTGCCAGTGGATAAAAGCGTTAGGTAGATCCAGTGACAGGACCCAAAGAGTGTGAGTTCAATACCCGGATAAGACAGTGGAGAACTTGGAGCGGAGAATTAACAGGAGATAACTGATAACTGACATCCATTAAACATGGCATGGAGTACTAGAACAGTCTACCCCAGTGAGCAAAATAAAGGGTTCAGTTCGACATTCCAACCACCTGAAGAAGGCCGGAGTATACAACGGCTGAAACATTGTAATAAATATGATGACCAAGATGAGGACAATAGTCTGAATAATGTAAATAGTGTACATAATACCTCATCTCAGAAATATAGACAGATGTTCAGTTTAACATTCCAATCACCTGAAGAAGGCCGGAGTGTATATCAGCTGAAACGTTGTAATAAATATGGCAACAAAGATGAGGACAATAGTCTGAATAATTTAAATAGTGTACATAATACCTCATCTCAGAAATATAGACAGATGTTCAGTTCAATATTCCAACCACCTGAAGAAGGCCGGAGCGTACATCAACCAAAACGTTGTAATAAATATGGCGACAAAGATGAGGACAATAGTCTGAATAATGTAGATAGTGTATATCAATCTAGTGTTAACTATTATTAGATAGTTTATTTACAAGAATAATTTTATATCTACAACATTATAAAACCTCTTACAATTAGAACTGATGCAATGCCATATTTATCAGTTACCAATTTATAAAGAAATGAATATGAAAATTTTTTATTCATAAGTTTTTAAAGATTTACTTAATTATTAAAATATGCGAACCATCTGTAAGGAAATCCTTATTATTTACCATTTTATAAAGTTTGAATCGATTGACAATTTGCCGATGTTTTGCCAACCATTCCAATAAACAATATAATAAAGTATTTATTATGATAATAACTGACATCCATTAGACATGGCATGTGGAACTAGAGCAGTCTGCCCCAGTGAGCAAAATAAAGGGTTCAGTTTGATATTCCTATCACCTGAAGAAGGCTGGAGCGTACAATGGCCAAAATATTGTAATAAAGTTGAGGACAATAGTCCAAATAATATAAATAGTGTACATAATACCTCATTGCAGAAATATAGACAGACGTCTGGAAATGATTCCTCTTTTTACACTAAAAACATAATTTCCCAAAAGCTGGACACTTATTTTTGTTCTTTTCATGTTCCTTATTGCAATGTCTGCATACAAGTAAGCTTTTAGTAGCATTATAAGTCTCCATATTGCCTTCTAAGGCATTCAATTTTTTAAGCAATTCCAATTGTTGTAGGAACTCCACACCTGCTTCCAAATTCATATTATGACCTTGAAGCTGCTCTAGAATTTTACACTCATACAAGATGTCAAACATTCCTTCAATCAGTTTTATCAAAATTAGCTTGTCTTTGATAGATATTTGTTCCAAACTCATTCTTTCACACTCACAATATCTCGATGCTTCTTTCAATCACTGTACTTATTGCATACTAGTTTTGTCCGGTCTCTGTCTACTTTTGAGAAATTCAGTTCTTTCTGACCAATTTTAATTTGGTTGTATATTTTTCTTTTATGACGGCAGCAATTTCTTCATACAGTAAATCTTCTAACACTATGGGATAGACTATGACGGAGATGTTATTTTTATGAGTCCCAAAAAAAATCCGTAACTTCATTTTCTCCTTTACTAGCTTTGGTGCCCTTTAACGTTTTCACTCTCACTGATGCTGCAGAACATCTAAGCCAGGTTTCAACATGTTTAGGATCCTCCATTGTGATTAAGTAACAAATTAGTGATGCCATATTATCATGAAAGGTATGATCTCAGAATGTTGTAGTCTCATCAAAAGAAGATAACTCTCCTGTAGGTATAGTGATACTACTTTTTATATAGTACCTCACTTACATATTACTACACAAAATATTTATAAATGTTCTATAAAAGATATCATAAATATTTGTTCTTTATCTTATCCTCTTGGATTCCAATCCATATTTGATTGAAATTACATACATGCATACATACATACATACATACATACATATATATATATATATATATATATATATATTTATATATTTGAATAAAAACAGACCACTTTAAGGTTCCATGTAATAAATTATTTCACCACAGCCCTTTTAAAGGGCCCTGGATCATCAGATTTTAATTCCAAATGTTGAAATGAAAAGAAATTCAAACATATTTGCTATTAAAAGAGCTGTAGTCAAATAATTTATTGCATGGAACCTGAAAGTGGTCTATTTTTATTCAAGCATATTTGCTCTGAATTTACATTGAGCTCTCTGGATATCATCTTCCTTGGGTCTACCCATATGGATTACCTAGTTTTACGTAAACTAGCTTTGCGTAAACTATATATATATATATATGTGTGTGTGTACAGGGTATATCAAAAATACTTATTGTGTACATATGTCCTTGTTTTCATGTGACGAACTTGTCCCAAACGTTTGTAAAAGTGTTTTTGATATATATATATATATATATATTGGCATATATATATATATATATATGGACATATATATATATATATATATATATACATATAGATAGATAGATAGATAGATAGATAGATAGATAGATATGGCCATATATATGTATAAAAAATATGGACATATATATATATATATATATATATATATGAGGAGGCATGGAGAAGTAATGGATAGCGGCTTGGATTGAGGGATCGGAGGGCCAAGTTTGAATTCTAGTTGAATCCATTACATTCATTTACGTGCTAATACCCTTGGGAAAGGTGTGAATCCTCTTCTTCTCCCTCCAGCTATGGGTAAATAGCAGGACAGACTGGGTTCTATAGCTTTGGATGGCAACAGGTCTAGGAGAAGGACAACTCTGAATTCAAAACCTGCGGAGGGTCGTTTGGGGACCTTGTGGCATGTAGTGCACCAGGTCTCTGTAATCGGCCCTTCAAAAAGTGTGGATGGTCCTGCACGAAACCTTCACCACTATAATCAATTCTCATGTGCTGTTGTCGGGCTGTCGGTTTCCTAGGAACTATTCTGCTTGACCCTCATATGGCAAATTCGACAGGGAGAGTCGAGAGTATATATATATATATATATATATATATATATGGACACACACAAACACACACACACACATATATATATATTTTAAGACATTTTATGTTTATACATTCTTTTTATAGATATAAATATTTATATCTATAAAAAGAATGTATAAACATAAAAATGTCTTAAAATAATTGTCGAACTTTGTCCATTTCATAATATATATATATATATATATATATATATTCATACTCGTTTCATTAAATAATATAGACAAGTGTTGTCTATTTATTTTATGTAAATTCTTTTCATAACGTCTGATAAGTTTAATAACATTATCTTTGAACGAAGAAAGAAATTCACAATATTGATCCATATTTTTTTAATACAATCAGACGTTATGAAAAGAATTTACATAAAATAAATAGACAACAATTGTCTATATTATTTAATGAAACGTGTATGAATGAAAAGAGCCTGCCTAAATACACACAATATATATATATATATATATATATATATATATATAGTAGAATAAATCCAAAGGAGCCAGGCAAGCCTACCTAGGTTTCACCTAAACAGATCTTCAGGGTAAACTGGCCAGTTTACCTCTGAAGATCCATTTAATGTTTTAGTATAATTGCATTTTTCAACATCAGGGCAGGGCCGGCATCACCCTGACAATCCTTTAGGTGAAACCTAGGTAGGTTTGCCTGGCTCCTAAAGGATTATCTTAGGTTTTGCTCTACTTCATGTATTGAGCACTTTACATAGTTGCCTTTTACTCATTTTGTTTTTTTTCTTCTTTGGACTTTGAGCGTGAACTCTGGACAATTGTTTTCGCTTTAGTTTAATCTTCTTTCTTTCTTTTTTATTTCTCATTTTTCCTTGGGTACCGATTTGTTCTACTAAAAGTCAAACTATCCAAGGTTTTTCCAAGCGAGTACCACCATTTATACACACACACACACACACACACACATATATATATATATATATATATATATATATATATATAAATTCAATATCATTTACCCATTTTCATTTATTAGGCATTAATTATGTTAAACAAATTATACTAATGTTTGTTTAAAAAGTCAAATGCATATGAAACCTGATTAACCAATGAAAATCAAACGATATAAAAATAGTTTCTTCTAGTCTGCCTAAAAATGTGATACAAAATTATTGACCAAAACGTCCAGTATCAAAAGAAAAACAAAAAAATATGAGAAAAGAGGATAAAATAACAGAAAACAATGAACGTAAGAGAATAAAAGAGCAAAAATGTTTGCGGTCAGTCATTGATAACAAAGTCAGAGAATTCATGTCTGGTGTATTATTTGCAAATAAAAACAATCGCTATAACAATAGCATTCTTTTGTACAATGATATACAATCACGAGACATTAAAAGAACAAAAAATAATAGAGAAATATTTGATGTAATTTTGGTTATTGTTAAAATTAGTGCTTCAAAATATTCCTACATAGCACAAACTAAATTTTTGGTTTAGGTTTATTTTGTTTTATGGCATATCAACATTTCAATGGGTTATTTAATACCAATAAAATTTTTAGGATCGGTTTGTATGAATAGAATATGTATTCTTTGCAAGAAATCAATTTGTAGATCAGATTTCATTGTTGGATTTTTGTAAAGAGAATTTTTGTAGAGAATCTGGTTTATTTTACAGGATATCAACACCTCAATAGGTTATTTAATGCCAACAAGATTTTTTAGATAGGTTCATATAAAAATAGAAGATGCATTCTTTACAAGAAATCAATTTGTAGATCAGGTTTCATTTTCGTATTTTTGTAAAGAGAATTTTTGTAGAGAATCTGGTTTATTTTACAGCATATCAACACCTCAATAGGTTATTTAATGCCAACATGATTTTTTGGATAGGTTCATATAAATAGAATATGTATTCTTTACACGAAATCAATTTGTAGATCAGGTTTCATTTTCGTATTTTTGTAAAGAGAATTTTTGTAGAGAGTCTGGTCTGGTTTGGTTTATTTTGTTTTATGGCATATCAACACCTCAATGGGTTATTTAATGCCTACAAGATTTATAGGATAGGTTTGTTTGAATAGAATATGTATTCTTTGTAAGAAATCAATTTGTAAGTGATCAGGTTTCATTGGTGCATTTATGTAGTGAGGATTTTTGTCGCGAGTCAAATGTATTGCAGGTAATGTTCTTATTTTTCCAAAATTTATTGCTGGTATTTTTACTATAAAATTGTATTTTTATACTTTCCTAGTGTTTTAACACAAAACAGTTTATATATTTTCAGTCTGTTGTAGCTCTCAATAAATCTTTTTTGTTATTTCTGCTGAACTTTTTTCCCCAGTCCATACTTTGGTACATATTTATATATACTTTCAAAATATCCATTTTGAAAACTTTAACAAAATGTTGTACCCATCATAGATCTGAAAAGCAATGTGGTTTTAATCAGAAGCATTGGGATTTCAGTTAGAATTCGAATCAATAAAGTCAGAAAAGAAATATTCCAGTGGATATGTAATAAAAGTAAAAACAATTACAAGTGGGACTTTCAGATAAGAAGGAAGGCAGAAGAATCCATCAACAGAAATGTGATAAAAACAACAAGGATGAAGATACTTGTCAGATATTTATAAAATGAGGAAAGTTGAAAAAATGTAATAAAACTGGTTGCTTGATTTTCCTATCTCTCAACAATCACTGCATCATTCTTTTATTGACAGGTCTACTCTTTGGTACCACTTAAATAGACTGGTCCACTTTTTGGTACTACTTAAATAGACTGGTCCACTTTTTGGTACTGCTTAAATAGACTGGTCCACTTTTTGGTACCACTTAAATAGACTGGTCCAATTTTTGGTACTACTTAAATAGACTGGTCCACTTTTTGGTACCATTTAAATAGACTGGTCCAATTTTTGGTACTACTTAAATAGACTGGTCCACATTTGGGTACTCCTCAAATAGACAGGTCACCTTTTTGGTACCACTTAAATAGAAGGGTCCACTTTTTGGTACTACTTAAATAGACTGATCCACATTTGGGCACTCTTTAAATTGAGAGGTCTACTTTTTGACACCACTTCAATCGAAGGGTCCACTTTTTGGTATCACTTAAATAGAAGGGTCCACTTTTTGTACACCTTTAATAGATGGGTCCATTTTCAGTACTACTTGAATAGACAGATACATGTATTAGTGCTACTTAAATGGACTGGTTCACTCACAAAAATTAGGGAAATTATTTTGAAATAATTTTGGTACATTAATATTGATTTAGAAGGGTGTCCTGTCTATAAGCTCAATACAATATCAAATCAATGCTTAATTTTACAGTTTTTAGACTTTTTTGTGGGGTGGGGGTTACAAAAAGATTTCTTTTAAATAAAGAACAAACAGATACATTTTTAATTAATGGGCAAAATTTTTTTTTAGTTAATAAAAGTATACATCCATAATTATTATATATCCATTTATTCTTCATTAAGTTAAATAATTATTCACCTCAAATGTTTGTGAAATGTTTTTTCAAAAAAAAAAATGCCACATAAAACGTTTTGAAAAAAGTTTAAAAAAAATTTTAAATGATTAAAAAATACAGAAAATTAAAAAAAAATATGTAAATATTAATTACATTACCACACTTTCAAGAATGGTGAAACCCTATAAGAAAATGGACACAAATTTACTGTGGATGATCTAGTGATTAAAGCACTTCCTATACATTTTCATTTTAGTTAATTGTTTTCTCTTTTAATTAGAGTAGCATTTATTATATTAAAACTGAGATTGACCACAATTTTGATATAAAAAATGCTGCTCCAATTAAAAGAGAAAAAATTCACTAAGACAAACTGTATAGAAAGTGCTTTAATCGATAGATCATCAACAGTAAATTTGCATCCAGGTTTCTGCATCCAGGGTCTTATGTTTCACCATTCTTGGCAGATCTTCTGTTATCACAGTGTGAGATATTTAATAAAATAGTGATGGAAAACAAAAAAAAAGAATCTAAATAAAATCTGGTAGATTTTACCCAAAGCACACACACACACATATATATATATTACCATGAATCATTCATACAAAAAGTAAATTAGTAAAGTTAATGATATAAAATGGCGAAATCCTTTTGCAAACGCATTAACCTACGAACCACTCGATGAATGTTATGATCCTTGTTTTAATAACTACAAGCTGTATAAGGTCTTTTTTTAATCTGCAAGTACTTTCAACTGTACATTCAGTCATCCTCAGGCATGGAAATTATTTTGTTTTTAGTAAAATCCAGGTAGCATCAGAGACAAAAAAATTAAATGTGAATCGAAATATGTATAATATAATGCAACTTTAAAATTTTGTTTGCAAAAAGATTTCACGATTTTTATATTAACTTTACTAATCTACTTTTTGTATGAATGATTCACTGTAATATAAATTGAACCTCACCATATATTTGATATATATATATATATATATATATATATATATATATATATATATATATATATATAAAAATTATTTTAAAATTTAAAATTCCCTGCATCTCTCATTTGTGCACGAGTAGTTATATCAACATAAACAAATTTAGTCTGATGAAGTCCTAAAGGATGAAATGCTTCATATGAAAACATCTTCCACTTTGTCATATATATATATATATATATATATATATATATATATATATATATATATACTTTTTAGAATTGATTTTTTTATTAATCTGACAGATTTTTATCATTTTAAATGCTATTTTTAGTGGATACTCATATTTGAGTAGATGCTCTGTTTATTTATTAAACAATATATTTTTTTATTTTTGTCTACCGGCCTGAATGTTCTTATTAAGGAAAAATTGCTTCACTCCAGTTTAAAATGATAAAAATCTGTTGGATTAATAAAATTACATTCTAAAAAATTCTCTTTGTTTATGTTTTGATACAAAACTGATGATATAAAAAACTTTGGGAGATCTATGATGTTGGGAAATTTCACTTAAAGACACAAATTTTGACTTGCTTGACTGACTGCTCTCCATATCTCAGCTGGTTAAATCATACCCGGTCTAATGTTATCTCTCTCTGCTCTGGTGGATGTAGTTTCAAATCTTGCCAGAGGGTTTAAATTTTTCTTTAATAAGATTTCTCAAACATTCAGGCCAGTAGACAAAAATCTATATAATAAATGCAAGTGTCAGTGTGTCACTATGTCACACTTTTTTCAATTAAAGGGACACAACTCTCTAACTTTCAATAGCTCATCTTCTTCAATATATAAATGCGAATGTCAGTGTGTCACACTTTTTCAACTTTACTCCTAGAGGTCATAGCCCAACATATCATGTAATCAGGCCAACTCCATGAGCAAATGAAAAACATTCCAGGCTGGATCTGGACCTGTGATCTTGAAATTTTGGATCCCCAAGTTTTCATTGCTCTGATTGTTTTCAGATTCTGCCATGTTGGCTGAGAAAAGCAATTAAAGGGGCACAACTCTCTAACTTTCAATAGCTCAGGCTCAAATTTATTTGTAGAGGCCATAGTCCAACCTATCATACCATTTGGGAACCAGGCTGACTCTATAAGCAAATTAAAAACATTCTGGGCCGGATCTGGACTTGCAATCCTAAAATTTTGGATTCCCAAGTTTTCATTGTTGTGATAAAAAATGAGTCATTCCGTGTACAATCAACAAAGGTTGATTTCAAACAGATTTTTTTCAAATTTGGTACACTTATAGTGCTTCCTGACACAAATTGAATGGTGCCTATTTTACATCTCTAGGTCAATGGGTTCCAGAGATATGACCCTTTGACCTTTACCAAAAAATTGAATTTTGGAAAATAATCACAAAGTTCATAGATCAATATCTCGGTTGTTTTTTTTCACCTACGAATCTAAATTATGTACCATTTTAAAGTACTTCAATAGATCTAAAAGGTGATTTATTATATGTACAAGTTCCTGTTTAGTGAAAGTAATTTCTCCAAACAGGATTTTTTTATGACTTGGCAGAATTCTTCAAATAATAAAAGCCCTGTTAAACTGGTTATGCCATTTTGTCTGGCCTTAACAGAATTGCTTTGCCTGTAAAAGATAACGATATTCATATGTGACATATATTCTGATGAGCAGATTGTTTACCTGACTGGCTTAGCCACGCATATATTTACTGAAAGATACTCCTTGTTGTGAGGTAGTTTTCTACCATCCATATATTTACTGCCAACTAGTTCTTGTAGTAAGGTAATTTTCTACCATCCATATATTCACAGGCAACTAGTATTTGTGGAAAGGTAGTTTTCTACTGTCCAAATATTTACTGCAAACTAGTTCTTATAGCAAGGTATATTTCTACCATATTTTATTACTAGTTTTATTCCATCTTATTATTGTTGCTTTTTATCCCAACACTCTGGCTCTATACACTCTTCATTATTCCTATAATTTTATTACTAGTTTTATTCCATCTTATTATTGTTGCTTTTTATCCCAACATTCTGGCTCTATACACTCTTCATTATTACTATTATTTTATTATTTTATTACTAGTTTTATTCCATCTTATTATTGTTGCTTTTTATCCCAACACTCTGGCTCTATACACTCTTCATTATTTTAACAGCATTAGGTATGCAGATGACACAATGCTGATAGCAGACAGAAAAAAAGTTACAAAGAATCCTAGAGAAAGCAGAGAAGGAAAGCAAAAACATTAATCACAAGATAGAATGCATTGTTGTTAGCAGAGAGGGATGCGCCAAGATGCAAATGGCAAACCAGAGATGTCAAAATCAAACAAGTACAAAAATTTAAATATTTAGGAAGTGTTTTAACAGAGTGACACTGAAATCGAAAAGTGTATTTCGATAGCCAAAGATATATTCCAAAATCTAAGCAGAGTATTAAGAAATGGAAAAACTTCACTAGAAACAAGGAAAACAGTATTAAACTGTTATGTGATATCTGTTCTACTGTATGGCAGTAAGTGGTGGACAATCTCTTTAAAGATGAAGAAGAGACTTGAAGCAACAAATATGTGGATCTACAGAAGGATGCTGAGTTTACCATGGGCCGAACATGTGAGCAACACTAAAGTTTTACAGAAAATGGAAACAAATAAATTATCCCTGTGCCAAAAGGTAATAAAGTTGTTAAATCAATTCCGGTTTTCTACTGTCATTTTTGATAACTCAGTTACAACAAATATGAATAAAAACAAATGAAAATTTATCTTAGCCAATGTATTTCATCCTATGAAGGCAAGGATTTTATTTTGCTACAAGTATTTATAAACAGAAGTAAAATGTCATTAGTTTTTCAGAATTTTTAAATGTAACAATGTTCATAAGTATACTTCAGGTTACCTGAAAGTCAAGGTAAATTATGGAGGATGCTAGCTGATGTACTTTGCATTATTTACATTATTCAGACTATTGTCCTCATCTTTGTCACCATATTTATTACAATGTTTTTGCTGTTGTACATCCAGCCTTCTTCAGGTGGTTGGAATGTCGAACTGAACCCTTTATTTCGCTCAATGGGGTAGACTGTTCTAGTTCCACATGCCATGTTTAATGGATGTCAGTTATCAGTTATCTCCTGTTAATTTCCCTCTGAAAGTTCTCCACTGCCTTAAATGGGTATTGAACTCATGCTCTTTGGGTCCTGTCACTGGATCTAACCAACGCCTTTATCCACTGTGCCATGTGTACTGAAGAAGGCCATAGAGTACAACGGCCGAAATGTTGTAATAAATATGGCGACAAAGATGAGGACAATAGTCTGAATAATGTAAATAGTGTACATTATACTTCATCTCAGAAATATAGACAGATACTGAAAGGCCAAAACGTTGTAATGAATATGGCAACAAAGATGAGGACAATAGTCTGAATAATGTAAATAGTGTACATAATACCTCATCTCAGAAATATAGACAGATACTGAACGGCCGAAACGTTGTAATAAATATGGTAACAAAGATAAGGACAATAGTCCGAATAATGTAAATAATGTACATAATACCTCATCTCAGAAATATAGACAGATAATGAAAGGCCGAAACGTTGTAATAAATATGGTAACAAAGATAAGGACAATAGTCCGAATAATGTAAATAATGTACATAATACCTCATCTCAGAAATATAGACAGATACTGAAAGGCCAAAACAGGGTAATAAATATGGCGACAAAGATGAGGACAATAGTCTGAATAATGTAAATAATGTACATAATACCTCATCTCAGAAATATAGACAGATGATGTACTTTAATATCTAATAAATGAAAGTGAGTAAGTATTGTTATTTTTTTTTTAATAAACTAATTAATATTTATACCAGTTTGAGAAATTAATTTATGCATTATATTTTTAAATAATAGGTTTTCTAATTTAACCATTTTCTATTAATTTTTTAAAAAAATTTGAAAACTTGTATGTTGTCTTGGGGAAGGAGTATTTCTTTTAGCAAAAGAGATATTTTAAAAAATCCAGGACATAGGTTTATATTTTTGTAAGATTGAATAGCAGCACTTTCAAGAATTTTCTAAGGAAGTTATTTTCTTTTTTTATAAGTGTAGCATTTTTTAGAGTGAAGTTGTACTCGAACTTATTTATATGTATGTTTAATGCATTTGATAAATTGTTATATATAACATTCTACGTATCTCTCTCTCTCTCTCCCTCTCTCTCTCTCTCAATATATATATATATATATATATATATATATATATATATATATATATATATATATTGTCTCTTGCCAGTAGCATCACACAGAGTTTCATGCACAACACAATCATCAGGTGCTGGGT
>OZ010604.1:18292344-18362344 GCA_963932145.1 Acanthosepion lycidas
TCCTGTTGAAAACAAATTCAGGAATAATAATTATATTAGACATACATGCCTATCAAGAAGACTTACCTTGTATCTCTTGCATCATAACACCCCTTAGGACTCATTTAAATACAAACAGAGATTGACCAAGATCCATTCACAACATCTACATAGAAAACATCAACAAAATATACTCGTCTAACTGCAGAATATGCTTAAAAATAACATATGGCTTAGTAATAAAACAAAAACAAAAAACGAATTCTATGTAATATTAATTATGAACACAGCCACAATGTACTGATCATGTTTGGGAATTAAAACTTCTATTGTTTATTACAAGGTGTGGCAGAAATACCTCCCATATAATGATAATATATTTGCTAAATACAGACACCATTTCCACTAATATCTGGCTCTATACATTCTTCATTATTACTATTATTTTATTATTAGTTTTATTCCATCTTATTATTGTTGCTTTTTATCCCAACACACTGGCTCTATATACTCTTCATTATTACTATTATTTTATTACTAGTTTTATTCCATCTTATTATTGTTACTTTTTATCCCAACTCTCTGGCTCTATACACTCTTCATTATTACTAGTTTGATTCCATCTTATTATTGTTGCTTTTTATCCCAACACTCTGGCTCTATATACTCTTCATTATTACTATTATTTTATTACTAGTTTGATTCCATCTTATTATTGTTGCTTTTTATCCCAACTCTCTGGCTCTATACACTCTTCATTATTACTTTTATTTTATTATTAGTTTTATTCCATCTTATTATTGTTGCTTTTTATCTAAACTCTCTGAGTTATGTTGAAACACTAGTTCCCATATGATTGCTATAGTTAAGTAACATTGAGCCTGACCAGTACCTTGATGGGTGACTACTTGGGAATAACAGATGCTGTAAGCCTGGATGTGTGGTTAGTGTAATGGATAATGTCTCGGAATTGTTATCCAGAGAGATGAGTTTCAATTCCCGCTATATTCACTTACATGCAAATATTGTTGAGAAAGGTATGAATCCATCCCTTTCCCTTCCTAGCAATGGGTTAATTATTAAGACTTGTATTACCAAATTATTATTATCTAAAAAAAATAAAATAAAATTATGTACAAAATAATTAGATTTTGGTATTAAATATCCCATAGATGTTGATAGACTACTAAACAGACACACTCAACCAACACTCTGGCTCTATACACTCTTCATTATTAACATTATTTTATTAGTAGTTTTATTTTATCTTATTATTGTTGCTTTTTATTACCACATTTGAGGACCATCTTCTTTTTATCTTGATCAAAATGTCTGTATCCCCAGAGTGTAGTAAAAAGTAAAAATAATTATTTCTCCAAAAAATATCAATCAGTCTACTTCCGTTAATGTCTGTAAGTTGTCTATCTTCTACACAGATTGTAAAAATGATATCCAGCATCATTTATCATTGGGCTGCCATATGCCAGTGTTTAATTTAAGTATCATTTTCAGCTATCCGCCTTTCAACTGCTGTTTTTCTACAATAATTTGTAGATAATTTTCCCCATGAGGAGAAAAAAGGCCAACAGGAAATGCTGGAACTTGTCGATTCCACCAAAATGTTGTAACCCAGAGGAAGAGAGAGATGGGAAATGGGAGACAGAGGTCAATGGATCCTCTAATAGCATCTGGCAATCCCTTGAAATTAAAGTTTCAAAGACCAAAGGAGAAACATTTACCATTGCTTCTGTAAGCTTAATTTATTAAGGTTTTAGTGACAGAAACTATTACATTTTAGCACATGAAGTGTTGGCTTCATGACAATTAATGGTTTGCTTTTAGGTTAATTATGTGTGTATTTTATTGGATAGTTTGCTTTTGTAAATCAATTTGAATGTTGTATTATATATTCTGTGGAAAAGGCAACAGGAAACAACTCCACTTTCTCAAGAAGTCATGGCTTATGTCCTGGATGGAGAAAGACTACACTGAATTCCAAACTGGGGAAAAGGCAACAGGAAACCACTCTACTATCTTTCCCAAGAAATCAAGATAATAAAAAAATAGGAATCTGTGGAAAGCCATGGTCAACTTTTCTCTGAATAGAGAAAAACTACTTTGAATTTCAATCCGTGGAAAAGGCAATGTGAAATCAATCTAATGTCTTTCCAAAGAAGTCATAACAATTCACAGATAATAAAGAAAAGTCTCTTCCTATCTATCTATCTATCTATCTATCTATCTGATTGTTCAGGCTTTAATACATTACATGTATTTCATATTTTATATTTAATATTGTAACATTTATTCCCTTGAATCCAGTTCTGTTGAGTGAGGGTGAAACCAGTCGGCTGTTTTTTTTTTTTTTAATAATGAATGGTAAAGCTTTGTCTTGCCTTTTTTAGTTCCATAATAAAGTTCTGTACCTTGAAGAAAATTATGAACTATTTATCTATATGCCTATCACAGTCTCTTCCTATCTATCTATCTATCTATCTATCTATCTATCTATCTATCTATCTATCTATCTATCTATCACAGTCTCTTCTATCTATCTATCTATCTATCTATCTATCTATCTATCACAGTCTCTTCATCTATCTATCTATCTATGTATCTATCTATCACAGTCTCTTCCTCTATCTATCTATCTATCTATCTATCACAGTCTCTTCCTCTATCTATCTATCTATCTATCTATCTATCTATCACAGTCTCTTCCTCTATCTATCTATCTATCTATCTATCTATCTATCTATCTATCTATCTATCTATCTATCTATCTATCAATCACAGTCTCTTCCTCTATCTATCTATCTATAAAATCAGACAATTAAATATTGTCATGCTATAACATTTTTTAAGGTTTAACCCTTAAGCATTCAACATGCCTGAACCCACCCTGTAAACATCAGCTCTCAACGTTCAACCCACCTCATGCTCCTCTCTATCATAACATATTATGACATCATCACAGATGATGCAGGAAGTCAAACAAACAATGAGACTTTGGGAGTTGATATTTATGGGGCATGTTTCTCTGATCACTGCAATCTTAACCTGTTCAAGTCTAGAGTCAACCATTATCTTCCCCTCCTCTCCATATAAACTACCCCTTATCATAACCCTCTACCTCGAGTGGCTCACAGGCCTTATGCAGAGTGAACCTTACCGTAAAAGAAAAAAGAAATTAAATGTTTTAAGCTATAATGTTTTTAGTATGGACTCATATAGGTGTATGGTTGAGTAGGGTAGGTTGATTTTGGAACCGTGGTATGGCACTCAATTTAAAAATAAGCGCCTGATATGTTAAATAACAACACAAAGTATTTTGTTTACAAAATATTACTGTTTTTTGAGGAAATGAGTTTAAAGATTAAGCTTAGGTTCAAAATATAATGTTGGAATTTAATTCTAGTGATCAGTGAACGCCTTATAACACAGCCTTTTAAAATTTATAATTTACTAAATCTTTACAAATTGTACATGGACAAGATGCATAGCACAAGCATATTATTACTAAATCATTGTGCCATCAAATAAGACCTTCATTCACTTCAAAGGGACGTTATACTGAACAATTTAGCTATATTATGATGTAATATCTTATACAGTGCAGTAGTTTTTGTGTAATTTTCAATAAACAATGCAAATTTAAAACATTTTGTCTTATAATTTGTGCCCACCAGTATTAGGGTGTTATATACACTTTTACTAATTTTTTTGTTTTTATTAATTATGATCAAACAAATAATCTAATAAATCTTATTCTTTGAGTAGCCATTTTTGGAATCTTTTACGATTTTACAAGGAAGAAAATGACTCTTGTTTTTAGGTTAATGTTTTGGCTTTATAACAACTTGTAGCGTACAGTAGGGCAGGTCGATTTTGGAACTGTGGTATTGCACTCAATTTGAAAGTTGGGGTTCCACATGATTAATAACGAAACAAAATATTTTTCTTTCAAATCCTTACCATTTTTTTTTTTTTGAGGAAATAAGTTTAAAGATTAAGTTTAGGTCCAAAATAATGGAATTGGAATTTCATTCTGGTGATCAGTGAAAGTCTCTTATAAAATTTATAATTTACTAAAGATTTACAAACACTATATGGACAAGATGCATGACACAAGCGCATTATTACTAAATCATTGTGTCATCAAATAAGACCTTCATTTACTTAAAAGGGACGTTATACTGAACAGTTTAGCTACATTACAATGTAATATCTTATACAGTGCAGTAGTTTTAGTGTGATTTTCAATAAAAAATGCAAATTTAAAACATTTTGTCGTATAATTTTTGCCCAGCAGTATTAGGGTGTTATATACACTTTTATACATTATGAAATGGACAAAGTCCGACAATTATTTAGGACATTTTTTATGTTTATACGTTCTTTTTATAAATACACATATTTAAGTAAATGCTCTGTTTATAATAAACAGTATTAAACAACATTTACTGGCCTTTTGGTGCAAATCTGTTGAAAATTGTGGCCATGCATTCGTTACATACACACACACACACACATACACACATACACACATCCTGCCTTTTATAGATAGAGATGATCGAACAAATGATCTAAAAAATCTTATTCAGTGAGTAGACTTTTTGGAATCTTTTACAATTTTTTTACAGTTTTTATTTAGTGAATTCAGTAAAAAAAATTAAATATTTTTACTTGTGGTGATTCAGAATTAGAATTCTGGTTTGAATATATTTTCCGTTCACTGTATTTAATACAAAAGATATCAACTTTATTTGGATTTATTAAGAAATATTAAAATTTTGAAGTCAGTCTATAAGCAAAAACCTCCAGAAATTAGGTATTTCTGTTCATATTTTTCAGACAATCTTTAAACCTAAATTCTCTAAAATTGGTAAAAGCTATGAATCTAATTTTCGGTGCCAGTATTTATAACATCAAACCCCAGCTTCCCCATTGAGTACAATGTTGATTTTTAAAAAAAGGTGAAACAACAACCTATCCTTTCTGACCATAAGACCCAGGTTCAAATATCACCATGGTCAATTGATCAGGGTAGTGAGTTTCTGGTGTTATCAGTCTGGGGAAGCAATCCCAGCATGCAGCACCTTTGAGTGACATTTAAAAAAAATCCATTAACATTTATTCTGTATCTTTTCTTCATATAATTCTTTGTTCATTTTGAAAATTATTTATATATTCTCCCAGCTTTTCTGTATTGAATTTAAGGTAAATTCTCATCTTATTTTCAGAGTGACTTGAAAATCCATTCTAAAAAATTGGGTATGGACTTACTTTAAATTCATTTAAAAAAAGTCAATATGAACGTCTTGCTTTTGAGACATTCTGAAAATAAGATGAGGATTTACCTTAAATTCAATACAGAAAAGCTGGGAGAATATATAAATAACTTTTGATATGAACAAAGAATTATAAAGAAAAGTGTTATGGAATAGCTGAACACCCCCACAAGATGTACTGGTTTAATACTCTTTCAACAGCAATCTCTCTTACTGAGTGACAGGAGTTAGTGAGGAGGAGGCTTTCTCTTTCTCTTCCTCTCTTGTCAAACTCTCTGCCTCCCAGTGGGGAGGAACCCTGATGAGCCTATATTCAAAGGTCAGAGTCTCATGTGGGAAGGTAGACAAACCTGACTCTGTGTAAAGGGGTCTACAGGCAATTTTTGCCTAAGCCTATAGGCCCGGAATGTCCCACATTAAAAACTGGGCTTGTGCCCCATCTTGCCTTGTGGGAAGGTTAGTAAATAGAAAAGAGTTAATGATTAATTCTTTACTGTATTAGTCTGTGTTTCCAACTGTGTACCATTTTATTCTCCGGAATAAACTACTTCTTATTTTCTATATGTGTGTCAACCTTTGCTATTTACGACACGACAAAAAGATACAGAATAAATATTAACGGATTTTTTAAAAGTCCTTCATTTTCATTCTTTTCTTTCATCACTCACGAGAAACGCCAGCTTAGCGGAAAAAGTACTAACAATTTATTATTTAGGCATACACACAAATACACAAAGACGCACACACTTCTTTCTTTCATTTTTGAATCTGAGGAAGCCTAGAAAGGTGAAATGCGTAATCAAATCTTGTTTCCATTTGTTATATTTCTTCAAAACTTTGTCACAATTCTATATCCGCATGAAGGTTCAAAATTTGTTGCTTTCAAGATGGAATTTAAGTAGTGTATACTTTAAGGTTTCATCATGCGCTGAGCATGTGACCAACGATGAGGTCTGGGAGAGCGTGCAAACAAGGAGGAAGCTTATTCTTAACATAAGGAAGAGGCAGATGAAATTTCTGGAACACATGATGAGAAGGGAGGGCCTGGAGAATCTGATACTCATGGGATGAATAGAGGGAAAAAAAGAGACAGGGGAAAGCAACGCATGACATACGTGGCGGGTTTGGGCAGGTGGATGGCAGTGCATGGTCTAGGGGAGTTGGCAGAGACACAAAACCTGTAGAGAGCCACAAGGGATAGGGAGAAGTGGAGGGCCATGATCGCCTACGTCATGAAAAGAAAAGAAGCTACTGTTATACTTCCCTTTTCAGATGGTCTACTTGTGATAAACTTGTTTTTCGTGACACAAAAAAGACTGTATTGTTTGCTACAAATTTGTTTGCGTCGATGCTGGTGAAATTGATATTGAGTATGCCTAAGTATGTTTTATGAGAATCTTTAAGAAAACATATTCGGTGTTAGTGTTGATATTTCATGCTTTCATATATGATATCAATTACACAAACATCCACTGATAAAGCACTTTTCTTCACCTCCTAGTCATCGTACTTCAGTCAAAGTGTAATATCCGTTCTCCTCATTTTTAATGGTAATCGTAAGATTAACCGTTTCTTTATAAGGAAATATTCAGCATTAATCAAACTGAACAGCCAGTACTACTTTATTTAGGCTTTTCTTCAATCATTGGCTGTTAGGCTGGGATCAGAGTGTAGTATATGTTCTCCTCATCTCTAATAGCAGTGGCAATATTAGCCCTTTCCTTATAAGGAAGCATTCAACATTCATTAGACCAAACAGCCAGTGTGACTTGAGTTATACTTTTCTCAAATCTTTAGACATCAGGCTTGTATCAAAGTGTAGTATCTGTTCTCATTTCTAATGGTAATAGTACTATGCTCTCATTTACTTGAACACCAGGAGGGAAAAGTGAATTCTTAATGGCTGCTGCTGCTTGAATGCATCACTCTTTTTAAGAAGTGAGCACTATAGCGGCCAGTATGGTGTTTATATAGCATGTATATAATGCGTTAAAAATTCCCTTTCTCTACCGTACACCGATAGCCTTGGGGTAAGACTTTCTGATTGATGTCATATCAGTTGAGTTTCGATTCCAGTTTGAAACAATTGGATGTCTAGCTGCACTGATGAGCTGTGATACAGCAAAACAGGCTGTCTGTGGATTATTATACAGTTTGTAACTTTTTGTACCTGATGATTGGAAAAGCTATGAAACTCTGAGTCATACTGTAATTGTAGGTATATGTGTAATTATTAATATATACTTTTATAGCTCTGTTTTACTACATTGATCATGGTTTTGTCTAACCATTGATTAAATAAATAGTTATTTGCTCACTTATATGCATACGTAATCATCATATATAAGGTTGATCGTATCTTTATTTAGATCATTTCTACATCTGTCTGTTGCTCTCTCTCTTTCTATATATATATATATATATATATATATATATTATAGTAAAAAAAGAAAGAACAGTAAGATATGTAATCCGGTGTTCTTATTGACATGTTTTTTTTTTAAAAAACAGTGCTCAATGTAAATTAACAGAGCATAAATATTATAAATTAACTGATTTAAAAATATGGTTTCATCGCTACACAGGAATTACCCCCATCTATGGGATAAATAGCAAGACAGACTGGGTTCTTTAGCCTTGATTGGCAACCAGCCTTCCAAAGAAAGAAATGGCAACCTACTGTGGGAAATGATGATAATGTATATTCATAAGTGCGTGCATAGTAGACATTATATTAGGTTGGTGCAAAAATAATGACGTTTTTTGACGTTAAAAAATATGTCAAAAACATCATTATTTTTGCACCAACCTAATATTTGGTGTTTTTTTCATGTTGGTTTGGAATGTTTTTTTTACGTATATACCATTTGTTTTAAATAAACATATGTGAGATTCTTTAAGAATGGATTCAATAAAGGTTAGTGAGGTCATATAATGCACAGTTCTAACCATGTTTCAAAAATGAAACATTTTTGAAACATGGTTACAGCTGTGTAGTGAAGAAACCATATTTTAAATCAGTTAATTTAAATTCGCTACACAGTTCTAACCATGTTTCAAAAATGTTTCATTTTTGAAACATGGTTAGAACTGTGTAGTGAAAAGACCATATTTTAAATCAGTTAATTTATAATATTAATGCTCTGTAAATTTACTTTGAGCACTATTTTGTAAAAATAAAAATATCTATAATAACACCGGATTATATATCTTACTGTTCTTTCTTTTTATATATATATATATATATATATATATATATATATATATATGAAATAAAGATCCTACTATTAAGGATAACTAATTTACAAATTTTGTAGAAAGAGTGTTAGAGGAAGGATTATGAATTTTGTGTTATCGATGTTAAATGTGCTAAAAAACTATAGACACCACTGATAACACTTCTTATAGTTTTTTTAGTTACTCTTGGAATTTGTTAATTTCTTGGAACTTTGAAAGGACGTGTTGTCTCTTCTAGTGTTGAGGGTGGAATAATGTGGGTAGTGAAGAAGTCTAAATGTTTCTATCAATATATTTCTCTTCTTCCCCTATGTATTCTGGACTACATATTCTAAGGCAGGGAGCGGCAACCTATGACGCACATGCTGCACGTGGCATGCCAAGCAATTTCCAATGGCACACAGCTGCAAATAACATCATGAAGTCCGAACCAATAACTACTATACTATATGTTACTATATAAAATATATTGTAGAACAGGCACATTGACCTTGACGTATAAAAATACATGTGCTGTTGGCACACTGAATGATTTTAAAACCCTAAGTCGGCACATGGGTAGTAAAAGGTTGCCGACTCCTTTTCTAAGGGTTAGCAAAAGCAGAGTCATTAGTTTCTTCAACATTCTTTTCTAATTAAATGAGAATAGGATAAAATTCACTACCAATGGCTTCAGAGAGATAAAAAAAAAATCTCCTTTTAAAATTTCAATGCCTACCAAATAAAACTGGTTTCTTTTAATCATTTTAGAGAATTTATTTTGCATTTCTGTCAGCATATGGCTGATGCTAACCTCCAAGAGAGTGACTCATTGTACCTTCTCAGGTTAACATTTTCCACTGATATGAAATGGAAAGATTATATTGAATCAATTGCTAGATCTGCTGCTAGAAAAGTTGGTTCAGTCTCATGTTAGATAATTTTTCTTGCCAGAATCTATCTTACACATTTATAAGTCTACCATTCATGCAATCATTGAATATTGCTGCCACATCTGGTCTGGTGCTTCTGGTATGTATTTAGAGATTCTTGACAAAATCCAAAGAAGAATCTGCAATGTTATTGGTCCTGATCTGACATCTTGTCTTCAGTCACTTTTCTCCTGTCATAACATAATTTGCCTTTTTTGTAAAGACGCGTGCATGGTCCAGTAAATAAAAGCATTCATTGAAATAATCCAGTGACTTTTTTTTTTGTTAAAATGGACACCGGGATTTTCGTTACCAGTTTAGGTGGCAGGGCCAAAAGCACATTGTAAAATGTTGTTTCTGTGTTCATTATTTTTTGTAGGCAGAACTGGAGCTTCTTAATGGTGAACCAGCCAGCAGCGGCCATCTTCATAAATGTGGATATTTTTCATAACTTTTGGTGACAGCTTTTTTCAGGTCCTCATGATTGTTTTTTTCCTTTTTTGTTAAAATGGACACTGGGATTTTCATAATGGTGAACAAGCCAGAGACTTGTTTGTTTGTTTGTTTGGGTTTTATGGCATATCAACCACTGTGGGTTATAGCTGGCAACATTACTCTTTTACAAAAAAACGTATAGCTGGCAACATTACTCTTTTACAAAAAAAACGTATAGCTGGCAACATTACTCTTTTGCAAAAAAACGTATAGCTGGCAACATTACTCTTTTGCAAAAAAACGTATAGCTGGCAACATTACTCTTTTACAAAAAAACTTAGAGCTGGCAACATTATTTTTCTGAAAACATTATCTGAGACCTTGCTGTTGGATGCAGTTTATCGCCGTATCCAGGACGCGGATGTAGTTTATCATCATACCCAGAACACGGATGTAGTTTACCGTCATACCCAGGACGCAGATGTAGTTTACTGTCATACCCAGGACGTCAACCAGAGGCGGTCATCTCCATAAATGCTGATATTTTGATACTGACCATTGCTGCTGTGAAATCCTTTATCTTTTTTATTAGTTTATTTTCATTCTCCCACAAACCCCAGCATCTGAAATGGTGTTGAATCTATTTTTCTTCTTGATTATATCTTGGCGCTGGTGATAAAGACCCTGATATTGGGAATAACTAATTTATTTTTGTATTTTGTAGATAGTGTTACAGGACAGGATTATGAATTTTGTGTTGTTGATGTCTTGTTTAATTTTATTTATGGATTTCATACGCTCGATTTCCAGTGTTGAGGATGAAATGATTTGGGTAGTAATCAGTCAACGCAAAAATACAAAATACCAGAATTTCTTTCTTCTTATTCTCAATAAGTCATTCTCTGATGAAGCTTTAATAAAAGTGAAGCCTGTTATATTGATAAACACTTCCTATTTGTTCTTTATCTTACTGGATTCCGATATATATTTGATGCCAATTCATATATACAGGGTGTATCAAAAATACTTTTACAAACTTAGTGGTTCCTAAAACCAAAACAAGGACAAAAGTCCATATAAACATATATCTGCAAATCCTTCATTTTTGAGTTAAGTTTAAAGAAAGTTTATGGTAGATAGTGCTGTGTTGACATGTAGACTAGGTTGCATTAGTCATTTGTGTACATTTGTGGTAAATCTGCCTTCAACGTTTAATGTGTATAGTAGTGAGTTAACTGAGAAATGTTCCGTTTAACAATGGCAGTATGCTCATATTGTGCAGAAGCAGATGTGATTTTTACATCTGGATGCATAAATGGTAATGGATACAAGGCTGCATGGCTACATCAGATTGTGCTTCCAGACCAAAGGCAGCCAAGCCATCTAACAGTTGTTTTGTTTTGGTATGAGGAACCTGTCCCCAAAGTTTGTAAAAGTATTTCTGATACTTGATGATACACAACTTGATATATATATATATATATATATATATATATATATATATATATATATATATATATATATATATGGGAAAAGTGTGTGTATATAGATATAAATAAATATATATATATATATATAATTATTTATATATTATATGCATGGTACTTATTAGAAAGCGCTGAATATCAGAGATAGAGCTAACATATTTGGTTGGATAGATGTGAGTTTGTGACCCTGGCTCACAAACTCACATATATCCAACCAAATATATATATGTATATATATATATATATATATATATATATAAAAGGAGGCATGGTGGAGTAATGGATAGCGACTTGGATTGAGGAATTGGAGAGCCAAATTCGAATTCCAGTCAAATCCATTACATTCACTTACGTGCTAATGCACTTGGGAAAGGTATGAATCCTCTTCTTCTCCCCCCAGCTATGGGTAAATAGCAGGACAGACTGGATTCTATAGTCTTGGATAGCAACTGGTCTAGAAGAAGGACAATTCTGAATTCAAAACCTGCGGAGGGTCATTTGAGGACCCTGTGGCACGTAGTACACCAAGTCTCTGTATTCGGTCCTTCAAAAAATGTGGTTGGTTCTGCACAAAAAATTCAACACTATAATCAAATCTCATGTTCTGGTGTCAGGCTGTCAGTTTCCTAGGAAATAATCTGCTTGACCCTCATACGTCGAATTCGATGGGAGAGTCATAACACTATATAATAAAAGAATAGGACTGACACAGCCATCTTTAATTTGATTGTACAAGTTAATGGTTAGTTGTAATTTATACATACATACATACATATATATATATATATATATATGTGTGAGCATGTGGCCAAGTAGTTAGAACATTTGCATTCTGACCACGAAATCCAGATTCGAATCTCACCATTGTCGATTTGTCAGGAAAGAGACTTACTGATGTTATCGGATTGAAGAGGGTCAATCCAAAGATGCGGCACCTTTGGAAAGTGCCTGTAAACTGTACCCAAGCCTTGTGAGTGAAATTGGGTAGAGGAAACTCTTGGAGACCATTGATAGCTGTGCTAGCATGAAGTCACAAGTCATCATGGCTGAGGGCTTGAGAATGCTGGCCTTGTTCAAATTGTTGATCACGCTAGATAACATGCTCTCTCCCAAAAACTGCAACTAAGGTCTGCTCAGCATAGTTACAGTATAAACCACAGGTGGGTTCTGCGGATGTTGAATAAATACAAATGCGCCCTAAGCAAGCAGCTGCAAGCTAGCCACCCTAGTAGACGGGTATCCTTGAATATGAGTGGCCAACTATACATACATACATACACACAAACACATGTGTGTGTGTGTGTGTGTGTGTGTGTGTGTATACTGGGTGTAACAGCATAATTGTTCATCCCACAAAATGTTTAATATCTAAAAAGCCACTAAACTAAGTTTTTTTTTCTAGGTTTTCAAGTAAGAAATTTAGCCATCTTGACATAATTTCTCATAAGAATCACTGAAAAACCCTTTGAGTTATTCAGCTACAAAGAACAGGTTAAAACTGTTTTGTGTCAGACCCCCTGTCTTCCCAAATGAGCAATGGTGAAAGGAAAAGATCATTTAGGCCTTCAGTAATAGTACCAACATTCATACTCTGGCTTCCATCTTCAAAGCCCATTCAACAACCATCAAGAGAACGGTGAATAGGTTTAAAAAAGAAGGAACAGTAAAGAGGAAAACTGGATCAGGAAGTCACAACAGGAAGAGGGATCATCATTTCAACTTAGAGCTAAAGAGATCAATTAGAAAAAATCCAACTTAATCCATAAGATGTTTGACACATGAGTAAGGAGTTTCAGCTATGTCAGTGCAAAGAGATGTGCAAGAAAACTTGAAATTTTACATGAAACCTGTGAAGCACCTTGTTACTCCAGGACAGAAATTGACAAGTTTAGAGAAGGGAAAGATGAACTTAATTTATATCTTTCATGAGGTTCCGATCGTTAGCTATGATTAATTAATGATGAACCTGTCATTTTCGTTTATGATCGATTTCATCACGATTCTTCTGTTAAGCTTGGAGAGTAATTCCAGTAAGATATCTTTAATCATTTTTAAGGTACTACGGTTCAAAGCTTAAACTGACAAATCGACAATTTTGCATTTACATGATTTGGACACTTTTGCTGTTACACCCAGTATATATATATATATATATATATATATATATATATATATATATATCATTATAGTAAATCATCAAATCTAGAAGAATCCTCAACAGAATGTAGAAAGCACTGGCACTGGACTGTCGTTTAATCTATTTTTTGATTTTTGGGACTTATCAGCAATGTGCATCCACTTCCAAGATTCGAACCAGAACCGTTTTGATACACTGCAAGCATCATACCAACTATACCACCTCTTGGGTCATAATCTGTTGGGTTATGAATACTTGTTGAGTATCACCACAGAATTTGTAGGTGGCAGCGCTATATCAAGTCTAAAATAGGACGAAACTGAATTATGTTGATGATTCTTCTAGACTCAATGTATTACTATAATGATTTGCCAAAATCCCAAAAGTTTTATTACTTATATATATATATATATATATATATATATATATATATATATATATATATATATATAATTTTTAAAAGGATTTTTTATTTCTTATTGCTATAAACATTATTTTTAGTAGTCACACGTGTTTTAGTCGACATCCTTGCATTTTTTACTTTCTTGTATATTTATTTTCTTTTCTTTATATATATATATATATATATATATATATATATATTTGTGAGTAGCGGCACTATATCGAGTCTATTCAGTTTTTTTCTTCATCCCCAATGCACATTGGTACAGTTGGTATGATGCTTGCATTGTATCAAAATGATTTGGGTTTGAATGTCGATAGTGGATGCGCACTGCTGATGAGTCCCAAAAGAGGACGAAACAGCCATCCGGTGTTATCTGCATTCTGTTCAGGATTCTTCTAGACTCGATGAATTACTATAACAATTTGCCTAAATTTCCAAAATTCTATTACTTGTATATCCTTGTTTGACCTTGATAATTCTCTACGATGGAGCAGTTCAGGAAAAAGAAAGTCATGGCTCTTGGGGCACAATCCATTGGATTATAAATACTTTGATGAGTATCACCATGGAATTTGTGAGTAGCAGCACTATATCAAGTCTATTCAGTTTCTTCTTGGTACAGTTGGTATGATGCTTGGGTTGTATCAAAATTCTTTAAGTTCGAATGTAGTGGATGTGCTTTGCTGATGAGTTCCAAACGACCATCCAGTGCTTCCTGCATTTTGTTGAGGATTCTTCTACACTCAATGAATTACAATAATGATTTTCCTAAATTCCCAAAATTCTACATATACATACATATATATATGTGTGTGTGTGTTTGCGTGTGTGTGCATACATATATATATATGTGTGTATATGCATTTATATAAATATATATATGTATATATGTATACATACATATATGTATATGTATATGTGTGTATAAACACACACACACATATATATATACATATATATATATATATATATATATATATATATATATATATATATATATATATATATGTCTTTAATAAATAAATTGTCGGACTTTGTCCATTTCGTAATATATATATATATTATTTTATATTTGAACTCCATAATTATTTTCATGATCTACATCTACATAAAATCTGAATTCAGAGTTTTCCATTTCCTAGGCTGATTGCCAAACATGGAGAAAGACCAATTTGCTTTACTATTTAACACATAGCTGGAGGGAAAAGAAATGGATTCATACCTTTCCTGAGGGTATTTACACAAAATTAAATTTAATGAACTTGACCAGAATTTGAACACATCTCACTAATTTCTTGTTCAGTGCTGCTAACTATAACACCACTTGCACACCCATAAGTATTTATAAAGATAATTCCAGTTTAATCTGTTTGGACTCTCCTTTAAGAATGTGAAATGTCAGAACAGGATGTCAGTTCTGAATTAGTTGACATTCCACTCCTTAGACATAAGAACAACTAAAAATAAACCCTCGAGAATTAATCTAGAACTTTATAATTTTATAGAAATGTGTTTGATAACTGATTAGAGATGTGGGGAGAGAGAAAGAGAAAGAGAATCTGGTTATTTTGCAGAAAAAGAGACAAAGAAAGAAAAGAGGCTCAATAACAAACAAAGGAGGGCAGTTGTTGACCTAGATGCCCACAAAAAATGGTGTTTCAAAAGGATTTTTATTCCCTTGTCCCTGCTGTTATTGTATACATTTTTGATTGTCTCAGCAACATTTGTATTGAATCCATTGCTAAGAAAGTTGATTCACTGTGTTGTGGTAGACAATTTTTTTCCCTGAATCTATCTTACAAATATATAAGTCTACTATTCATCCATGTTTAGAATATTGCTGCTACATATGGTCTGGTGCTCCTGCTTTCATGGCAACTGTTCAGATGAGCCTTTCGCCATGGTACCTAGATTTTATGAATTTAAGTGCAGTACTAAACTAGAGACAAGGTCTCATCAGATTACAGTTGGGTTGTAACCATGTATTCTGTATTAACAGTTTCTTTTCTCGCACTTCTTGCTTGTGGAACTCACTTTTGTCCACTTGCTTCTATTTCTTTATAAAAATAAATAATTCATTATAATTGGTTCTCATATTTTTTAATCTTGGAAATATAAAATTATTCTTTAAATAAGCATTCTAATAATTAAATAGGAAGCATAGTGGAGTAATGGATAGAGGCTCAGATTGAGGAAGCAGAGATCCTAGTTCAAATTCCAGTCAAATCCATTACATTCACTTACATGTTAATACCCTTGGAAAAGGTATGTATCCTCTTTTTCTTCCCCTGGCTATGAATAAATAGCAAGACAGACTGGGTTCTATAGCCTTGGGTGGCAACTGGTCTACCACAGAAAGAAATGGCAACCTACTGCAGGAAAAAATTTGCTTTGTCAGTCATGTATCGAAAGATACATGATCGCTTAAGCGTGTATCACGCATGGCACATAACTGACTGACTGACACTTGTGAAAGATATGAATTCTCTTCTTCTCCCCTCAGCTATGGGTAAATAGCAGGACAGACTGGATTCTATAGCCTTGGATGGCAACTGGTCTACTTCAGGAAGAAATGGCAACCTACTGTGGGAAACAAATCTTCCTCATCAGTCATGTATTGAAAGATACGTGATTGCTTAAGCATTTATCAATCATGGCATATAACTGACTGAATAGATAAATAGTTTTTAATAGTTTTGTTGTCAGTTGTCAAGAATAAAGAAAATGTATAAATTCACTTTCCAAGGTTTTGTTTTCATTAAAATTCTAATCATCAATTTTTAAAACAATAAATATTGTTGAGGGAACAAAAATGTATAAGGGTAATTAAAGAGACAGGGACATATAAGCATCATTTTGACACACCATTTGTTGTTCAAAGGAGTTTAAATATTTTTGCTTTATCAGATTTCAAACAAGAAATGTTGTTATTTTCATTAATACCAATGTTTCAACTAATACATTCTCTAGCCTTCTTCAGATGTGTAACCAGTATGGATGATAACATCTATCATTTTGAGATGTGTCGTTATCATTCCAAGAGTCATTCAAATTAATTTTCATTTTTTTTTGTTAATTTTATTACTACCACAATATTTCAACCAATCCTTTCTCTGGGTATCTTCAGGTGTATAATCTGTAAGGACAATGCCTTCTACACTTTTAAAATGAGCCATCATCATTCTAAGAATTGTTCAAATTAATAATCTCATTTTTTTTTTTTTTCATTGTTTTTATTACTACCACAACGTTTCGGCCAATCCATTCCCTGACCTTCTTCAGGCATACACTCACTATTGGAGATAACTTCTGTAATTTTGATATGATCTGTAAAAATTCCAAGAGTTGTTTGAACTAATTTTTCATTTTTTCCATCATCATCATCATCATTTAGCCAATCCATTCTATTGTCTTCTGTAGTAAATTTCAAATCATTGTAGAAATCTTTGCTGGAAGGTGAAAATAAAAAAAAAAACTTGTAGACCAATGTATCAGTTAACTGTGAATATATTTGCTTAGCAAGAAAAAGATTTTTATTACAATGATTCGACTGTTCTTCAGGCGGTTGGAATGTCGAACTGAACTCACTGGGGTAGACTGTTCTAGTTCCACATGCCATGTCTAATGGATGTCAGTTATCAGTTATCTCCTATTAATTCCCATCTCCAAGTTCTCCACTGCCTTAACCAGGTATTGAACTCACACTTTATAATACCAATGTTTCAACCAATACATTCTCTGGCCTTCTTCAGGTGTGTAACCAGTACAGATTATCCACTGTACCATGTGTCCTTGAGGACACATGACACAGTGGATAAAGGCATTAATTAGATCCAGTGACAGGACCCAAAAAAGTGTGAGTTCAATAGCTTGTTAAGGCAGTGGAGAACTTGGAGAGGGGAATTAACAGGAGATAACTGATAAGTGACATCCATTAGACATGGCACGTGGAACTAGAACAGTCTACCCAAGTGAGTGAAATAAAAGGTTCAGTTCGACATGCCAACCACCCGAAGAAGGCCAGAGCATACAACTGCCAAAACATTGTAATAAATATGGCAACAAAGATGAGGACACTAGCCCGAATAATGTAAATAGTGTACATAATACCTCATCTCATAAATATAGACAGATACTGAAAGGCTGAAACGTTGTAATGAATATGGCGACAAAGATGAGGACAATAGTCCGAATAATGTAAATAGTGTACATAATACCTCATCTCAGAAATATAGACAGATACTGAAAGGTCAAAACGTTGTAATAAATATGGCGACAAAGATGAGGACAATAGTCCGAATAATGTAAATAGTGTACATAATACCTCATCCCAAAAATATAGACAGATACTGAATAAAAAGATTGTTTTCTTTGAGAGGATTATTCACCCTTCAAGTATATTTATTCCAAATTTAAACACTTTTATTCAACAAAGTAAAAAAAGAGAGCTTTTTATGGAATCATTTTACCAGTAGAATTAGACATAAAGCAAAAGATATTTGTCTTGAAGCATCCTGATTTAATTTTTTATAATTTCTACTTTAATAAAAGTAGAGGTTAGAGATACAAAAAAGGTTTTCGGAGACATCTGAATATAGTGGCTGTATGTTTTTTGAAAAGATATTAATCTTTTGAATATGTAGTGTAATGGAATAACCCGTCACCCCCATGAGTGACTACACTATAGGTAGTAACTACCTATAAGTATCTGTAAGTCAACAGACTACAGAGACTAGCTGGAATCTACTAACTGCGATCTGTTCCAGGTAAACAGTTGAACAGAGAGGAATCCGGATGAGACTCTGCTGAATGGCAGAGTCTTGTTCAGGGAGATAGACTGCCCCATAACCCGTTCACGTGGGTTCAAAAAGGAAATATTTTTGGCTGAGCCTATGGGCTCGGAAAACCCACGTTAAACAGCCCTTGTGCCACATGTAACCCTCATGGGTGGGCAGCTAAATATATTAGCTGGATCTAGCTGTGACCTGTTCCAGCTAAACAGTCAAACTCTCTGCCTTTGGGTAGAGAGGAACCTGGACGAGGCTCTGCTGAACGGCAGAGTCACGTTCGGGGAGGTAGATTGCCCTGGACCCATTTATACGCATTTGAAAGGGAATATTTTTGGCCGAACCTACGGGCTCAGAGAACACACGTTAAACCCGGTCTTGTGCCACATGAAACCCTCGTCGGGGGTGGCTAAATATTCTAGCTGGATCTACTATCTGCGATCTGTTCCAGCTAGATGGTTGAACTCTCTGCCTGTCCACCAAAGGACAGAATCTTGTTCAGGGAGGTAGACTGACCCTGAACCCGTTTATATGCATTTGAAAGGGAATATTTTTTGGCCGAGCCTATGGGCTTGGAGATCCCGCATTAAACCTGGCCTTGTGCCATATGCAACCCTTGTGGTGGTGGTGGCTAAATATTCAGGCTGGATCTGTTGAGTACGACTCAGACTTACATGAGAAGTACTGACCTTCCAAAAGTAGCACTCACTAATGGATTGACTTGCGGCAACCTTGTTCATAACTGTTACCTTTTATTCTTATTGTACTGGGTTTTTTTTTTACAATAAACCTTTACTTATTTTATCCGCCTTGTTTTTCAAGTATATATTCCTATTAGCACGGAATATAACAATATGCTTTCCGGCAGTTTCTTTTTTTCCAATTTATGGTATAAAATCTGATTAAGTGTCAAGAAATGGGTAAGTTTTGAAGATTTTTGGTTATTATAAGCCTGAAGAAGGCCAGAAAATGGAATGGTTGAAATATTTTGGTATTAATAAAAATAAATAAAAATGAATTTGAACAACACTTGGAATGATAATGACTCATCTCAAAATGATAGAAGGTATTGTCCATATTGATTTTACTCCTGAAGACCAGCGAATGAAATGGCTGAAAGATTTTGGTATTATTGTATTATTTTCAGCTTATTTAAAACCAGAAAACATTTTTAGATTTGAAGACTTTTTATTGGACACAATAATGATTTAGTGATACAAGTCTTACTAATTAACCCATAGCTGGGGGGAGAAGATATGAATTCATACTTTTCCCAAATAAAAGTTGGGTCTGAACATACAAACATTTCAGAGTGTTTGGGTGTCAAACTAAGGACAGTGTAGAGGATTCAGAAAGAGTTGGATGAGTCTAATGTTGATTATGAGGGTATAGCAGCTAGGAAAACTCACTCTGATCATTCAGATAAGAAGAGAACTCCTGAATTTGTTGGTGAGGGTCTCAAACTTTTATTGTCCTCGCTCCTTAATAATGTTTCCCTTCTTCTTATTCTTTCACACTCTGTAACCCCTTCTGTCTTAGTGGCTTTACTGCTTTGGGGTGAAATGATTAAAATAAACTGTGACTATTACGGCTAATAATGCAAGACTCTTCGGTAATTCGAATCGAGTTCTCACAGTCACTGTGTGTTTATCTAAAAATAAATACGCTTAAATTCACCTTCATCCCTGCCGTGCACCAACGACTTAGTGGTAGAATCCCCGACTGATGCCAATTCAGTCAGGTTTCAATCTTAGCTAGAGGCAACCTTATGTCTAGCCACACTGATGAGCTGCGATGTAGCGAAGCAGTCTGTCTGTGGATGACAATATATATGCTCCAGAACAATTTATTTCGGTTGACCTCTTTGGTGAGGTAGTGTGGGTTTGTAAACTGTGACTATTATGGCTAATAATGGAAGACTCTTTGGTAATTTGAATCGAGTTCTTTCAGTCACTGTGTGTTTATCTAAAAATAAATACGCTTAAATTCACCTTCATCCCTGCCGTGCACCAATGGCTTTGTGGTAGAATCCACGACTGATGCCAATTAAGTAGGATTTCGATCTTAGCTAGAGGCAACCGGACGTCTAGCCACACTGATGAGCTGTGATGTAGCGAAGCAGTCTGTCTGTGGATGTCAATATATATATATATATATATATATATATAGATATAGATATAGATATAGATATAAATAAATTTCCAAGAGGACATAATCCCGGTAGAACTCAATGTCCAGGACAGAGTAAGAATATAATATACAAGCCTTTTGAATTTGTAGGTCTGATGAATTCGATCGTGATTACGATACTAATGTAATAAATTATAAACATGGAATTGACACACTTCCTAAAACAACTGAACATCAGAATTTATTTCGGAATCTCTTCTTGGCCTGCCAAGAATTTTTTGTTTAGCAACCCCCCCCCCCCGACCAATCCTTCGTTCATAGGTGTGTGCAAAAATTCCCAGCACATTTGAAAACTGGAGATGGTGAAGAAGCCATATTGAAATTTCTTTTTTTAATCATTTTAGCACAAGCAAGGCAATAATGCCACTAAGATGCAAGGGGTTTCTGAGAATGAAAGACCTGTAGATTTTTTTCTGTATGTTAGTTTTCTGTATAAGTTTTAGAAGCTAACGTTTTAATAAAAAAGAGAGACGATGAAGTTTTAGGGCGCATAATGAGGAAAGAGGGCTTAGAAAATCTGACACTCACAGTACATGGAAGGCAAGAGGGACAAAGGAAATCAGCACATAAGCCATCTAATGAATTTGGTTGGCTGAACAGGGATTATAGTAGAGATAGCTAAAAGACAAACTTTACTAAGAAACACAGGCAGGAAATTGTGGGGGGCCATAATTGTCCTGAAGGGACACACGGCAAAGAAGAAGAAGAAGAAGAAGAAGAATGGTTTTAAGGATAAATGATACAGCTCAGTAATAAGAAAGGAGGACAAAATTAGAATTCATCAGTTCCAGGAAAATGTGGAGGGTCGGTTCAGCACGTGTTTGTATACACGTACGCATGTAGACACTCGCAAAGAGAAAAAAATATAAAATAGAGAAAAGTATAAAGTATAAAATATACAAAAAGTATAAAATATACTGTTTAAAAATATTAAAAAAAAAAAATATCCAGTTGAACTGCTTTGCAACAACCGCCACCAACTAATTTGAGCTCATAGTGGATATGTCCGAAAAAGGCCACTGACCTTTGACACCTGCTGTGTGGGCAGTCCAGAGATAAGAGACTGCAGGAATTAGATAAGGAAATCAAGTGAAGAAGAAGAAGAAGAAGAAGAAGAAGAAGAAGAAGAAGAAGAAGAAGAAGAAGAAGAAGAAGAAGAAGAAGAAACAAAGAGAAGAAACAGAAAGAAGAGTGTAGAAAGAGAAAAGATAAAGAAAGAAAGATGACCAAGAAAAAAAAGAAAAGCAAAAAGAAAAGGAAGAAAGAGAAAAAGAGACAAAAAGAACAGATAGATAAAAGGAAAAGAAAAAGAAGAAAGAAAACGGAAAAGAAAGTGAAAAAAAAGAGAAGGAGTATCCTGTTTTTTTTTTGTGTTTGGTCAGTAAATAAAATGTTACTATTTTTTTAGTTGATTCATATTGCGATAACAACTTTTTTTTATAAATTTTAAAAATATATCAGAATGTGACTATTTTTTTTTCCTTCATATAATTAAAAAAAATTAAATTAAAAGTTTTAACAAAACAAACATCACTTTCCTGATCGGCTAATGAGGATCAATTTTTAAAAATCAACCCGAAAAATCACTCAGGAATGTTATAACACACTTAAACTAAAAAAAGTCATATGATCCGGGTGACCATGATGGCTAGTAACTAAACTAAAAACATTAAGAAAAAAAAATTTTATTTATTTTCAAACTGTTTTTATTTTTATTTTATTTTCTTTTTTAAGGTTCAAAAAAACTAAAGGAATTAAAAATCCATTATTTGATCGTTCTTTATTTGAATAATTTAAATTTAAAAATATTTTCACTGAAAATATTGTTTCTCAAAGTAAAAAACCCTAAAAAAACTTTACTAATTACGATACACTCGGTAAAATAAAAAAAAAAACTACTTACTCATGCGGCAAAAAATATTCAATAACCCATTTTAATTTACAATTATTCGGATTATGACTTAGTTTATTTTCATTTTTTAAGGGTAATGCATGAGTACCCCTCAAGGTAGAGGATAACTGAGTGAGATTGTAAGGGAGGAAGAAGTGAAAGAGTATCATAAGGACAAGTAGGATAGACATCGGCTGACTTGTCTGTAAGGAGACTAAGATTTTAGTTCTCAGGGAAGCATTCTCTCGGGAGTTTGTTCCACAAAGTAACAGTTTTTTGGGGAAGAAGTTGTTTGAATGAAAATTGCTTTTTATCAAAGTAATTTGCATGAATTTCTAGCACAAGAAGATGCATTAATAGTGAAATTTACAATTACAACAAAATTCAGTGGAATTAAGAATTTCATTTAACGCGGTTAGATGAACAGACTGACTGACATATGAACAGACTGAGATAGATAGATAGATAGATAGATAGATAGATAGATAGATAGATAGATAGATATAAATAGATAGATAGATAGATAGATAGATAGATAGATAGATAGATAGACTAAGATAGATAGATAGATAGATAGATAGAGATAGATAGATATAGATAGACTAAGATAGATAGATAGATAGATAGATAGATAGATAGATAGACTAAGATAGATAGATAGATAGATAGATAGATAGATATAGACTAAGATAGATAGATAGATAGATAGATAGATAGATAGATAGATAGATAGATAGACTGAGATAGGTAAAGAAATAGATGCTGAATAAACTGAGATAGACGCTGAATATAGAGAGAGATAATTAAAAAAAACAAATATAGAAGCGGTTTGGTATCCATTGCATTTTCTTGCCGAAAGAAAGATAAATAAACTAAAAACATTAGTAAAATAAAATAGAAAAATAAAAAAAAAGATAAAAATATGCACGAGCAGTCAAGCGACAACACGGGCGGTTTTATCTGTGAACGTAATAAAAAGAATAATAATACAGTCACAGTGTATGTATAAATTTTTTTTTTTTCGTTTCATATTTTGATTGATAATTATTATTCTTTTTAGTCTTCAGCTGTGTGATAGGAAAATATTATTGAAAAATAAATAAACACTGGGAGAAGAAGTTCTAGTTCACTCACGCCACCAATAACCTACTTTATTGAATTAGGAGACCAAAGAACCAAAACATGGGGTCATATTTATATTCAAAATTGTAAATACATTTGTGTGTGTGTGTGTGTGTTGTGTGTGTTAGAGAGAGAGAGAATAGAGGAGAGATGAATATGGCAGACAGACAGACAGACAGACAGACAGATAGATAGATAGATAGATAGATAGATAGATAGATAGATAGATAGATAGATAGATAGATAGATAGATAGAGATAGATAAACAAACGGAGATAGGCAGATATATTCCAGTGCGTTCATTATTTAATATTTATTTTTATCTATCTTTCTATGTAAATTTATTCTGTTCCTCTATCTATCTATCTATCTATCTATCTATCTATCTATCTATCTATCTATCTATCTATCTATCTCATGTTCAATGTTCACTGTTCATTCTCTCTTTTTATCATAGATAGATAGATAGACTTAGAGATAAATAGATAATGAACAGACATGCGACAGATATGGATAGATTAACACTACTGTGATAGATAGATAGATAGATAGATAGATAGATAGATAGATAGATAGATAGATAGATAGATAGAGATAGATAGATTTATTTAACAGACTGAGATAGATTCAACAGACTGAAATGGATAGGTAGATATTTTTGGTGCTCTTTACTTTGCTAGAACCTAGAGACATAATGAGTCATACAATAATGTACTGATAAAAAGATTGTGTAGCGCCAAACGGTCAAGAGGAGAGGAGCTGTCTTTGCTTAATAAAAATTCAAAATCCTAGTGTGAACATTGAGTATCGTTACCACTTGATCAGCTTTCTTCACAAAGAAGAAGAGAGAGGCTTTCTGATAGGCATGGATTACGCCGTACGGTGCTGTCAAAAAGAGTTTAGAAGACGATTATGAGATATAAGATTTTCTAAATATGAACAGAAACGACGTTTTAACTGGAAATAAATACTGGAATTAGGCACAACAATCGTAAAACACGTGGGAAATGAACTGCGATAAAAAAGCAGACCCCACACTCACTAAAGACAAAAATGCTTACTTAAAGTGAAAGAAGAGAAAAATGACAGAAAGAAGAATAAAGATATTGCTTATATTAAATAAAACATAGAAAGACCATAAAATTGATTTATATTCGAAAGGGGGGAAATGGTTTTTAAAGAGTAAAGAAAGACAATAAAAGGCTTGGACGTTTTTTTTGTTTTTTTTTTAAGTAAAAAATAAGGACCCCAGAAAAGGAGGGCACGTCTTAAACTAGAAATAACTTGTCTGTCTTATACGTAGAAAAACAAAATTATTTTAAAAATGAAAAATAAATTATAACGAGTAAAAATAAATATCAATGTCGTTAGAATACAAACATCAATTTAATTTAATTTAAAGGAGAAATGAAAGTTTCCAATCGTCGGACACTATCTCACCAAACCATCGAACAGTTAAAAGGTTTTTAAATTAATTGTCTATGGCTGGATAGCAGAGAAAATATAAACTGCTAATAATAGTGTGTCTTTTATTTGGTGTGAAAGTTTTAGTTTATATTTTTTGTTGAAAAAATAATGTTAAAACAAGAAGCAAATAAAGGGAACTGTTTTTTTTTCCACCTTTTTTTTTTGTCAGTTTTCACATGACAGTTGTGCTTGATTGTCACACCATCACGTCTCTCACTGTTAAATTACATCATTTCATGCCATATTACTATTTGAATATGTTACACTTGTTTTAAGCTATCGATAAAAAAAAAGCAAAAAACAAAACAGAATCAATATTTGAAACTTTGTCAATAAATAAATAAAAAAATCGAAGATTTTTGTTGAGTATGCCTTCGACGACCGGCATTTTAATTGAAAAGTAAAACCTTTTAGTTTTTAACTACACAAACAAAAGTTTTTAAAAAAGTGTCTGTAAAAATTTTGATGATTTTTTTTTACCATCAATTATTTTATTAATTGAACAATAATGTAATTTTTACTGATAAAAGTCTTATTTTTTTATTTATATCAGCATAAAATGATTTTTTTTTTAATTTAGGAAATAAAATAACTTAAATATTTAAATTTAAATAAATAAATTTTTTAAATTCATGCCTTTCAGCCTCCAAATTTGATTTTAAATTAAAAAAAAATAAAACAGTTTTAAAAATAAAAAATGTATTTGTGACCAATTAGAAGTGGCTATACTGTATTTATTTATTATTTATTTATTTTTTAACAGATTTTAAAATACGATCTCTTTAAAAAAATGTATATTTAATTTACATATGGTAATTAATTTCAAAATTGATGTAGAAATTAATTATTAATTAATGTCTCTTAAAGTTGAAAGCAATAACACTTGACTAAAAACGAACATTTTGATGCCGGGCCTCATATTCCGATTGAAGTCGAATCTTGATGTTTTTATTTAAAATAAATAAAATATCTTAATTTTAAAAATGTGCTTTTTTTCACGGCTTTGAAAATTTTAAAATATTTAAATTTTTAAAACAATTTAAACCTTAATGAATCTTTCTTCGCCTTCCATCGCAATGAATACTTTGCAATTTGCATTGTTGCAACAAAAAACGTTCAGCGGTATGTTGGATGCATGGAGCCTGCTAATGGGAGAACGATGTGTTTGGTCATGCAACCACGTTGCCGTAAATCGTTCCGTCAAGAAGGATGAAAATAAAACCAGTATAAGATTTTTTAACACACTTTTCCCCAGCGTTATTGGACTTGTTTCGTTTATTAATTTCATAGCTATATTTTTAAAGTATTAAAAAAAAAAGAGAGAGAAGCTAAGCGGAAATAAATACTGAATAGATAGAGAGACAGAGAGAGAAAGAAAAAAGGAGAAGAAAACAGTAACAATCCGATAATTCGAGTCTGTTGCAAAATGACTGATGAAGGCATAGCGAAGCGGACTGAAACGTCGCTGAAAAAAAAAAAAAAAAAAAAAAAAAACAAGTTAAAGAAAAAAAAAAAGAAAATAAGAGAAATATTTACCTTATTGCCTGTTAGTAATTTTCCAAAAGTAATTTCTCCAGGACTGCTTGACGTAAGCTTGGTAACTTTTTTTTTCTCCGTAGACATTTTCCAAGAAAATTAAAGCGAAAAAAAAAGGTAAAAAAAAAAAAGACTTGTAAATTTTCCGTATCTTATCTTTGTTTTTCTTCTTTTTCACAAGATTTCTTTTTCTTTTCTTTTCTTTTCTTTCTTTTTTTTTTTTTTTTTTTGTTGTTGCTTTTTAATTTTTACATGTGTGTGTTGCTGTACTGTAGTGTAAACTTATAATTAACATGTGCGTGAGATAAAAAAGAGACAGTCTTTTTTTTTGTTTGTTTTTTTTTTTAATATTTTTATCTCCCAAAAACGACGTGCTTTTTCTTTTCTTTTCTTTTCTTTTCCTTTCTTTCTTTTTTATATAGATCACAAAGATTTCATATATACATGATGACTATGGCGTGTCTTCGAGACATGAAGGTGGTCAAATGCTCACACTACACTACACAGGAAGAGGTTGGGCACCCCTACACTTCAACTTTACACCACACGATTTCAGTTTTTCCAAAGTAGAAACGGTAGTATATTCAATAATAATAATAATGGTGAGATTATGTTTGACACTTAGAGACTCACATTATTATTGTCGTAAAATCCCAGATCTACGCTCTTATTCTGAAATAGCAAACCAAAAACTTACCAATCTAGGTAAGGTTTTTTTTCTTTATAAAACTGGGTAAACGAAGCCCTTAAGGGTACCTACAACAACACCTTGAAAAAAAAATACACAAAAAAGCCCTTACGTTTTTTTTGCGGGGGGACTTCGTTTGACTTAAAGATTTTTCAATTTCCCCCCTTTTTTCTTTCTATCTATTCCAGGACCCAAATACACATACACGCACACATACATACGCACAAAAAAAGCTTTAACAAATAGATTTGAAAGACAGAAACAAAGAAAGAGGGATAGAGAGAGGAATGATTTTAAAAAGAGAGAAAGAAGAGACGAGGTAGCTACGTTGACAGCTTACCCCGACAGAAAAGCAACCACACTAGTAAGTGCTTGGGTCGATCAGTGGCGGTAAGCGTCCTGTAATAGTAGTAGTAGTTGCAATTCGATTCTGATAGGACTAGATTTCTCTTTTCCTTTCTTTTTTTTCTTCCCTTTTCTTTGATTGTTCATTCGTTTTTCTTTCGCTTTCTCTCTCCTTCCGTCTCGACGAAGTCGAATTTTGAGCACAAACTGACACGCCAGCCATTAGAATTAAGGAACATCCTGTTCCAGTGGTCGTGTCTCACTACTCTCTTTCCCCTACACGTCTTTTTTTATTTTATTTTATTTTATTTTCATCTTTTCGGGGTCTTGTTCTAGGGCTGAAGACCAGAATTGACCCGTGTTTGCACACGTTAAAAGAAAAAAAAAACAAACAAAAAAAAAACGCATTTTATTTTTTCTATAACGTGGGTGAAAAACAATATAGAAATGGATTTTTTTACTGGCTAGCAAGCTATTCTGCTGGCAGAACGTTTTGGTTTTAAATTCACTAGATAGCCCACAACTATAGCCTTGTGCCAAACGAAGAATATGAAATAGGTACCTTGGCAAAAAAAAGAAAAGAAAAAAAAGTTTGGCATGCAGTCTTGCAAACTGTTAGTAATGAGTTCGACTTCAGCGCTCTACAAAAGTAGCCTTGTGTCAGATTGTTAAACTTAGTTGCATAATAATACAAGACGTCAGGTCACTGAGCAGTGAGCAGTTAGCTTCATCCTTATCGGGTGCGGCCAAATTGGGGCCTTGTGTCAGACGAAGTTAAGTTTTTTTAAATTATTAGTGTGCCTAATTATAAATTCTTAGAATAACAAAAATATCGCAGACTTTACTGATTTCGATCTTCACTGAGCGCTCTATAATTATATCCTTATGCCAGACTACTAGTGCCCTGATATGGACCAAACTGTCTCCAAGTTTATTACGTTCGATTTTCACCAAGGAGCTCCCCAATTGAAGCCTTGTGCCAGACTTAGTGAATAGAGATCATAGAATGTGTTATATCCACATTTGTTGTGTAGACGCTGTTATACGTACATAGATATATGTATGTATGCAACCAGTGCATACACACACACACGCGCATACATGTGTAGTAAGAAGAATTTGCTTTTTTGAAAATATACGGAAATGCCCCATAAATATTCTTTAAAAAAAATAAAAGGTAAAACATAAAGAAAATGAGAAAGAGAAAAGAATGAAAAACTAATGAATAAAAAATGGCAAAAGAATTATTTCTATATTTTTTCGAAAAAGAAATCGAAATGTAGAACTTTGCAAGAAAGTAAACGAGAATGAAAAAAAAAAAAAGAAAGAAAAATAGATAAAAGGAAAAAGAGAATAAAATGAGGGAAAAATAGAGAAAACGAAAAAAAAGGAAAAGAAAAAGATTAGGAAAAAGAAAAATAGAGAAAAAGGAAAAGAAGAAAGTAAAGGAAAAAGAATAAAAAGAGGAAAAAGATAAATAGAGAAAAAGAAGGAAAGAAAAGCGGAAGGAAAAAAAACGGAAAAAGAAAGAAAGAAAAGAAAAACAAGAGGAAAAGTGAAATAGAAAGAGAGAAAGGAAAGGAAAACGAAAGGAAATATGAATAAAAAACAGGAAAAAGAAAAATAGAGAAAAAGAAAAAAGAAAAGAAAAACGAGGAGAAAAGAATAAAAAGAAGGTAAAATAAAAAACAGAAAAAAGTAAAGAAAAAATTGAAGAAAAAAAAATAAAGAGAAAAAAGAAAAACGAGAGGGAAAAGAATAAAAAAAAAGGAAAAGAAAAAAACGGAGTAAAAGAAAAAAGAAAATAAAGGGAATATGAACAGAAAAAAATCTCATTTGTCGGAAGAGACTTCAAAATTCTGAAAGTTTCCACAAAAGTTCCTAAAACAGGAAGAAAAAAAGAAAAAGAAAAAAGGTAATCAAGAAATATAAAAAAATAAATATTAGAGCAAAAAAATAAAAATAAAAAAAATAAAAAATAAAACCACAATATTAGTTAGCTGAAAGCAAAGAAAACAAATTTAATATTACTTCTCGAGATGAAATATTTTCTTTATCCCAGAAATGCTTTTTAGATTTAAAAAGAAAGGAAAAAAATTAACTTGTGAGATTTACAGTTTTTAGACATAAATGCTGAATTATTTGGGGCACGTATAAAATAAAGAAACGTTTGAATTGCGAAGGAGGACTTGGTTTCATAAAATGAGTTCAGCAGATATACAAAAAAATAGAAAGGGGCGTAAGACAAGGATGTATCTTCTCACCGGACTTATTCAACCTATACAGTGAGGTGATTCAGAGAGAATTAGAAGTCCTAATTCTTTCTTTTTATGTGTCACGTCCTTTTAAGCGTTCATGGTTCTCCACCTCCCTCTATCCCTTGCATCTCTCAACAAGTTCCTTCCCTCTGCTTCCTCCCCAACAAGTTCCTTTCCTCTGCTTCCTCCCCAACAAGTTCCTTCCCTCTGCTTCCTCCCCAACAAGTTCCTTCCCTCTGCATCCTCCCCAACAAGTTCCTTCCCTCTGCTTCCTCCCCAACAAGTTCCTTCCCTCTGCATCCTCCCCAACAAGTTCCTTCCCTCTGCTTCCTCCCCAACAAGTTCCTTTCCTCTGCTTCCTCCCCAACAAGTTCCTTCCCTCTGCTTCCTCCCCAACAAGTTCCTTTCCTCTGCTTCCTCCCCAACAAGTTCCTTTCCTCTGCTTCCTCCCCAACAAGTTCCTTTCCTCTGCTTCCTCCCCAACAAGTTCCTTCCCTCTGCTTCCTCCCCAACAAGTTCCTTTCCTCTGCTTCCTCCCCAACAAGTTCCTTCCCTCTGCTTCCTCCCCAACAAGTTCCTTTCTTCTGCTTCCTCCCCAACAAGTTCCTTTCCTCTGCTTCCTCCCCAACAAGTTCCTTCCCTCTGCTTCCTCCCCAACAAGTTCCTTTCCTCTGCTTCCTCCCCAACAAGTTCCTTTCCTCTGCTTCCTCCCCAACTAGTTCCTTCCCTCTGCTTCCTCCCCAACAAGTTCCTTCCCTCTGCTTCTTCCCCAACAAGTTCCTTCCCTCTGCTTCCTCCCCAACAAGTTCCTTCCCTCTGCTTCCTCCCCAACAAGTTCCTTCCCTCTGCTTCTTCCCCAACAAGTTCCTTCCCTCTGCTTCCTCCCCAACAAGTTCCTTTCCTCTGCTTCTTCCCCAACAAGTTCCTTCCCTCTGCTTCTTCCCCAACAAGTTCCTTTCCTCTGCTTCTTCCCCAACAAGTTCCTTCCCTCTGCTTCCTCCCCAACAAGTTCCTTTCCTCTGCTTCCTCCCCAACAAGTTCCTTCCCTCTGCTTCCTCCCCAACAAGTTCCTCTCCTCTGCTTCCTCCCCAACAAGTTCCTTTCCTCTGCTTCCTCCCCAACAAGTTCCTTCCCTCTGCTTCCTCCCCAACAAGTTCCTTCCCTCTGCTTCCTCCCCAACAAGTTCCTTTCCTCTGCTTCTTCCCCAACAAGTTCCTTCCCTCTGCTTCCTCCCCAACAAGTTCCTTTCCTCTGCTTCCTCCCCAACAAGTTCCTTTCCTCTGCTTCCTCCCCAACAAGTTCCTTTCCTCTGCTTCCTCCCCAACAAGTTCCTTCCCTCTGCTTCCTCCCCAACAAGTTCCTTTCCTCTGCTTCCTCCCCAACAAGTTCCTTCCCTCTGCTTCCTCCCCAACAAGTTCCTTTCCTCTGCTTCCTCCCCAACAAGTTCCTTCCCTCTGCTTCCTCCCCAACAAGTTCCTTTCTTCTGCTTCCTCCCCAACAAGTTCCTTTCCTCTGCTTCCTCCCCAACAAGTTCCTTCCCTCTGCTTCCTCCCCAACAAGTTCCTTTCCTCTGCTTCCTCCCCAACAAGTTCCTTTCCTCTGCTTCCTCCCCAACTAGTTCCTTCCCTCTGCTTCCTCCCCAACAAGTTCCTTCCCTCTGCTTCTTCCCCAACAAGTTCCTTCCCTCTGCTTCCTCCCCAACAAGTTCCTTCCCTCTGCTTCCTCCCCAAAAAGTTCCTTTCCTCTGCTTCCTCCCCAACAAGTTCCTTCCCTCTGCTTCTTCCCCAACAAGTTCCTTCCCTCTGCTTCCTCCCCAACAAGTTCCTTCCCTCTGCTTCTTCCCCAACAACTTCCTTCCCTCTGCTTCCTCCCCAACAAGTTCCTTTCCTCTGCTTCTTCCCCAACAAGTTCCTTCCCTCTGCTTCTTCCCCAACAAGTTCCTTTCCTCTGCTTCTTCCCCAACAAGTTCCTTCCCTCTGCTTCCTCCCCAACAAGTTCCTTTCCTCTGCTTCCTCCCCAACAAGTTCCTTCCCTCTGCTTCCTCCCCAACAAGTTCCTTCCCTCTGCTTCTTCCCCAACAAGTTCCTTCCCTCTGCTTCCTCCCCAACAAGTTATTTCCTCTGCTTCTTCCCCAACAAGTTCCTTCCCTCTGCTTCTTCCCCAACAAGTTCCTTCCCTCTGCTTCCTCCCCAACAAGTTCCTTTCCTCTGCTTCCTCCCCAACAAGTTCCTTCCCTCTGCTTCCTCCCCAACAAGTTCCTTTCCTCTGCTTCTTCCCCAACAAGTTCCTTCCCTCTGCTTCTTCCCCAACAAGTTCCTTCCCTCTGCTTCCTCCCCAACAAGTTCCTTTCCTCTGCTTCTTCCCCAACAAGTTCCTTCCCTCTGCTTCTTCCCCAACAAGTTCCTTCCCTCTGCTTCTTCCCCAACAAGTTCCTTCCCTCTGCTTCCCCCCCAACAAGTTCCTTCCCTCTGCTTCTTCCCCAACAAGTTCCTTTCCTCTGCTTCTTCCCCAACAAGTTCCTTTCCTCTGCTTCCTCCCCAACAAGTTCCTTTCCTCTGCTTCCTCCCCAACAAGTTCCTTCCCTCTGCTTCTTCCCCAACAAGTTCCTTTCCTCTGCTTCTTCCCCAACAAGTTCCTTTCCTCTGCTTCCTCCCCAACAAGTTCCTTTCCTCTGCTTCCTCCCCAACATGTTCCTTCCCTCTGCTTCCTCCCCAACAAGTTCCATTCCTCTCCTTCCTCCCCAACAAGTTCCTTCCCTCTGCTTCCTCCCCAACAAGTTCCTTTCCTCTGCTTCTTCCCCAACAAGTTCCTTCCCTCTGCTTCCTCCCCAACAAGTTCCTTCCCTCTGCTTCTTCCCCAACAAGTTCCTTCCCTCTGCTTCCTCCCCAACAAGTTCCTTTCCTCTGCTTCTTCCCCAACAAATTCCTTTCCTCTGCTTCCTCCCCAACAAGTTCCTTCCCTCTGCTTCCTCCCCAACAAGTTCCTTCCCTCTGCTTCCTCCCCAACAAGTTCCTTCCCTCTGCTTCTTCCCCAACAAGTTCCTTTCCTCTGCTTCTTCCCCAACAAGTTCCTTCCCTCTGCTTCCTCCCCAACAAGTTCCTTCCCTCTGCTTCCTCCACAACAAGTTCCTTCCCTCTGCTTCTTCCCCAACAACTTCCTTCCCTCTGCTTCCTCCCCAACAAGTTCCTTCCCTCTGCTTCCTCCCCAACAAGTTCCTTCCCTCTGCTTCTTCCCCAACAAGTTCCTTCCCTCTTCTTCCTCCCCAACAAGTTCCTTCCCTCTGCTTCCTCCCCAACAAGTTCCTTCCCTCTGCTTCCTCCCCAACAAGTTCCTTTTCTCTGCTTCTTCCCCAACAAGTTCCTTTCCTCTGCTTCTTCCCCAACAAGTTCCTTTCCTCTGCTTCTTCCCCAACAAGTTCCTTCCCTCTGCTTCCTCCCCAACAAGTTCCTTCCCTCTGCTTCCTCCCCAACAAGTTCCTTTCCTCTGCTTCTTCCCCAACAAGTTCCTTTCCTCTGCTTCTTCCCCAACAAGTTCCTTTCCTCTGCTTCTTCCCCAACAAGTTCCTTCCCTCTGCTTCTTCCCCAACAAGTTCCTTCCCTCTGCTTCCTCCCCAACAATTTCCTTCCCTCTGCTTCCTCCCCAACAAGTTCCTTCCCTCTGCTTCTTCCCCAACAAGTTCCTTCCCTCTGCTTCTTCCCCAACAAGTTCCTTTCCTCTGCTTCTTCCCCAACAAGTTCCTTCCCTCTGCTTCTTCCCCAACAAGTTCCTTTCCTCTGCTTCTTCCCCAACAAGTTCCTTCCCTCTGCTTCCTCCCCAACAAGTTCCTTCCCTCTGCTTCCTCCCCAACAAGTTCCTTCCCTCTGCTTCCTCCCCAACAAGTTCCTTCCCTCTGCTTCCTCCCCAACAAGTTCCTTTCCTCTGCTTCCTCCCCAACAAGTTCCTTCCCTCTGCTTCCTCCCCAACAAGTTCCTTCCCTATGCTTCTTCCCCAACAAGTTCCTTTCCTCTGCTTCCTCCCCCAGACTACGTTCTGTCATCCGGGTATGTCACGCGTTGTTTTCCCTCGTCTCTCTCGACCCATGAGTATCAGATTCTCTAGGCCTTCCTTCCTCATTATGTCCCCCAACAACTTCAGCTGCCTCTTTCTGATGTTAGGCATAAGACTCCTCCTTGTTTGCAACGTCTCTACGACCTCATCGTTGCTCACACTCACGGTCCATGATATCCTTAGCATCTTTCTGTAGAACCACATCTGTGTCGCCTCGAGTCTCTTCTTCATCTTTGAGGAAATCGTCTAACATTCGCTGCCGTAAAGAAGGACAGATGTCACGAAACAGTTCAGTATTTTTTTTCTTTGTTACCAAAGAAATCCTCCTGTCTCGCCATACACTCTGCCCAACTTTTGGAAGTTCTACTGGGATTCATCTTTGGCGGCCACAATCTTAACAACATGCAGATGACATAGTGTTGATAGCAGATACAGAAAGGAAACTAGAACTCCTACAGAAGCTAGCGAAGGAAAGCAAGAAGAAAGGACTAAACATTAATTGCAAGAAGACAGAAAGGATAGTCGTCAAAAAAAAAAAAAAAAAAATGGCGATCTAAACATTCAAATTACAAACTGGGGATACCAAAATCAAACAAGTACAATACAAATATCTGCGAAATAATTTAACAGGGTATGGAAACTGTGACACTGAAATCCGAAGGCGCTTTGGGATATCGAAAGATGCCTTGCAAAAGCTAAGCAAAGTAATAAGAAACAGATAAATGTCATTAGAAACAAAGAAAGGAGTACTGAACTGTTACGTGATATCTATCCTCCTATATGGCAATGAATGCTGGACAATCTCCTCAAAGATGAAGAAAAGACTTGAAGCATCATAAATGTGATTCTACAGAAGGATGCTGAGAATGTCATGAACCGAACACGTAAACAACAAAAAGGAAAATTACACTTAACATCCAGAAGATGTAGTTAAAATTTCTGGGGTACGTAATGAGGAAAGGGGGCTTGGAAAATCTGATACTCACGAGACGGATTGAGGGAAAGAGGGATAGAGGAAAGCAGCCCGTAACATATTTGATGAGCTTGAGTAGATGTAGGACAGGGTTTGGAAGAAATAACAGAAAGACAAATCTTATAAAGAGCTACAAGGATCAGGAAGTCGTGGAGCGCCATGATCGCCTACGTCCTGAAGATACACGGCACATAGAAGAAGATTAGGACAATCTAGAACTTACAGATTTTTATCATTTTACCCCAAGCAAAATGTTAAACCCACGAAGAAACAGGGTGTTATTGAGTATGGAAGAATCTGAGAAAGAAAAAAAACATTATTAAGGAGAGAGAACAATAAAAGAACAGGAATTAAGAAAACAGAATATGACGATTGGCATTGCAATTGCGTTATGTTGGCGGTGATGATTCGGCGGCGTTGTGGTGGTGGTGGTGGTGATGAATCGATAGCGTTGAATCGGCGGTAATGAGTCCACGACATTGAGTTACTGTTGTTGACTTGGCGTTGATGAGTCGGTGACGTTGACTTGGCAGTGATGAGTCAGTGACGTTGAGGTAGCAGTAATGAGTCGGCAGCTTTGAGTTGGCGGTGATGAGTCGGCAGTGATGAATCGGTGATTTTGAGTTGTTGGTGGTAAATCGGCGGTATTGAGTCGGTGGCGTTGTTGGCGGTGATGAGACGGCGATGTTGAGTCGGCGGCGTTGAGTTGGTGGTGGTGAGTTTGTAGCATTGAGTTGGCGATGATAAGTCGTCCTGCATCCAAAAATGTACCTGAGCAGTATCTAGTCTTAGAGAATTGAAAGCGACAGTCTCGGATCTTGGGTCATCAATATTCACAGTTTGATACACCATTTATATAAATGGATAAATAGTCGTTTTTTTTTTTGTTTTTTTTTTTATAATCGCAGTAAAAGTCCTTGACCCCACGTGCCATACACTACCCTTACAAGAGTCAGATCAGATTAAAAATGGATTACTGCTACCATATCCGGGTTGGAACTTTCCATTCCTCTCTTTCTTGCCTCAGCAAAGATCAAAAGCGTTTTGCAGATGATTTTACACCCTAAACCCCTTTTCCTGCTGACTAAATGTTGATAACCTCTCGCTTCTCTATCGCTGTTTCCATGGCAAATGTTCAACCAATCTACATTCCTTAGTTCCACCAGTACAGATCCTTACAGCTAAAACCCGCCATAACATGCACGCATATTCGAATAATTCTTATTCTCTTCAATTTTACATTCTTAAGTTCTTGGGCCAATCGTTATATATCCTACATATACTCATAATCTACAATTCTTACGTCTATACAATAACCTCTTTCAGTAACCCTCTACCTTGAGTGGCTCCTTGCATTGGGTGAACGATAGCATGAATAAAGATACTCTAACGACACTTTGCACTAGATTGCATGAGTGATCATGACTTTCAAGATGTGGGCGATTATAGCACGTGACAAATTCACAGGTTTCGAAATGTGAGTGATCATGACTCCCCACAACTTCCAATTTTGTCCTTTTTCTTTTATCCATTCACTTAAACTTGTCAAGTAGTTTACTCTCTGCTTTTCTTGCTTTTACCATGTCCTGTGAATATTATTTTCTCAAATTCTTCTTTCCTCGTTAGGCTTCTCAGAAATTTTAGATCTCACTTTCTGACTTTTATTGGCATTCTTTAGATGGCATTGTCCTTAAAACTTCCACGTTACTCGTATGTTCTGTTTATGGTAATCTCTGAATTCGTTGGTTGAACTTTATTTGTGTCACTTCAAGTCTCTTCTTCATCTGTGAGGAAATTGTACAAAATTCACTGCCATATGTAAGTTTACATATTACATATTAGATATCAGTTAGACGGACTTTTCTTTGCTTCGAAAGGCATTTTGCGATCTCTTAATTCTTTGCTTAGTTTTTCAAAGGCATTTTTCACTGTTCCTATGCGCATAAGAATGTCTCTGCCACACTTTCCGTTGTCTCCTACCTAGAAGGCTATATATCTGCATCTATTTAATTTTGACGTCCCTAATATGTAGCTCTGAAATCGGATTATCCCTTTTGTTGACGACTATACATACAATCTTCTTAGCGGTAATGGTTAGCTATTTCTTCTTGCTTGTCTCAAGTAACATATAGGGAAACAGAAAATTGGTACCATTCGTCTATCATTCAATATTGCTACAATATCAGGTTTGGTACTCCTATTTAGAGATTCTTAATAAATTTGAAAGAAGAAACTGCATTATTATTGATCCTGACCTGGCATCTCGGCTTCTGCCACTTTCCTACCGTCGTAAATTGTGCGTTTTTTGTAAATACTTTCATCGTAATTATTCTAATAAACACTCCTCTATCTTACCGAGACTTTATGGATTTAAGCACAGTACTAGATTGGCAGATAGGTCTCATCATTTTACAGTTGAAATAGCTAGATGTAACCGTGAGTTCTACGCCAACAGTTTCTTCTATCGCACTTCTCGTTTGTGGAACTCTCTTCCGGCTTCTTGCTTCCCAGCCAACTTTGATCTTCAAAAAGTTAAATGCAGGTCAAGGTTGCAAATAATTCTTTGGATTTTGTCAAGAATCTCTAGATATGTAACAGAAACAACGGACGAGGTGTAACAACGACATTGATTGATTCGTTTTTTTACGGTTTATGAACCATTTGCAGGAATATTTTTAGTTTATAAGAATTTGTTTTTTCAGATAATAATGATTTAGTGATGTAAGTCCTATTGATTAACCCATAGCTGGAGGAGAAAAGATTGATTGATAATTTTCTGAATGGTATTTGCACGGAAGTGGATACAACGAAGACAACCAGAATTGGAACTTGGCTCTTCGAGTAACAATTCCGTACCATTATCCATTATATCGACCGCACATCCAAGCTTAAAGCACTTGGAATTCCCAAGAAGTTACCCATCTAGATACTGACCAGGGTCGACGTTTCTTAACTTTAGTGATCGTACTTGAACTGTCGTTTCAATAGGATATGGCTGTAAGTCCTTTATATCACCTGCACATATATGGTTACAACACCTGGCATTTCTAAGCGGTCACCCATCTAGGTACTGACCAGGCTCTACGTTACTTAACTTCGGTGATCGTACGAGAACTGGTGTTTTAATATGGTATGGCCGGAAGTCCTTTATATCACCCGCACATATAAGCTTACAGCACCTGATATTCCCAAGTGGTCACATATCCAGGTACTGACAAGGCTCGACGTTGCTTAACTTCGGTGATCGTACGTCAACTGTTTTTTTAATATATGATCGTAAGTCCTTTACACCACCCGCGTATACAGCTTACAGCACCTGATGTTCCCAAGCGATCACCCATCTAGCTACTGACCAGGCTCTACTTTGCTTAACGTCGGTGATCGTACGTGAACTGGTGTTTCAATAGGATATGGTCGTAATTCCTTTATACCACCTGCACATGCAAGCTTACAGCACCTGGTATTCCAAAACGGTCACCCATGTAGGTACTGACCAGGCTCTACGTTACTTAACTTCGGTGATCGTACGTGAACTAGTGTTTCAATAGGATATGGTCGTAATTCCTTTATACCACCTGCACATGCAAGCTTACAACACCTGGTATTCCTAAGCGGTCACCCATCTAGGTACTGACCAGTCTTGACGTTGCTTAACTTCAGTGATTGTAATTGAATATAACTGTCAGCTAACAATATGGCCGTAAGCTAACAATATTCACTTTACAGTCGAAACGCACAAGACACAATGAACCAAATTTCTTAGCAGCGGATTTAACAATTGATTCACTGGAGAACTGAAAGTATCATGGAAGATGAGGGCGACACCATTAACAGCACCAAAGAATTTTAGAAAGAGATCGGACCACTTTGAAATCTAAAGAAAAATCTGACTTACAAGTCTCAAAAGCCACTCAAGGTAGAAGTTTACCAAACAATGTTTTTGTAAGTGCGTACAAAGAGAAAGCAAGAAGCTGATATGTTGGTATGTAGGATAGATAACGGTTGACTTTAGATTTGAATTGGTTAAGATTATAGTAACAGGGAAAGCATTCTCTCGGGAGTCTCTTCCACAATGCAACAGTTCTGGGGAAGAAATTGTCTGCGCGGAACTCATCGGTGTAATATGAAGGAAATGAATCTGTTAACTCACTGTACGTGGTCTGCCGGATCCTGGCCGTAATGGTCTGAACTGGTGGAACCAAGGAATCTAGTTCGCCCAAACATCTGCCATGGTAATAGACATAGAGTAGCGAGAGACTAGCAACGTTTTGTCTGCTGGGTAAGGGGTTGTAGTGTGGCAAACACTGAATCACTCGCAAGGCCGCATCAACGGCTTTGAAGTTTGGATACTGAGGGTTGGGTAACCCGGGCCCATCAGTAGTCCATTTTGAGTCTGATCTGCCTCGTGTAAAGATAGACCATGGCAGAAGAAGTCAGGTAACCTCTGGAACGGTACCGACCATTTTTTCAGCATCTTTAGCGAGTTGCTGTGGTATTAAAAGACATCCTGTCAAATGATCTCCAATGTAACTGGCCCTGATCTGGCATCTCGTCTGCAGTCACTCTCTCACAGACGCACCTCCCTCTGTCTTTTTTCACAAATACTTTCACGGTAACTTCTCCGATGAGCTGCTTTCGCTGGTTCCCATACTTCGTGAATTTAAGCGTTCAACTCGGCTGGCATCTCGCTCTCACCCTGTCACTATCGAAACTGTTAAATGTAGCCGTTTCTTCTACTCCAATAGCTTCATGTCTCGCACTTCTCGCCTGTGGAACTCCACCCCCTCTCCCTGTTTCCCTGATAGCTATAATCTCTTCAAATATAATGTCAATCGATGTCTATAGATGCCTTGATCTATCCCCTAACCGTCTCTTCATCCTTTCCTCTATCACTCCTCTTTGTTCTCGCTCCAACTCTCTGTAACCCCTTGTGTGCTAGTGGCTTCCCGCCTTGCTTGGGGGTGAATAAAAAGCCAACAGATATTCTTGAGACGAAAATAGTAAACTCCTATTTGGTAACAGCGTAGTCATTTCTTGTTTTATTCTATCTACTAATTGCCAGGAGGTACGGTGGAACAATGGATAGATTACATTCACTTACGTTCTAAAACCCTTGGGAAAGGTATGAATCCTCTTCTTCTCCCCCCCCCAGCTATGGGTAAATAGCAGAACAGACCGGGTTCTATAGCCTTGGATGACAACTGGTCTACCGCAGAAAGAAATGGCAACCTACTACGGGGAAAAAAAATCTGCCTCGTCAGTCAGCTATCGAAATATACATGATCGCCTAAGCGTGTATCATGCATGGCACATGACTGAATTGCCATGTATGATTCCCCTAAATGTATCATCATCATCATCATCCCTGTAATCTGGTGTGACTGTAGGTTCACAGCTAAATTGAACACGTGACCAGCTTCCTTCATGTGTCTCAGTTGCGTGCCAAAGTCTGAGCCTCTATAGGGGATCTTCTACTCTACTTAATGACCTTGTTAGCTAATTTTTCTTTTACCTAAGGTATTATCTTGTAGGATGTTAGCGGAATAATTAAACAGCAACAAAAATAAAATGAAAGTAATTCTAGTAAAAATAAATAATAATAAAACACACTTTAGCTAAGAATGTTGAATTTGATAGGTCGTTTTTGTTTAGTGGCTTATCAGCCCTTGGAGGTTATTTAATACGGAAATTGATATGGTTTGTACAAAATCTTTTAGAGGTAATAGTGGTTTTAGAAGGAGGCACAGCGGAGTAATGGATTGCAGAATGGATTGAGGTATCGGAGAGCCGAGTTCGAATTTAATTTGAGTTCATTACATTCACTTACATGGTAATACCCTTGGGAAGGTATGAATACATCTTTTCTCTCCTCAATAGAAAATAGCAGGTGAGATTTCGGTGTCAACAGGTCTATGCGAAGGTGAAAACTGTATTCAAAATCCGAGGGTCTAATGAACAGACTGATACCATATTCCGTGGTCTTTGGCTGTCGGTCAAACGGCCTAATATACGGACCCCCACCATATTCCGTGGTCTTTGGCTGTCGGTCAAATGGCCAAATGCACGGAATCACATCATATTCCGTGGTCTTTGGCTGTCGGTCAAACGGCCTTATACATTGACCCATACCATATTCTGTGGTCTTTGGCTGTCGGTCAAAGCGCCTAATGTACGGACCCACACCATATTCCGTGGTCTTTGGCTGTCGCTCAAACGGCTTAATGCATGGACACACACCATATTCCGTGGTCTTTGGCTGTCGCTCAAACGGCTTAATGCATGGACACACACCATATTCCGTGTTTTTTGGCTGTCGGTCAAAGTGTCCTCCGCTATAGATATATACAGCTTTGGGTTCTACAGCTTTAGTTGGCAACCTGTCTAGGAGAGGAAAATGTCAAAATTGTATGTAACCCTGGCGAAGCACATACTATGCAATTAAGTATTAACTCGATGAACCCAACTTTAGTCGACTAGGGAGAGTTTTTATATATTCTATTTAAAATAGTAGTACAGCGTTGGGTGGTAACCGATCTAGGAGACGGTAAACTCTTCATTCAAAACTGTATATAGTCATGACGAAGCACTTACTATGCAGCTAAGGAAAGAAACATTCACACTGATGATGATCCCGACTACAGTCGACTTCTTTAGTGATACACATCTTAATACTTAACCTATAGATTGAGGTGAAAAGATGGATTCATATCTTTCCCAGGGTTATTTGCGCGTAAGTGAATATACCGACCTCAACTAGATTTTGAAATTTGGAACTTGGATCTCCGTTTAACAATCCATTACACCACATCCAATACTTGCCTAAAGTGATACCTTATAGGATGGTGATTTTCTAAGCTTAGTTTAGATGTGGCACAATGCTCAAAGCATGGGGTATGCAGTGAGGATCGAACTGACTATTCAGATGTATGCTTAACTATTACATCACATCAAATTGCCCTCGGGTAATTTGTTAAATGACAGTGGAAAGGCTGTTGTCTATGGCCATACGATTTCATATTTCTCTTCTTGACGGTTGTTATGAGGTCTTCTAAACGGCTTGTTTCTTGTCTGATGCTTATGTAGAAATGTATTTTTTGTCATGTGGTTTACGCAAGAGATGCCTACTATTGTTCTGTAGAATCTCATTTCTAATATTTAAATTCTTTCCAGTAATTCTACTGTTAATACTCAAGGCTAGCAGGCGTACAGAAAGATTGAGAAGGCCGATGTACGCAACGGCTTGATTATTGACTTCCGGCAGATTTGATCCTCTCTTTCCAGAGAGTTCTTACTTTCGCGAGAGCTACCATTGTGTTGCTCTTGTCATGTTTTCTATTCTGAAATACTAAACGTTGAAAAAACACTAGCCTAAGGGGGTACCTTGTAGGATGTTACATTTCTGTTGTGGTAAACCATCTTACAGTATAATGAACTCTTCCTTCTCTCATAAATAAAAACTGCGAGAGTCGGACGGGAGTGAAGAGTGTGAAGTAGAGTGGAGTAGTAGACGCAGTGCTAATCTACTTATTACTAACACTATTGTTTTGTATATATCTTCAATATACTTTTTTCAACCGATCTTCGTCTTCCGTGTCTTTCTTTCTGGCCCCTAAGCAGGCCACAACAATTTCTAAGCTTACTTTAGGTGTGGCACAAGGGCAAAAGTATGGGGCACCCAGTGAGGATCGTATTCCCTATTTGCTAACAATTCCACCACGTCAAAGTGCCCTGGGGTGCCTTGTCAGATGGTAGTGGAAAGACTGGTGTATATTAATTTTATGGCCATACAATTTCAAATTACTGGAGAGTTGAGTTAAAGGGAAATAACTGGGACATCCGGAAGAGGCATGGCACGTGGAACTCGAACAATCTACCCTGGTGGACGAAATAAAGGGATCAGTTCGAAATTCCAGCCACCAGAAGAGGGCCGGTGGGTACAATGGCCGAAGCTTTGTGGATATGGCAATGTAGATGAGGATAACACTCCGAATAATGTAAATAGTGTAAGTAATCATAATACCTCATTTCAGAGATATAGGCAGATATTAAAGTACTTACTTTATGCATATTTATGTCGGTAATATTTCCCTTAATTACTGATCGAAGACAATCCCTTCTTTTATTGCATTCTTTGCCGTAATTCTGCAGGAAAGACTAAGAAGGCCAAAGCATGCAACAGTCTGATCTTTGATTTCAAGCAGATGTTCTTGTTTTTCTTAAATGGTTGTTAGCTTTGCGATAGCTGCCATCGTCTGTGCTATTTTTGAAATTATTTCTATTCTGGATATTTCAAATAATGTATACATTCGAGGAGATGACGCTCGACAGATCAGGAAGCCAGTTCGTGTTGGGAAAGGAGAACCCTGATTTAAAACCTCTGCTGCTTTGCGGTCATCTCCAAACAGAGAAAAAAGTATGGAAGTAAATCTAGACAAAATATCCCGGAGTGGAGCACCGAAGATGGTTGTCTGTCAATTCTTACAACTTTCCGCCAACTCTAGCAGCCAAGCCGGTCCCAAATGTAATGTCTTATATTCCTTTAGATCTTGTCGGTACGGCCGAGAGGGTAGAGGGCATGTTGTCTGCGCAGCGCACGGCCTCTATATAGACAGATATTAAGGTATTTACTCTATATACCCATTTATGTCCGTAACACTTCCTTTAATTACTGATCGAAGACAATCGCTTTTTATTTACAAAGAATTTCTATTTAAAATATATTCCTGAAAAGATTTTATTAATTATAAACTTTAAATTATATCTAAATTATTCTTATTCTTGTTATTACGCCTGGATTCTTCGTTGTCATTCTGCTGTTAATGTCCAAGACTCGCAGAAAGACTGAGAAGGCCAAAGCACGCAACAGTTTGATCTTTGATTTTATGGCAGATGTTCTTGTCTTTCTAGATGTTTGCTAGTTTTAAAACTGCCTCTTGAAATTATTTCTTCGTTGACAGCTCCAGAATATAAATAACAAAGATTGAGAAGGTCAATGCATGCTATTAGTTTGGTGCAAAAATAATGTCGTGTTCTCACATAGTAACATATGTGAGAAAACGACATTATTTTTGCACCAACATAATACTTCGATTTCAGTCAGATGTTCTTGTCGTTCAAGATGGTCTTTCTTTATTCTTGCGACAACTGCCATAGTTTCCGCTTCCCTCGAAATTATTTCTATTCTGTTGTCTTCTTCGCCGATGACTGAGCCTAAATATATGAATTGTCTCAATACTTTAAAGATTTTATAGAGAGTAACTAAGCCAAAAATCATATTAAAATCGGGTATCGGTGTAGATAGAATATATTTCAGTCATTACCATTTCATACAATTTTGCGCACACCCATCCTATGACTAATATGGAACACATTGAGGTGATGATGATAAAGAGCGGTAGAGGTCTCTGGGTTATCTCTGATAGTACTCAAGTATATGCAGGGTGCGATGGACAAATTTTCGTCTAAATGGCGCAAAAATGAAAATAACACTGACATCTCGTTTCAACAGATATACAGTGTGACCCGGATATAATGGACCCGGATATAAGATAAACCCGGATATAAGAGAGATTTTATCTGGTCCCAAATTAGAGCCATACTTACCTAAACAAAATAGACCAAACCCGGATATAAGATAAACCCGGATATAAGAGACTTCGTCTCCGGTCGCGACAACTCTCTTATATCCGGGTTACACTGTACAGGGTGCGATGGATAAATTGTCTTTTGAATTACGCCAAAATGAAAATAAACACTGACCTCATTTTAACAGATATAAAGGGTGCGATGGATAAATTGTCTTCTGAATTACGCCAAAATGAAAATAAACACTGACCTCATTTTAACAGATATAAAGGGTGCGATGGATAAATTGTTTGTCTAAAAGACACAAAAGTGAAAATAACAGATATCTCATTTTAGCAGATATACAGGGTGCGATGGATAAATTGTCGTCTAAATGACGCAAAAATGAAAATAACACTGATATCTCATTTTAACAGATATATTTACCAACATTACACAAAATATAACTTGAAATACTAAAGAGTAAATTTATTCAATAAAATCGCCATTGGCTTCGACTAGAACCTCTAAACGATCCTGGAATCTCCTGCAACTCTTCTGGATGGTCTCCTTGTTTAAGTTGGTGAAAGTTGCCATAATCCTTGCCTTCAGTTCATCTTTGGTGTTACAAAGAGTTTTGTTGGTCTCTTGCTCAAACTGCGCCTCATACATAATAATCAAGGGAGCTGCCGTCTGGGGAGTTAGGTGGCCAGAGGTAAGGGAGTGATGTGGTCGTAGAAACTATCTGACAGCTAAGACTGGATTCTCCTGATTGTATGGCATATTGCAGCCACCCACTTGACCGAAGGCAGCACTACCTTCTTAAGACATTTGATGCCGACCTCTGTGTTGAGTTTAAGGCCCTCACTAACAATTTCGAGAGTTCTTTTCTTATCAGAACGATCAGAGTGAGATTTTCAAACTGCCGCACCTTCGTAATCACCATTAGACTCATCCAACTCTTCCTGAATCCTCTGCGCTGTCCTCGGATTGACACCTAAACACTCTGAAATGTTTATACTGGAGATTCCAGTGCGAGTGACAAGCGGTACAGCATACCATTTTTAAATTTCAGGTAGAGTGAATTGCGTCATGGTGCTCTTTTTTTCTCAGACAGTATCCAACTGACCCTACTATACTGTGCAGTTGACAATTTACCCATCACACCTGATATACATACATACATACACACACACACACACACACACACACACACACACACACACACACATATATATATATATATATATATATATATATATATACAAGTATATATTGGTGTATACGCAATTGGCAGTTTTAATTTTAATATCAAATTTTATCATATAATTGAATAATTATTGGTTAGAATAAATTCTTTTTTAATATTACCCCTATTTTAAAGATCTGAATAGCTATTATAACATGACTTTGTTGTCAAGCTTTTTGAATTTTCCTATACTTGTATTTTGATTGGTCATTCTAGCTTTTGTAACAACATTTTCCCCTTGTGAAGGATCGTTAATTAATTGGAAACTTTTAAAACCATTTATTTTACATTCAACATCATCAATTGATAAGACACCGGAGGTGTTGAAACAAAATGGCTATTTTTGTAGTGATTTTATAACATATTTATGTTATAAATTTTTAAAAATAAATAATATATATATATATATATATATATATATATATATATATTTACCTTTGTAAATACCATTAGAAGGATCCAATCCTTACCAAATCCACTGCACTGTCCTCAAATTGACACCCATACACTCTGAAATGGCGCGAATGCCAAGCAGTACAGTATGCAGTTTCCAAATTTGGGGCGAAGTGAATTGTGTCATAGTGTTTTTTCTCACAGATGGTGCCCAACTGACCCTACTGTGCAGTCTACAAAGTCAAAAACAATCAACGAGCATGCGCGAATTTAAAAATATATGGTAGGCTACAAAAACCAAAAAAGATCTATTCGGCCACGCATAGAAATGATTACAATAATTGAATCAGTAAAACCGAGCGCTATAGAAAAACATTAATATAAAAAAATTGTAATATGAGCTCTGGTAAAAAAAAGTAATACTGAGTTATTAGGTTTATAAGACCCCAAAATTTACTCATCTGAATTCTAGCCAGCTGAAGGGATCCTGTCTGTTAGTATAGCGTAAAAGAAGACAAAAGTAAGCAGCGAAGATGTCCAAAGTGTCGTCATTGGACAGCATTTGGTGAATCTACGAATAAAATATTCAGTGTACGGAACAGGGTTTTCTTTTCTCGCCGTCAGCTTATTTGAACTTCCGTTTCTTTGTTGAAGATTTATTTCATACTGATGCAGACGGGAATCGAAGCATATCTTTGCCTGCAGCTCTGCCACAAGGTGTCGTATCCACTTTCATTTTTGGGCGAAAACGTTGAGTTGCCCGAAAATAGGTTTAGATGATAATAATTCATCTTAAAGTTATGGACAATATCTTGACAGAAAACTTTTTGCACTATTTACACGAGGACTATTGTCCTTATCTTTGTTGTTGTTACCACAACGTTTCGGCCGATGTGCCCTCCAGCCATCATCAGGTGTATATCGACCGGGTGACCTATGACGCATTCTGAACTGAACTATTTACATGCGGACCATTGATCTCACCTTTGTTGTTGTTATCACAACGTTTCGGCCGTTATGCCCTCCGGCCATCATCAGGTGTATATCGACCGGGTGACCTATGACGCATTCTGAACTGAACTATTTACATGCGGACCATTGACCTCACCTTTGTTGTTGTTATCACGACGTTTCGGCCGTTATGCCCTCCGGCCATCATCAGGTGTATATCGACCGTGTGACCTATGACGCATTCTGAACTGAACTATTTACATGCGGACCATTGACCTCACCTTTGTTGTTGTTATCACAACGTTTCGGCCGTTATGCCCTCCGGCCATCATCAGGTGTATATCGACCGGGTGACCTATGACGCATTCTGAACTGAACTATTTACCTGCGGACCATTGACCTCACCTTTGTTGTTGTTATCACGATGTTTCGGCCGTTATGCCCTCCGGCCATCATCAGGTGTATATCGACCGGGTGACCTATGACGCATTCTGAACTGAACTATTTACATGCGGACCATTGACCTCACCTTTGTTGTTGTTATCACAACGTTTCGGCCGTTATGCCCTCCGGCCATCATCAGGCGTATATCGACCGGGTGACCTATGACGCATTCTGAACTGAACTATTTACATGCGGACCATTGACCCCACCTTTGTTGTTGTTATCACAACGTTTCGGCCGTTATGCCCTCCGGCCATCATCAGGTGTATATCGACCGGGTGACCTATGACGCATTCTGAACTGAACTATTTACATGCGGACCATTGACCTCACCTTTGTTGTTGTTATCACAACGTTTCGGCCGTTATGCCCTCCGGCCATCATCAGGTGTATATCGACCGGGTGACCTATGACGCATTCTGAACTGAACTATTAACATACTGACCATTGACGTCACCTTTGTTGTTGTTATCACAACGTTTCGGCCGTTATGCCCTCCGGCCATCATCAGGCGTATATCGACCCGGATAGCCTATGATGAATTTTGAACTGAACTATTTACATGCGGACGATTGTCCTCATCTTAATTGTTGTTACCGCAACGTTTTGATCGTTGTGTCCTTCAGCCTTCATAAACTGTATTTCGATCCGGTTGACTTAGGACGCATTCTGAACTGAACCCTTTATTTAATCAAGTGGTGGGTAGACTGTTTTCGTTCGACTGCCCATACCAAATGTATACTAATGTAAATCAATAAATAAGTAGAGTAATGATGAAAAAAAGCATTTAACACAAAATATTTAGTTTTTCGACATAGTCTACTTCCGTCGTTGTGCTTTTTGGCCTTCTTCATGTGTATATGTTATGGTGAAACACCCCTATTCTATAGTTAGTAGACTCTCCCACGTAATATAAATAGGAGTAGCAAGAGAAACGAAGGTCAGTGGATGTCGGACGACTGGCTGAACGGTTGAAGTCTCTGCGTTCGGGCGGGGAGGAACCCAAACGAGGCTATGCCGAAGGGCGGAGTCTCGTTCGGGGAGGTAAACCGACCTCGAACCCGTTTATACGGGTTCAAAGGGTATATTTTTTGGCCGAGCCCACAGGCTCGGAGATCCCACGGGCTCGGAGAAACCACGTTAAACCGGTCCTGTGCCACATGATGCCCTCGTGGGGAGTGGTGGTGACTAAATACTTGTCGATGTCGGACGAAAGTAGTCGACAGTTAGTCGAATACGAAAGTAGTCAGCGACCACAACCAGATTACTCTGCGTAATACCTATTATATCAAGTTCCTAACGTATTGTACGTCGAACCATTTAGGACCGATTTAGTACAAATACAAGCCTTCACTGCGAAATCACTCCACAACAGTATATAAATAAATCTGAGTAATCTGCGACGGATTCTGAACTGAACCCTTTATTTAATCTACAGGAAGACTGTTCTCGTTCCACTGTTCATGTCTAGGAATATTGTCTCTTTCTTATTTTTATTTACTGCTGTCCAGTTATTGCTCACCCGTTTATGTAAATACACACTGTACAAACCTGGGATTGAACTCACAGTCACTGTGTGGCAAGATATATAAAGTGGAAAACCTGTCATGAAAACTTAAGCATTTTTTCCGCCACTTTTTTCTTTTGCTTTCTTTCAGTCCTTTTTCATTATTCTTATGTCCACATTCCTCTCTCATTATTTTTCATGCGGCCTTTCTCTTTATCACTCCTTTTTATTTCTTTCACCTTCTCTTAAAAATCTTTCACCTTCTTTTAAAATCTCTCTACTTTACTCCTCTTTCTTTGTTTGTTTCTTTCTTTTCAATCTCTACTTTCTCTCCTTTTTCTTCCTTTCTTTCTTTCTTTCTTTCTTTCTTTCTACGTTCACCTCTTTCTTACTTTCTTCCACCTTCTCTCTATTTTCTTTCTTTATATCTTTCTTTCAAAATCTCTGTACTTTCTCCTCTTTCCTTTTTATTTCTTTCTTTCATTCATTTATTCTTTCTTTCTTTCTTTCTTTCTTTCTTTCTTTCTTTCACAATCTAATTTTCTCTTCTTTTTCTTTTTTCTTTCTTTCTTTCTTTTTACCTTTCTGTCTTACTTTCTTTCTGCTTTCCTCCTCTTTCTGTTTTTTCAATCTCTACTTTTCTCCTCTTCTTTTCTACTTTCCTGCTCTTTCTTTCTTTCTTTTTTTCTTTTTTTTCTTCATTTTCTTACTTTCTTTTACAATATCAACTTTCTCCTCTTTCTTTCTTTCTTTCTTTCTTTCTTTCTTTCTTTCTTTCTTTCTTCTTACCGTGTTTCTATCTTTCATTTCCTTCATTCTATCTTTATCCACTCCCCGGACACCCATCTGTCAGTCTGTCCTCTTCTAACCCTCCGTAAATTCTCCTTTGTATCTTCATGTTACAAGACTTGGGTTGGGTCTCAAATATTTTTTCTCCTCTTCCTCTTCTTCTGACGTGCTTCCCAACCAGACCGTGGATCACGTGTCACATTAGCAATTGGGTCAGATTCCCCCCCGACGCTCTTCATTGATTCATTCAAATTTCACTAAATAAACACAACTTCTCGTGATTTCGACCAGCCACCCAGTTTAAGCCACCCGACAACTCAAGTATCTATGTATTTGTGCGAAATGCCCACCACCCGAGGAAGAAAAAATCCACTTCATTGCATATAAGCATAAATGTATTCGTTCTTTTTGGGTTTTTTTTAAATAATAATGTTCAACTAATACAAGGCCCAAGAGCTACTCAATGTAGAGGGTTACTGTGTGAAGCTGTATTAACGTAAGTAAGAACAAATATTAGGAGTATAGAGTTGAAGTAGAATTTAGAAAGAACCGGAAACCCAGTCCTAAACAGGAAACAAGGGATAAACCTCTACACCTGTTCAAAAGACCGGGGAGGAGTGTGAACTGGGTTAAAGCCGAACCTATCTACTCCTGTTTTTTATTGATTCGTTTTCTACAGCTTATCAACCCTTTTCAGGTTATTTAAAGCCAGAAAATATTTCTAAATTGTAAGAGTTTGTTTTTAAATAATAATGATTTAGTGATACAAGTTTTACTAATTAACCTATAGCTGGGGGAATAAGAGTTGGATTCGTAGCTTTCCCCAAGGGTATTTGCGCTCGAGTGAATATAACGAACTCATCTCTCCGATTAACAATTCCGAGCTATTATCTATTACACCAGCCGCAGAGCCAAGCTTACAGTACTTGGTATTCCCAAGCGGTCACCCATCTAGGTACTGACCAGGCTCGACGTTGCTTAACTTTGGTCATCGTACGGTAAATCGGCTCTCTAATTAATAATTCCTAGTCATTATCCATTACACCAGCGACACATCCAAGCTTACAGCACCTGGCATTCCCACGCGGTCACCCATCTAGGTACTGACCAGGGTCGACGTTGCTTAACTTCGGTCATCGTACAAAAACTATAATGTTTTTGTTTTCATCTTTTATATCTCCTCAAGACGTGGGCAGTCGTGGCTCTTCACTACTTCTTAGCCTTTGTAGCTTTAAGCAATTTATTATTTCATTTATACTGACCACTCGCTTTAAATTTAAATGTCCAGTGTAATGGTTAAATTTAGCAGTGAGTTCGATCCTCACTGGAAGTCTGATACTTCAGGCCTTCTTCCAAAAACTAAGCTATTCTTAATAGATGTTTTTTGTCTACAATGATGTTCGGGTTACAGATTAAGAGGAACAGTTTACGTTGATATGTGGGGAAGATAACGGTTAACATTAGATAGATAGATAGATAGATAGATAGATAGATAGATAGGTAGATAGATAGATAGATAGATATATAGATAATGAACAGACTGAGATAGATAGATAGATAGATAGATAGATAATGAACAGACTGAGATAGATAGATAGATAGATAGATAGATAATGAACAGACTGAGATAGATAGATAGATAGATAGATAGATAGATAGATAGATAGATAATGAACAGACTGAGATAGATAGATAGATAGATAGATAGATAAATAATGAACAGACTGAGATAGATAGATAGATAGATAGATAATGAACAGACTGAGATAGATAGATAGATAGATAGATAGATAGATAGATAGATAAATAATGAACAGACTGAGATAGATAGATAGATAGATAGATAGATAGATAGATAGATAGATAGATAATGAACAGACTGAGATAGATAGATAGATAGATAGATAGATAGATAGATAGATAGATAGATAGATAGATAATGAACAAACTGGGATAGATAGTGTTCTATACCGTACCTATGAACACCAATGTTTATGTCCCAATCCTCATAAATACGTTGGACACTATTGTAAGTTGCGGTCTAAGTCGTCCACCACTTTCAGTGGTTTACCTACTTCACGCCGCCGGCGAGTATTCTATTTTGTTGATGTTATAAAGATTACCATTTCATTTCCAACCTCCGTTTTGGTTATTCTTCATTCAGTAACCTTTTCTAGGTTACAACACTAAAATTATAGTGATCGGGGAAGCATCCCCTTTGGAGTCGATTCCACAAAGTAGAGATTTATGTGAAGAAGCTGTTCGAGTGGAACTACATTTCACCAATTGAATACGAAGGGAATGTGGATGGTTTGCTACAGTGTGCGTGGCAGGGCGAGTCTTATCTGTGAAGGTTAAAACAGGTAGAACTAAGGAATGTAGTTCACTTGCACACTGTCCATGGAAGTAGCAATGAGTAACAGTGAGAGGCTTGTGACTTTTGTCTGTGGGAAAGAGGTTGTAGGGTGGAAAATAATTTTTTTCTTTTATGCGTCATATCTAGTGCCGGATTTAGATATGGGCTGCAGTCCAGGGGTCCCAAGACTAGATAGACCTCCAAGGACCCTCTAATCATAAAGATATAAAAAGTTGTTTATTTTGAGATTTAATTTCGAGTATTTGTACCTCTCTGGTTGAAGTGAGTCTTTTAATTTCGATGCGGCCCCATTTAGAGATTGATGAATCTTTATATATATATATATATATATATATATATATATATATATTATGTATCTTTCTTCGTTTTGCATAATTTTGGCAATTTTATTGAATTTTTGCTCAACTGAATATAGACATGTAATTAGTGCACAAACATTCATTTCTTTTATTATTTTTCTTATCGCCTTTCTCTTTATCTCTCCTTTTTATTTAATTCACCTTCTTTCTTTCTTTCTTTCTTTCTTTCTTTTAATATTAGGTTGGTGCAAAAATAATGACGTAATAATGTCGTTTTTTGACGTTACGTCAAAAAACGACATTATTACGTCATTATTTTTGCACCAACCTAATAACTCTACTTTTCTCCTCTTTGTTTGTTTGTTTTTTTCTTTTTTCACAATCTCCCAAATTTTCTTCTTTTCCTTCTGTTATGGTGAAACACACCTATTCTATAGTTAATAGACTCTCCCACCTAATATAAGTAGGAGTAGTAAGAGAAACGAGGGTCAGTCGATGTCGGACGACCGGCTGAACGGTTGAACTCTCTGCCTTCGGGCGGGGAGGAACCCGAACGAGGATACGCCGAAGGGCGGAATCTCGTTCGGGGAGGTAAACCGACCCTGAACCCGTTTATACGGGTTCAAAGGGTATATTTTTGGCCGAGCCCACGGGCTCGGAGATCCCACATTAAACCGGCCTTGTGCCACATGATACCCTTGTGGGGGGTGACTAAATACTAGTCGATGTCGGACGACCGACTGAACAGTTGATCTCTCTGCCTTCGGGCGCGGAGGAACCTGAACGAGGCTATGCCGAAGGGCAGAGTCTCGTTGTGGGAAGTAAACCGACCCTGAACCCGTTTATACGTGTTTAAAGGGTATATTTTTGGCTGAGCCCACGGGCTCGGAGATCCCACGTTAAACCGGCCTTATGCCACATGATAACCTCGTGGGGGTGGTGGTGATTAAATACTACTCGATGTCGGACGACAGTCGATGTCGGACGATAGTCGAACTCTCTGCCCGAAGGCAGAGAGGAGTTCGGACAAGGCTAGGCCGAAGGGCAGAGTTTCGCCCGGGGAGGTAGACAGATCTGATCCCATTTATGCGGGGTCTACGGGGACCTTTTGCCCGAGCCTACGGGCTCGGGAACCCCACAGTAAATTCGGCCTTCTGCCACATGTGACTGCGTGGGGCAGTTACTATATAGCGTCGATGTCGGACGACAGTAGTCGACAGTTAGTCGAATACGAAAGTAGCCAGCGACCACAACAAGATTACTCTGCGTAATACCTATTATATCAAGTTCCTAACGTTTTGTACGTCGAACCTATTTTAGGACCGATTTAGTATAAATACAAGCCTCCACGGCGAAAATAACTCCACAACACTTTCTTTCTTTCTTTCTTTCTTTCTTTCTTTCTTTCTTTCAAAATCTCACTAATTTTCTCAATGGTGTACTATTGTTATATCTGGCAGGGAGCTGCTCAGTTTCCATTTTTTTAGTCTCGATTGAGCCCAAAAGTATCTTAGTGTCCTCGTAGGTAACAAATTATTTTCCACTGTCCATCCTCCCTCTCATAGGCGAGATGTGGCAAGCCTCTCACTGCGCTATCTCTTCTTCATGTTTCGGGCGAATTGCTCTACTTGGTCCCGCCAGTTCTAACCTTCACGGCTAGGACCCACTATTCCACTCACATCGTAGCAAATCACCCACGTTCCCTCCGTATTCCATTGGTATGAAGTAAGTTCTACACAAACAGTTTCTTCCCGCGAACCAATGTTCTGTGGAACCGACTCCTACGAGGATATTTCCCCGATCACTACAATCTTAATCTGTTCAAGTTTAGGGTTAACCGTTATTTTCTCACCTTGTCCGTATAAACTGCCTCTTAATGTAACCCTCTACCTCGAGTGACCTTCAAGCCTTGTACTAGGTGAACCTCATTGTAAAGAATATGCACCTGAATGTTGGCAAAAAGGATTTATTTTACATTAAAACTATTTTTCGACATAACCACTTCCTTGCCAATGCTCTTAATTCAGTGGTGGATATCTAGGTACATCAATAAATATGCAACTTAATGCTGGAAAAGCATTTATTTTACATAACACATATCATTTTCAACATAATTCCTTGTCAATGCACTTAATCCAGCGTGGAATATCTAAGTATATCTATACATATTCAGACTAAAACTGAAAACAGCATTTATTTTACATAATAAATAACCATTTTAACATAATCCCCTTCCTTGTCAATGCACTTAATTTAATGGTGAATATCTAGGTGCATCAATAAATATGCAACTGAATGATAAAAAAAAGGATTTATTTTACACAACAAGTATTTTTAAGCACAATCTCCTTCCTTGTCAATGCACTTAACTCATTAATTGCCACTGTCCTATTTTGGAAACGTTGCGTATTAATTAACTGCCTTTAATTATAAAGTATCTACGGGACAAATCTGTGCGCACTCCTTTCCCGACTGGCGGACAGACATTTCTTTCCTTATCACGAGAGATACCGGCGCCACATAGTTGCCTCTGGTAAAATATGGTAACATTCAAAGAAGAGACGTCATCTTTCTTTTGTCAACATTTACCCTTGATTATTCTTCTCAGTGTATGATAACTTCTTTGGCAACATGGACAACTTAGTTTTTAATACTTTCTGTCTCATATTTACATATAAATGTGCTATTACATACGTAACATGGTGTAATATAAACATCTGTTCTTTAGTCTCAGGAAATAGCGGATATGTGTTAAACTCATTTTGGGTATTACCAAAGTCAAAAGGAGAATGAACAGGAATAGTAAGAATGTGTTGCATCAATCTTCCAAGTGCTGAAGATATTCTTGCTTCGAAAAGCAGCACTCAAAATCCAGACAAGTTTCTGGGCCCGAACCTCTAGCACTGGTTAGAAACAAGTAAATACCTCTACTATAAGGTAGGCTGAATTATTATAGATATCTGAGGAAGCTCAAAGAACGGACTTATTGAAAAAATCGCTGAAGAGAAAATGATTCATCACAAAAAGATTGAAGGTATCATTCATATTGATTGTAAACCTGAAGAGGGCTTTAGAATTGATTGATTGAAACGTCGTTGTAAAAATGAAAGCAAAAAATAAAATAAAGTGAGCATTAATCTGAACAACTTTTGGAATGATAATGATACATTTCAAAAGGATAGAAGGTGCTAACCATATTGATCGTACACACGAAGAAGACCATCGAATAGACTGATACATCGAAACGTTTCTCTAATAAGAAAAGCACCACATCTTAGAGCGGTAATGATATAATAAAAGAATAGAAAATATGGATATTGCACCTACGTTAGGTTGTAGAGTGGTATTAGTTAAAACATCATGGTAGAATCAAAATAATTAGAAAAAAAGAAAAAGAATGCGATGATTAATTTAGCCAACTCTTGGAATGACAATGGCACATCAGAAAATGGTCTAAAACAGTGGTACACAAACGATTTTGGACCATGCTCCACTTTGGTATTTCAAATTTTTTGGTGTTCCCGCCTGTAATATTTAATTCTTACATATTCAAAATTTTACTACAATTCACGTGAAGAAAGCAAACTGAATGCTCACACGTGCTGATTGGTCGACAAAACATGGCTCTTCCAGCGACATTCATCACGCCCTCTCCTTACGATCTGATTGGTCGACAAAACATTGGCTTTTCCAGCGACATGCATCACGCCCTCTCCTTACGATCTGATTGGTCGACAAAACATTGGCTTTTCCAGCGACATGTATCACGCCCTCTCCTTACGATCTGATTGGTCGATAAAACATTGGCTCTTCCAGCGACATTCATCACGCCCTCTCCTTACGATCTGATTGGTCGACAAAACATTGGCTTTTCCAGCGACATGCATCACGCCCTCTCCTTACGATCTGATTGGTCGACAAAACATTGGCTTTTCCAGCTACATTCATCACGCCCTCTCCTTACGATCTGATTGGTCGACAAAACATGGCTTTTCCAGCGACATGCATCACGCCCTCTCCTTACGCTCTGATTGGCCGAAAAACATGAACTCTTCCATCGACATACATCACATCCTCTCCTTTGTTAGCCGAGACATATGAACGTAGCGAGACGGGTAATACCCTGTATGCCAAGTACATATGTACGTACATACACACAAAATATTTTTATGTATGCATACTCTATATGGATCTTATGTATTAACAGGCATTAACATTAACACTGTCACTCATTCTCACTAGAAACAATTCACTGTTAATAACTCATTTTCAAATTGCTCCCTTATGGATAGAGGCTTGGATTGAGGAATCAGAAAGCCGAGTTCGAATTCTAGTCGAATCCATTACATTCACTTACGTGTTATTACCCTTGGGAAATGTATGGATCCTCTTTTTCACCCTCCTGCTATGGGTAAATAGCTGGGCAGACCAGGTTTTATAGACTTCGATGGCAACTGGTCTACCGCAGAAAGAAATGGAAACCTACTGCTGGAAAAAAATCTGCCTCGTCAGTCATGTATCGAAAGATACATGATCACCTAAGCGTGGATCATGCATGGCGCACAACTGATTGAAATTCACTTACGTGCTTATACCCTTGGGAAAGGTATGAATCCTCTTCTTTACCCCCAGCTATGGGTAAATAGCAGGACAGGCTTGGTTCTATAGCCTTGGATGGCACTTGGTCTACCGCAGAAAGAAATAGCAACCTACTGCGGAAAAAAAAATCTGCCTCGTCAATCTTATATCGAAAGATACATGATCGCCTAAGCGTATATCACGCATGGTACTTAACTGACTGATTTTGTTGCTATAGTAAGCCGAAGTGTGCACGTCCTACGCATGCTCCACTAGAATATTACCATGTCCCATCAGTGTGGCATGCGCCCCACATTGGGAATCATTGGTCTAAAGTATCATTCATATTGATTGTGCAACTGAAGAAGGCCTTAGATTACACCAGATTCAAAAAGGGAGACATCGGTCAGGTTTACCCCAGATTCAGAAAGGGAGACATCGGTCCGGTTTACACCAGATTCAAAAAAGTAGACATGTGTCTGGTTTACACTAGAGTAAATAAAAAGGTAGACATCGATTCAGTTAACCAAGAGTAAAAAAAGATAGCTCTCAATCCAGTTTATACGAAAATAAAAAGGGTAGGTTTAGTTTGGTTTGTTTTGTTTTGTTTTACGGCATATCAACCTCAATGGGTTATTTAATGTCGGCAAGATTTTAATTGCTGGTAATATTTTTTTCAAAAATGTATTGCTAGTAATATATTTTTCAAAAATGTATAGCTGGTAATATTTTTTAAAAATGTATTGCTGGTAATATTTTTTGAAATTGTATTGCTGGTAATATTTTTAAAAAAATGTATTGCTGGTAATATTTTTTTTAAAAATGTATTGCTGGTAATATTTTTTTTAAAAATGTATTGCTGGTAATATTTTTTTAAAAATGTATTGCTGGTAATATTTTTTTAAAAATGTATTGCTGGTAATATTTTTAAAAAAATGTATTGCTGGTAATATTTTTAAAAAAATGTATTGCTGGTAATATTTAAAAAAAAATGATGTATTGCTGGTAATATTTAAAAAAAAATGTATTGCTAGTAATATTTTTTTAAATGTATTGCTGGTAATATTTTTAAAAAATGTATTGCTGGTAATATTTAAAAAAAATGTATTTCTGGTAATAATGTAGTGCTGGTAATAATTTTTGCCTCAAGATTTATTGCTGCGAATAATTTTTACAAAGTATTTCTGGTATTAAAACCTATTTTTATACTTTCATAGTGTTTTGACCCCAGTTTGGGGGTTAACTATTTGCCCATAGTTGGGGCCCTGAAAGATGCTACCACCCGGGTCATGGTAGACCTGGGAACACCAGCAATTAAGAAGTACTTCTACGCTCCTAAAAACCTCTCGATCAGAGGCCTTGCTGTCGGATGTAGTTTATCGTCTTGCCCAGGACGCGGATTGAGTTTATCGTTATACCCAAGACGATAAAAAGGTAGGCATTGTTCGGGCTTATATCTGAGCCTGCATGTAATCAGCTAGGAGGTTGGAATTTTTGCTGGGGTGGGGGTCTTAACTCCCTGCAGAAGATGCAGTTGGCATATTCTAATCCTTGCAAAGAAGACAATCAATAAATTGGGATACGTTGCGGGACAATATTTAGCAAACAAGTGGACCAGGACATTATTGCTATGCAGTTTATTTCATCCTCATTTTGTACCAGATAATTGTGGCCTTGTGTCAAACTAAGACAAGCTTAGAATATATTTACAGTAGTCAATAAGATTGGATTATTTAAATAGAAAGGTTCAAGTTTTAATCTTAGGGATTAAGAAAGAGAGGGATTAATTGGTCGTAGATAAACAAAAAAGGACTGAAACAGAACAATAAACAAATATTTTTTACTATCCGACACAAAGAACATCAATATTTTTCTCGACCTCAATTACAACAATTCATTCTAAATTAGAATAGATTGAAAGTGAGTCAAGACTGACTGCAAGGGGTAAGAGGGTATTGCTTAAAAGAGGGAATGACATCACCTTTCCCTTGGAATTATTCAGTAGGAATAAAAGGTTTTATTTTGTTTTGGTTTGTTTGGTTTTACGGCATATCAATCTCAATGGATTATTTTATGCTGATAAGATTTTTATTGGTCCTAATATTTTTTTCCCCAAAATGTATTGCTGGCAATATTTTTTTCCCCAAAATGTATTGCTGGCAATATTTTTTCCCCAAAATGTATTGCTGGTAATAATTTTTTCTTCAAAAAATTATTGCTGCTGTTGTAACTTAGAAAGGGTTACTGAATGAGGAATAACCAAAACGGAGGTTAGAAATGAAATGGTAATCTTTATAACATCAACAAAATACAATACTCGCCAGCGGCGTGAAGTAGGTAAACCACTGCTAATGGTGGACTACTTAGACAGCATATTACCCCCATTTACGATAGTCTGCAACGTATTTATGAGGCTTGCGGGATACCCATTAGTAAACCACTGCTCGTGGTAGACTACTCAGATAGCATATTGCCACCACTTACAATAGTCTGCAACGTATTTATGAGGCTTGTAAAATACCCATTAGTGTTCATAGGTACGGGATATAACACTATGTTTGTTCTTATCTATCTATCTATCTATCTATCTATCTATCTATCTATCTATCTATCTATCTATCTATCCTAGCCCATTTATATCTGTCTATGTGTTGTAACCTAGAAAAGGGTTACTGAATAAAAAATAACCAAAACAGAGGTTGGAAATGAAATGGTAAACTTTATAATATCAACAAAATATAATACTCGCCAGCGACGTGAAGTAGGTAAACCACTGCATGTGGTAGACTACTTAGACAGTATATTACTCCCCACCTTACAATAGTGTCCAACATATTTATGAGGATTGGGACATACACATTTGTGTTCATAGGTACGGTATAGAACAGCTGGTAATAATCTTTTACAAAAATGTATTGCTGGTATTAAAACCTATTTTTACACTTTCATAGTGCTTTGACCCCAGTTTGACCATACCTGGGACCAGGTATGCTACCACTCTGAGTCAGAGTGGACCTGGGAACACTAGCAATTAAGAGGTGGTTCCACGCTCCTCAAAACCTAATGAGAGGCCTTGCTGTTGGATGTAGTTTATCATCTTACCCAGGACACGGATGTAGTTTATCGTCATACCCAGGACAGATAAAAGAAGGCAATCTAAGATTAGATAAGGAAGTTTCTTCTATGTACCATATTTTTTTAATCGGTAACACCCCAAGAAAGATAGTATAGCCACAAAAATCAAGGGGTTATAAGGTGTGAAGGAATTATGAACAGAAACATTAGTAATGAGTAGAAAGAGAAAAGAGTAATCAGGTGGAAAGTAGATAGCAATTGATATTGTATTTAAATTTTTTCAGCTTAAAGTTAGCTGGAAACATGGAGCCGGAAGGGAGTTCTACAAGTGAGAAGTGCGAGAAAAGGAACTGTTAGCATAGAACTTACGGCTACATCTAACTAGCTCAACTGTAAATTGATGAAATCTCGATGCCAGTCTGAATAATTACCTTGAAAGTATTTATAAAATGGGGGCAAAAGTGAATGAAGCCGAGCCGCTAGATCAGGATCAATAACATTGCTGGTTCTTCTTTGGATCTTATCACGGAGCTCCAGGTAAACATCAGGGGCACCGAGTCATATATGGCAGCAATATTCTAAGCATAGACGAATGGTAGACTTTAGATATGCAAGATATATTCTGGAGATAAAAATTGTCTCGCTCGACACAGTGAACCGACTTTCTTAGCAGCTGACCTAGCAATGGATCCAATATAGTTTTTCCACTTTATGTCAGCTGAGAGCGTTAGCCTGAGAAGGTGCAATGAGTCACTTTCTTGGAGGATAGCATCAGCCATGTTGATGGAAGGCTGAGAGGAGGTCTCTCAGATGATTAATGGAGAAAAGTTTTGGAGGCGTTGAAATTGACAAGCCATCTTTTGCCCCAGTTAATGACGGATTTGAGGTCGTTTTAGACACCAACTACCATTTTGACCTTGTCGGACTGATCGGCCTTATAACATCCTCAAGGCAATTGATGTACGCCTTTGTGTTCAGTCTGAGTCCTCGCCTACAAATTCGGTAGTTCTTTGTGAATTGCGTCATGATGTTTTTTTTTCTCACAGACGGTACCCGACTCTGACCCTACTATACTGTGCAGTCGAGTAAATAAAAAACAATCAACAGGCATGCGCGAAAATTAAAATATAAAATCGCAGTCTCTCTCTCTCTCTCTCTCTCTCTCTATATATATATATATATATATATATATATATATGTATATACACAAATATACACAAAGTGTGTGCGTGTGTTTGTGCGCGTGTGCATATGATTTTTGAAAGAACAATTTTAAAACAATACGTTATAAATTAACATTTATCAAAAAAAATTAAAGTTTCTGAAAATAAATTTTATTTCACACTGAAGTAATTTGAAGAGTGGATGTAAACTGTGAAATTCAGAGTGGAGACAAAATACGTGAACAATCTTACTTATTATAAAACGCAGATTGTGTGTGTGTGTGTGTGTGTGTGTCTGTACGTTTATATATTAGATCGGATTTCCTACATTTTTCAACCGACTTCAACAAAACTTCACAGGACTACGTAAAATTACCTTGCGGTGGTTCTGACAGCGCCAAAAATTGGAAAAACACAATTGTTTTTGCAAGAAATCAATTTGAAAACACGATTAAGAGGCATCACGAGAATGAAAGGGGGACAACTCATATCGAGTTATACTTATTAGAAAACCCAGGTTGTTTGTGTGTGTGTGTGTGTTCGTTTATATATGGGATCGGATTTCCTACATTTTTCAACCGATTTCAATAAAACTTCACTTTTTTTTGGCAGGTAGTGTTTCTTATTGTCTTGCACACTTTTTCTTTATTTTAACATTCAGAATGCTTTAAAAATTCCATTTACAAGACAATTGTTTATAATAAAATTCCATTCAATCGGTCGACTCATAACGATTGAAAACAATGTTTTTGTTTGAGTTTGGGTTTGACCAATTCGTAAAAAAAAAAAAAGTAATTAAGACATGCGTGTCCATCAACCTTAAACAATAATCTTTGTCAATTTTATTTTTCAGTCTTTATGATGGTTGATACTTGATCTATCTCTTACTGTTACATCCTCGGGCAACGCCGGGCTCTACTGCTAGTTAATTATATATATATATATATATATATATATGTGTGTGTGTGTGTGTGTGTGCGTGTGTGTATATGTAAATAAAAATGAACATTGAAGTCAACACTCATGAAACAGCCTGTCGCCTCTGAGTGTTGACTTCAATGTTTCACTTGCATCATTTACAATAATCATTTACAATAATCATTTACAACACAGGCGTGTTTGAAAATTCTGACATTAAATTCTGTCTCTTCGTATATATATATATATATATATATATATATATATATATATATATATGTATGTATAAATTTATTGTAAACGTTATTTTAATGACTATACGTGCTTGAATAGAAGCCCTGTTTTTTAAACACTGTGAATGACGTCTTCTGGCCTCTGCTTTCGTTAGTTTAAAAAATACCTTCTAGCACGGCCCGAACATACATCCCTCTTTCCTGGGTGTAGGAATATTATTATTATTGTTATTATAAAGAAATAAAAATAAAATATAAAATAATAATGTACATTATAAATAAAATAAAACAATAACATAAAAACGTTGATATAATAAATTAAATAAAAAATAAAAATAATAAAATACTCCCAGTCTGCAACAAAAACTGTCCCTGCCGGAAATACGGACATCCCGTCTAAGTATGTTATATTCAATCACTTCATCACGAACCTTGGTACGGACAACACGTGTCCGACTTCTCTCTGTGATATGGCGTGTAATAATATGAAGTAACATCTTCCCGACATTACATGTACCATAAAACAATTGTCACCTAAAACGTATGCACACCAATACACACAAGAAATTATAAATTATTTGACATTAACATACAATTTACCAAGCTTTTCTTGTTATTTGTGTACGTTCTATGATTTTATCGCCGTGAATACAGACCTAATTTCTGCTGCTATGATGTGAGTGAATCCCACTGAAACCACAGATCCAGCCTCATTTAGACTGCTCATTCACAGTATGTTTTACAGTTGAAACTCTCTGAAGTCTAACGTCGACCAGTTATTTACTTGAGGATGACGACTTTGGGATAAGCAGATTTTGTAAATAAAATACTCAATGTTAAAAAAAAAATAAAGCATTGATGGCACATGAAATGTTCAATAACTTATCTCCCGGCTCAGAGTGTCATAGATATGATTGCGCACACTAAACTATTATATATATTTCTCTATTCTGTTGTTGGATTAGCATGGAACAACGCAGATTCTCCCCAAAACACACATAAATCGTGATGAGCGTATGTCCTCGCAGATAGGCTCCGTGCCTTGATCTCCTATTGGGATTTAAACTCGACCTCGACCTCGCAGAACTCGTAAATACAGTCTATCGCTAATGATGCTGGGAAAATGGTCGGTTCGCTGCAGGGCTGTGGAGTCGGAGTTGTGGAGTCGGAGTCGGAGTCGGAGTCAATTAAGGGGTCACCGGAGTCGGAGTCAATTAAGGGGTCACCGGAGTTGGGGTCAATTAAGGAATCACCGGAGTCGGAATCAATTAAGGGGTCGCCGGAGTCGGAGTCAATTTGAGGGTAAAAGGAGTCGGAGTCAATTAAGGGGTCACCGGAGTCGGAGTCAATTAAGGGGTCACCGGAGTTGGGGTCAATTAAGGAATCACCGGAGTCGGAATCAATTAAGGGGTCGCCGGAGTCGGAGTCAATTTGGGGGTAAAAGGAGTCGGAGTCAATTAAGGGGTCACCGGAGTCGGAGTCAATTAAGGGGTCACCGGAGTTGGGGTCAATTAAGGAATCACCGGAGTCGGAATCAATTAAGGGGTCGCCGGAGTCGGAGTCAATTTGGGGGTAAAAGGAGTCGGGGTCAATTAAGGGGTCACCGGAGTCGGAGTCAATTAAGGGATCACCAGAGTTGGGGTCAATTAAGGGGTCACCGGAGTCGGGGTCAATTAAGGGGTCACCGGAGTCGGAGTCAATTAAGGGGTCACCAGAGTTGGGGTCAATTAAGGGGTCACCGGAGTCGGAGTCAAAGTTGGTAAAACTATGCCGACTTCGACTCCAATTTAATTTACACTTTATGTAAAATTCTTACATTTTTGAATTTTTATTTTTTTCTGTTATTTCTTCGACTATTTAAAGAAATTCATCTCAACTTCATTTTTAAAGTCATTTTATTTTTGTGTTTATTTTGTATTTGTGAAACTATATGCAATAAAAAAAAAACTTTTTTAAACGTTTTTATTTTTATTATGTCATTTACATCCTGTAAAACTTTTTTAAACGTTTTTATTTTTATGTCTTTTACATCCTGTAAAAGATTATATTTCAACTTCTATCATAAAGTAGTTTTATTTTTGCTCCGTACTTATTTCTTATTTGCAAATATATATATATATATATATATATATATATATATATATATATATATATATATATATATGTAAAAAGTTTTACATTATAGCATTTTTATTGTTATTTCTTCTATATCCTTTCAAAGATTTTGTCTCTAAATCTGTTAGAAAATCTCGAAGAATGAATAGGTATAATATAAAATCCACAGTATCTTTATTCTTTGATATAAACCAGTTATTACGATATAGACTTACACAAGTTATTTTCGAAACTATATATGTAAAAAAAATCTTACGTTATAGGATTTTTTTTCTATGTCTTTTACATCCTGTAAAAGATTATATTTCAACTTCTGTTAGAAAGCAGTTTTATTTTTGCTCCGTACTTATTTCTTATTTGCAAAGATATGTAAACATTTTTACATTATAGCATTTTTATTGTTATTGCTTCTATATCCTTTCAAAGATTTTGTCTGTAATTCTGTTAGAAAATACCGGAGAAAGATTAGGTATGATATAAAAGCAACAATATCTTTATTTTTTATATGAAATAGTTTTAATGATATAGGCCTACTCGAGTTAGGAGTGTATGCATAGGCTTTAGGAGATTTGTAGGCCATAATCACTTAATTGCATAAAGAGGAGTCGGAGTCCGAGGTGCCAAAAATAGACGAGTTGTAGCCGGAGTCGAAGTTTTTGCGTTACGTCTCCACAGCCCCGGTTCCCTAAACTTCTCCATCAAGTACTTGACTCCTACTATACTCTACCTTTATAAGAGCCATATGAGGCCCATAATGAAGTAATGGTGCCATATATGGGTGGGCCTTATCCAGTCTCCGCTTTCCACTCTCAATAGATTCCAAAAGCGTGTCTGCATTCTATTCTACAATCCCTTTCTCACAAACGAAATGTCGCAAGTCTATCACTGTCCTATCGCTATTTCCATGCTAAGTGTTCAGATGAAAGATACTTCTTAGTTCCACGTTTACCGCTAAAAACTACCATGCCACGCTCATTACCTTCGTATAACCCTGGTGAGTTCCACTCAAGCAGCTTCTTCCGATGAACCACTGCCTTTTGGGACCAACTCCCAAGTGGTTGCTTGCCCCAGTTAACAACAGATTGTAGGCTATTTTAGAGATCAGTTTTTAGTTTGACTATATGGAACCGATCAGACTTAGAATTAAGACAGGAAAAAGATAATTTTGGTACACTCAAATTAAGCTAGGTACAAGTAGAGGTAGTTGAAGTTCGACGAGTCCGTTGGCATGAATTTGCTTTCGGTGGACAACTCTTGACGACGGAGATGCTCACACACTTTTACCAGAAGCGCGTCACTCGCGTCTCAAACTAGAGTTGCCAGATCTCGCCCGTCTCAATACAGACAGGGGGGATCTGACAAATCTAGTTGCATCGGACTGCCGGATGCTTGGTCTGTCAAGGTCAGATTTTATTATGCCAGCCTGACTGGCGCTGCCCTCTTCCGCCGGTTTGGCCTTTGAGATTGTGTAGATCTTTGCCTATTCCGCCGTTGAGGTCTTCGGCGGTTGGTCGCATTCAGTCTGGTCCTTCCTCTTCGGCCTTACCACCACGGTAGCCACGCATCTATAACAAATATAGGGGGAAAAGAAATCGAACAGAATAGACTGTGTAGGAGGTAGTTTCACCCAACAACTCAACTTGCTACAAACTCGAAACATCAATCTCAAAACTCAAGTGATGTTCTTAAATAGACTAGTCAGATCGAAACTTTCATATGGATGTCAAGAATGGCATCAAATCTGTTCAGAAATATCTAAACTGTGAGATGTATACTGCCGCTTTCTAAGATCATTTGAGTGAAAGAATCAAAAACAAAAAATAATAAATAACAGAAACCACATCACTTGAGGACATTCAACAGCAGCCCGTCTTCAAACCTCAGGGACTGGCGCTACAGAATCACAAACAAAGAACTGTACCAAATAACAGAAACCACATCACTTAAGGACATTCAACAGCATCCCATCGTCAAACCTCGAGGACTGGCGCTACAGAATCACAAAAAATGAACTATATTAAATAAAAGAAACTACATCACTTGAGGACTTTCAACAGAAGCCCTTCTTCAAACCTCGGGGACTGGCGTTACAGAATCACAAACAAAGAACTGTACCAAATAACAGAAACCACATCACTTAAGGACTTTCAGCAGCAGCCCTTCTTCAAACCACGGGGAATGGCGCTACAGAATCACAAACAAAGAACTGTACCAAATAACAGAAAACACATCACCTAAGGACTTTCAACAGCAGCCCGTCTTCAAACCTCGGGAACTGGCGCTACAGAACCACAAACAAAGAACTGTACCAAATAACAGAAACCACATCACTTAAGGACTTTCAACAGCAGCTCTTCTTCAAACCTCAGGGACTGGCGCTACAGAACCACAAACAAAGAACTGTACTAAATAACAGAAACCACATCACTTAAGGACTTTCAACAGCAGCTCTTCTTCAAACCTCAGGGACTGGCGCTACAGAACCACAAACAAAGAACTGTACCAAATAACAGAAACCACATCACTTAAGGACTTTCAAAAGCAGCCCTTCTTCAAACCTCGGGGACTGGCGCTACAGAATCACAAACAAAGAACTGTACCAAATAACAGAAACCACATCACTTAAGGACTTCAACAGCAGCTCTTCTTCAAACCTCAGTGACTGGCGCTACAGAACTACAAACAAAGAACTGTACCAAATAACAGAAACCACATCACTTAAGGACTTTCAACAGCAGCCCGTCTTCAAACTTCGGGGACTGGCGCTACAGAATCACAAACAAAGAACTGTACCAAATAACAGAAACCACATCACTTAAGGACTTTCAACAGCAGCCCTTCTTCAAACCTCGGGGACTGGCGCTACAGAATCACAAACAAAGAACTGTACCAAATAACAGAAACCACATCACTTAAGGACTTTCAACAGCAGCTCTTCTTCAAACCTCGCGGACTGGCGCTACAGAATCACAAACAAAGAACTGTACCAAATAAGAGAAACCACATCACTTAAGGACTTTCAACAGCAGCCCTTCTTCAAACCGCAGGGACTGGCGCTACAGAACCACAAACAAAGAACTGTACCAAATAACAGAAACCACATCACTTAAGGACTTTCAACAGCAGCCCTTCTTCAAAACTCGGGGACTGGCGCTACAGAATCACAAACAAAGAACTGTACCAAATAAGAGAAACCACATCACTTAAGGACTTTCAACAGCAGCCCTTCTTCAAACCTCGGGGACTGGCGCTACAGAATCACAAACAAAGAACTGTACCAAATAACAGAAACCACATCACTTAAGGACTTTCAACAGCAGCCCGTCTTCAAACCTCGGGAAATGGCGCTACAGAATCACAAACAAAGAACTGTACCAAATAACAGAAACCACATCACTTAAGGACTTTCAACAGCAGCCCTTCTTCAAACCTCGGGGACTGGCGCTACATAATCACTAACAAAGAACTGTACCAAATAACAGAAACCACATCACTTAAGGACTTTCAACAGCAGCCCTTCTTCAAACCTCGGGAACTGGCGCTACAGAATCACAAACAAAGAACTGTACCAAATAACAGAAACCACATCACTTAAGGACTTTCAACAGCAGCCCTTCTTCAAACCTCGCGGACTGGCGCTACAGAATCACAAACAAAGAACTGTACCAAATAAGAGAAACCACATCACTTAAGGACTTTCAACAGCAGCCCTTCTTCAAACCGCAGGGACTGGCGCTACAGAACCACAAACAAAGAACTGTACCAAATAACAGAAACCACATCACTTAAGGACTTTCAACAGCAGCTCTTCTTCAAACCTCGCGGACTGGCGCTACAGAATCACAAAGAACTGTACCAAATAACAGAAACCACATCACTTAAGGACTTTCAACAGCAGCCCTTCTTCAAACCTCGGGGACTGGCGCTACAGAATCACAAAGAACTGTACCAAATAACAGAAACCACATCACTTGAGGTCTACCAATAAAACGGTTAGCACATGAAACTCGGAGAGAATTTTTAAAATTCCACACCTCGTCAAACAGAATGTTAGGTGGTCTCTCCATCAATACTGAAAAGAGCGAGAACAGCTACTGGATTTGAGAGACTTGTTTTCCTGAAAAGTGTTTAAAAAGAAAGAGTTTATAAATTTCAGACCAAAACTGGTGTTGGGTCAATGAATGCCAAATATTTCCTTGAAGGGAAACGGTTAATATTTCCATTACTATTAGGATCACATATAAACAGCCACATACAGTTCGAAATATATTTCAGCCTTAAATAGCTCACGAAGGGTTGATAAGCCATAAAAATAAATAAATCCCCCAAACGGAAATTACTTATTTACTTTGTAAACTATCCGTAAGATACAATGTGTGCAGAAATAAGCACTTGAGTACTGAGTGAACTTTTGTGAAACCGACTCCCAAGATGATGCTTTCCCGATCACTACAATGTTAAGCTGTCCAATTTCCCCCACATATCTGCATAAACGGTGCCTTTTACTATGTAACCCTCTACTTTGAGTGGCACTTGGGCTTTGTACAGGGTGATCGTCATTATAAAAAATTCTTGCTAAAGATGGTATAGGGTACTTTTGCATAAGATCTTTTGTTGAACACTTTTCATGCTTTCTTTATCTCTTATACTTGATTTCCTTTCAACTCTCCTGTATATCTTCTTTTTCAATTATCCCTCCGTCGCTCTGCCCTCTCCACTCCCATAACAGGGGTAGAAGGAATGGTAGGCGTAAAACCTACCCTTATCTCCCGAAGTAGGAAACTTAGCAAGCCTCTTCCTTCTTTACAATCACAGATTTTCCTTTCAAAACAACACCGTTACTTGAAAATCTTTGAAGACATGAAACATAAAACTAAACACCCCTCCCCAAATAATTTTTCCCTTAATGGTGGCGATGAAGGGTATACGTGGTTGTGGGACTCTTACTTTGGTGCGAACTAGAATTTTCTACCAGTTGTGGGAAGGCCAAGTGCATCAGAATCGAGAGATGTGTAGTTTAACTGATAACGGCCCCAAAAATGGGAATGTAGGACACGGGTTCAAATTCAGGGATAGTCTGCTGTATTCATTTTTTTTACTAGTTCACTTTGGATGGGCATGTCTTCGTCTCCTGTCATCCTTCGTATGATCACACCCA
>OZ010604.1:18369844-18432344 GCA_963932145.1 Acanthosepion lycidas
GCAAACTTTCACAGTTCTAGCATCACTCCTTCATAGTCAGCCTGCGAACTTTTCAGTTCACCATTGTTGGCACGGTCGTTTTGGATCTAGATTCTTTGGGTATTAGAGTTTTGGACACTATGAAGAAAATGTGCATTGGCACATCATCATTCAGAAGTAGAATTTTAAAAAAGTTCTAAGAATTTTGTTGGCTGAAAACACGACTTTGTGGAACAGACTCCCGAGGGGATGTTTTCTTGATCACGACAATCAACTTTTACAAGTTTAGAGTCAACCGTTATCAATTCTGCATATTCTTATAATGTGCATATTACCCCCCCCGTCTTCTATCACGGCAAAAATCTCATTGAATAACCCTTAGTTTGATCGGCTCTTTGATATTTCGTACAAAAAAGTCCTATGTAAATTAAAAAAAAAGATCTTAACAAATTAACCAACAAAATTCTTGTGTTCCCTGTTTTTCAAGGGCTCCCATGTTTACCCCTGGCGTATCGCCAGGGAAAAACAGCTCACCAGAGCAGTTGTTGTTATTTCCTTTGATTTCTGTTGTATACATATTTTCTTCCGGGTCCCAACCAGAGACCTAAGATCAGAAATGGCTTCCTTACACTGATCCTATTTATTAAAAAAACAAAAAACAAAAAACAAAAAAACGCAAAAAACCCCCCGCACATTTTACACAGATAAAGCTCTTCGTAATTTTGGTATTCCTTCTTCGTTGGGTCGAGAAATTTTCCAGCACCTACTCATATATCTATATGCAAATCAAAATAGACATCACCGTCACGCCTGGTCAGTACATAAATGGGCGACCGCTTGAGAATACCGGGTGCTGTAAGCTTGGATGTGTGGGTGGTGTAATGGATAATGGCTCAGAATTGTTAATCGGAGAGCCGACTTCCAATTTCCGTTGGGTCAATTACACACATAAACTTGGCAAATGTATGAATCCCCCTCTTCACCTCCAGCTATGGGTAAATCAGTGAGACTTGTATCATTATCATTGTGATGCTTGTATCATTAAATCATTATTATCTACAAGCATAAAATAAAATTGAGTAGAAAATATTTTGGAATTCCTTCATCGTTTGATTGAGAATTTTTCAGCACCTTCTCATATCGGCTCCCTGTACTGCTATAGTAAATACCTAACATCACGTGCTATCCTCTACCTTTACAAGAGCCAGATTAGACCAAGAATGAATTACTGTTGTCATAATTGGGCGAGAGCTGCATAAGCCGTACTTTCTAGCCTTGATAGAGTCCAAAAGCGTCTCCGAGCTGTTGTGGGTGACGAATTATCCGCCCGCCTCCAACATCTTTCTCACAGACGGGATGTGGCAAGCCACTCGCTCCTCTGTCGCTACTTTCACGGAAAGTGCGTGGAAGACATTCTTTGGTTCCGCCAGTCCTAACATTCAGGACAAGTGCTCGCATTGACACCCACATTGTATCAAATCACCCACATTTCCTCCTTATTCTAATGGTGAGAATTAAGTTTCACTCGAACAGCTTCCTTCTGTGAAACGCTACTCTGTGGAAGGTTTCCTCGATCACTATAATCTTAATCTGTTCAAGTTTAGGGTTTACCGTTACCTTCCTCGACGATACGCACAAACTGCATCCTAACGAAACTCTCTACATCGAATGGCTCACGGGCCTTGTACACGGTAAGCCGTACATTAATATATATATATATATATATATATATATATATATATATATTATCATCCACAGACAGACTGTTTCACTGCATCACAGCTCATCGGTGTCGATAGACGTCCGGTGGCCTCTAGCTAGGATCAAAACCCGACTGAATTGGCGCCAGTCGGGGATTCCACGGAAGAGATGAAGGTGAATTTAAGCGTATTTATTTTTAGATAAACACATAGTGACTGAGAGAACTCGGTTCAATTTACCAAAGAGTCATGCATTATTAGCCGTAATAGTCATTGTTTACAAATCCACACTTCCTCCCCAGAGAGCTCAACCAAAATAAATTATTCAGGAAACAGGGTACTATCTGTAAATTGTCGGCATTTTATTTTTTTTTAATTTCGCGCATGCGCGCTGTTTGTTTTTTATTTTGTCGACTGCACAGTTGGTGCACAGTTGAGCACTGTCTGTGAGAAAAAGAGCACCATGACGCTATTTAATCAGCCAGAAATTTGGAACCAGCATACTGTACTGATTGTCAGTCGCACGGGAAACTTCAATACGAATACTTCAAAGTGTAGAGGATTCGGAAAGAGTTGGATGAGTCTAATGGTGATTACTAAGGTACAGCAGCTCGGAAAACTCACCCTGATAAGAAAGGAACTACCGAATTTGTTGGTGAGGGCCTCAGACTCAACGCGGAGGCCTACATTAAGTTCCTTGAGGAAGTAGTGGTGCCCTGGTTCAAGAGAATGGCTGCTAGAAGACCCTATGTCTGACAGCAGGACTCTACACCATGCCACACAAGCATGTGAATCTAGTTGTGGCTGTTTCTGCGACCACATCACCACTTCTGGTCACCTAACTTCCCAGACTGCAAACCTCCTTGATAATTAAGTGTTAACTGAAGGCAAGGATTATGGCAGCATTTACCAACTTAAGCTAGGAGACAGTCCAGAAGAGTTGCAAGAGATTTTGAAGTCGTCTGGAGACCGTGGTTGAATACAACGCCCATTTAGTATTTCAAGTATTTGTGTAACTTCGGTAAATATATCTGTTAAAATGAGATGTCAGTGTTATTTTCATTTCTGAATCATTTAGACGACAATTTATCTATCGCACTCTGTATATCTGTTACAATAAGATGCCAGTGTTATTTTCATTTCTGAATCATTTAGACGACAATTTATCTATCGCGCTCAGTGTATCTGTTAAAATGAGATGCCAGTGTTATTTTCATTTCTGAATCATTTAGACGACAATTTATCTATCGCACTCAGTGTATCTGTTAAAATGAGATGCCAGTGTTATTTTCATTTCTGAATCATTTAGACGACAATTTATCTATCGCACTCTGTATATCTGTTACAATAAGATGCCAGTGTTATTTTCATTTCTGAATCATTTAGACGACAATTTATCTATCGCACTCTGTATATCTGTTAAAATGGGATGCCAGTGTTATTTTCATTTCTGAATCATTTAGACGACAATTTATCTATCGCACTCTGTATATCTGTTAAAATGGGATGCCAGTGTTATTTTCATTTCTGAATCATTTAGACGACAATTTATCTATCGCACTCTGTATATCTGTTAAAATGGGATGCCAGTGTTATTTTCATTTCTGAATCATTTAGACGACAATTTATCTATCGCACTCTGTATATCTGTTACAATAAGATGCCAGTGTTATTTTCATTTCTGAATCATTTAGACGACAATTTATCTATCGCACTCTGTATATCTGTTACAATAAGATGCCAGTGTTATTTTCATTTCTGAATCATTTAGACGACAATTTATCTATCGCACTCTGTATATCTGTTAAAATGTGGTCAGTGTTTTCCTTTCTGAATCATTTAGACGACAATTTGTTCATCGCACCCTGCATATTTGTTAAAATGAGATGCCAGTGTTGTGTTCTTTTTTTTTTTGCGTCATTTAGACGACAATTTATTCATCGCAGCCTGTATCTACAAACCACAGTAGACGTACAAATGATGCGTGTGCAAGTTTTATTGATGCATTAACACTCATTGTTTCTTTCCTTAACACCACAAATGATTTTTTTTTTTCATATTTCCCATGTGAACTTTGACCTGAAGTTTTTAGGAGTGAAACCAAATTGACATTGTCGTGATGGCTTGCTCCTGTAATTAGGTTGTGATTGGCACCTGTGACCTACCCATCATCTGGGCCAGTCCATCTACAACCTAGATAAAGTTCTATCTGTAGATGGCGTTGGGTGGTATTACTGAAGATCTGACATCTTTTGCAGGATTGCAAATACAAATATATATATGTGTGTATGTGTGCGTGTGCGCATGCGTTTGTCTTTCCCTCTGTATATATGTATGGGAGACAGTGATGAGGCCATATATATATATATATATATATATGCAGATACAAACGCATGTATATATATATATATATATATATATATATATATATATATATATGTGTGTGTGTGTGTGTGTGTGTGTGTGTGTGTGTGTGTGTGTGTGTGTGTGAAAATATATAGAAAATAGGAAAGAACTCGTTAGGTAAATAATCCAAAGTTCTTTAGTATTTTTGTTATTATTTTTTAAAAATAGTGCTCGATACAAAAGTAGAGCATAAATATAATTATTTATTTAAAAATATGATTCCAACACGCTACATAAGAGTTCTCATGTTTCAAAACAAGAGCCGGCTCTTGTTTTGAAACATGAGAACTCTTATGTAGCGTGTTGGAACCATATTTTTAAATAAATAATTATATATATATATATATATATATATATATATATATATATATATATATATACATATATATATATGCAGATACAAACGCGCGCGCACACACCCACACACATATACTTTTTCATTCCTGAAAAAGATGATATTTTTCTATTATATTTTATTAGCTCATAATTCTGTTTGTCACTGCCTTAGCACGACCGTTACGCCCTGCCAATACGTCATAAATAATAGATTGTTTTGTCTCTATCGTGTGGAAAAACGGAAAAAACATACCAAAGACAATACTTGGTTTCAGTGAAAGAAACAAAAAAAGAAAGTAATGAATGCTTCATGTCTGTTTCAGTGAAATGGAAAAGTTGTCAATTTCAAATATTTTCAATTGTACCCCCTTACTTCTTTTAATAACGACCAGCGTTCATATTTATGATTTTATTGCAATATTTTTTTGATGTTGTTAAGCTCAAATATTTGACGATGCGATATGAGACAGAAAAAAAATAAATAAATAAAATAAAACAAAAAGTTATAATAAAAGGCAAGAAAGGAGAAAATAATGCTAAAAGACATTGCAAATGCAAAATATATTAGACAATGAATTTCTTTATACATACGCCTTTTTTTCTGGCAGTTCCTTTTTTCTCTTTCTGTAACAGTCGGTATAGGTGTCTTTTGTGACGTCAATGAACACTAGTCGCCACTTTTGTAATGTCAACAAATACTAGGTGTCACTTTCGTAATGCTCGTTGTAGTAGAGACTTTGTAATCGCAGATACAACTATAGTGACGCCGTTGAACAATACTAGTGTCAGACGCCTTCGAATATCACTCGCACTAATAGTACTTGCTCGATAATAATCGCTCGAAAAGTAACCACTGAACTGAGATCTGAATAGAGAAATAGTATAGTGATTAGAATAGAGAATAGCGGTCGGTATAGTAATAGAGGATAGACTAGAAATAGTGATCAATTAGATGTCACACTACCTCCCATAGATGCGTTTCTTTTATGGTCAGGTGTATTTAATTCAAAAATGTGATCGCCTGTGTTTGTTCACTGGCGGTCTATGTTCAAACTCGGCAGCGACACTTTATTGCTATATATCAGTGTCTCTTTAGTGACCTCAGAGACAGGAGGTTGTCCCGAGAGAATTTCTTTCGGCGCTTCCATAATCACAGCTTAATCATACTAACTCAGACAAAGCTATCAACAGAAAGATTGTTTCTCCGTTTTTGTACCGAAGTAAACAATTCAAAAAGTAATAAAATGCTTTAAATTTTGCAATTGCTTTTATTTCTAAAAGATTTGATGTAAATTTATATTTTGTCAAACCTTAAAAAAAAGAATTAAAATAAGAAAACCGTGAAATTTCTAATTTCGGGTATTTCGTGCGCCTTTTGCTTGGGGTAGAGTCTCTGACTGATGACAAATCGCTCGCAGCCAGGGTTTCGACCGTAAGGTCTCTTCAGGGAAGTAGATGGTTGTACAAACCAAAGAAAACTACTCCAATATATATGTACACACTAGACATCAAAAGTTTGAAGCTACCCCCAGAATTACCAGGGACAGACAGAAGTGTGAAAAAAATAAAAATAAATAAAAAATTAAGAGCTCTTAGGGTCATTGAAAAAAAATGGAATTAATTATTAAACTTATACTTTGAGAAACTTTTGCAAGGAATGCCAAAAATTTTCGCTGCAGTAATCAAGGCTAAAGGAGGATATTTTGACGAGAGTAAAATGTAATCATAAGATGGTTTTTTTCTTCTTTTTGTCATAATAAAATTTCTGATAAAAAAATCATGACACTTTTTTTTCAACCATAAATCATAATTTTCTCTTATTTAAAGGACAAAACAACTATTTTTTGATCCAACTTAAAAAATTACCAGGGGTGGCCTACAACTTATATATATATATATATATATATATATATATATATATATATATTACGTGCTAATACCCTTGGAAAAGGTGTGAATCCTCTTCTCCCTCCAGCTATGGGTAAATAGCAGGACAGAGTGGGTTCTATAGCCTTGGATGGCAACTGGTCTAGGAGAAGGACAACTCTGAATTCAAAACCAGCGGAGGGTTGTTTGGGGACCTTGTGGCACGAAAATTTAGATCTTCTAAAATTGTGGATGGCCCTGCACGAAACCTTCACCACTATAATCAAATCTCATGTGCTGTTGTCGGGCTGTCAGTTGCTTGACCCTCATACGTCGAATTCGACGGAAGAATCGAGTATATATATATATATATATATATATAATTATATATATATATATATATATATATATATATATATATATATATATAATTGTGTATTTATCAGCAATCTCTCTTTTATACAAGCTTCTTTAAAAACAACTGCCAAGTTTTTTATTTAAATTTTTCTTGTGTTCTGATAATTTTCTTCTTTTCGGGACATAGCTTATGTAGAAATTGTCCGAATGTTCAGTATGTCCGAATTACTTTTACTCATTATCAAAGATAATTTTATTTTTAACTTTTAACTGAATTTATAGATTGGTTTATGTATGCATCTAGAATTATGAGAACGTTTTCTCCTCAAACACGGTCAGCATATTGTGGCCATGTTCATAGTTGATGTTATTGATTGTTGGCTTTTTCTTTCTTTATTAATAATGCATCCATTATTTTTAGCCTTTTTGTACACGTGGATGAGGCTATTATATTTGTATTATCAACGAGTATATTGCAGACAGAGTTTAGTAGGTCTGTGTTTAAATGAGAGTTAATTGAACTGTAGTCACAGAGATGTAGCGTAAGGCTTCTTGATAGGCATGTTATTGTATATCCAATATAATTATATATGTATTATGTTTGATGAGGAACACAGTTCCTTAAAATACGTGTGAATTCATAAAAAATATTGGTTCTCTGTAATTTGGATCTTGTAGGTGAGATATTTTTATTGATGAGGTTAGCAGTTTTGAATTTCTCTAGTAGATAATAAATTTAACTAATATATATATATATATATATATAGATGTGTGTGTGTGAGAGATAGAAATTAGGAGGATTTGAGATAATTATAATTAATTCATCGAGTCTAGAAGAAACCTCAACAGAATGCAGAAAGCACTGGACGGCCGTTTCGTCCTATATTTGGGAGTCATCAGCAGTGCGCATCCACTACCGAGAATTGAAACCTGGACAGTTACGTTATCAGGCAAATGCCATACCAACTTTTCCAACGGGCCTCGGTGACGAAGAGGTAGTGAATCAGACTCAATACAGCGCCGCTCGATCACATATTCCGTTTCTCCTTAACCCATAGCACTGTGCTCCCACGAGCCACGAGCCACGAGCCACGACTACTATCCCCAAGCCTCTCCATCCAGAGCATTAGAAGCCGGTTCAAGCAAGGATATACAAGTGATAGAAATTAGGAGGATTTGAGATAATTATAATTAAGTGATTCATCGAGTCTAGAAGAAACCTCAACAGAATGCAGAAAGCACTAGACGGCCATTTCGTCCCATATTTGGAACTACATCAGCAGTGCGCATCCACTATCGAGAATTGAAACCTGGACAGTTACGTCATCATTCCAACTTTTCCAACGGTCCTCGGTGACTAAAAGGTCGTGAATCACACTCGATATAGCGCCGCTTGATCACATATTCCGTGGTGGAACTCATCCGAGTATATATATATATATATATATATATATATATATATATATATATATATATATATAATAATCGGTAACACACTATGCAAGGTATTGAAGCCAATAAGACACAAGGGGTTACAGGGTGTGGAAGAATTAGAAACAGGAACATTAATAATAGCGGGAAACGAAATGATTATCCAGGAGGGAAGTAGACAGCGATTGACATGGCATTAAAATTTTTTTGCAGTTTGCTGGGAAGCATGGAGCCGGAAGGGAGTTTTACAAGTGAGAAGTGTGAGAAAAGAAACATAGCATAGAACGTACAGTTATATCTAGCCAGCTTAACTGTAAATTGATGAGATGTCGACGCCAGTTTAGCTCATCCGAATAATTATCTATTTGTTACAGATATAAATTAATAGCTTCAGAAGAATAACTCCGGCATTGATTTGATCGAATCTTTGAATAACTTTCGATCATCTTTAAATCAAAGGAAAAGATGTTGAAAAAATGGTTGGTTTCTTGTAATGCTCCAGCAAGTACCTGACTCCTCGTGCTATCCTTTACAAGAGCCAAATCATATCGAAAATGTAGATCTTCTGCCATATATGGGTGGGAACTGCGCAGTCTTCTCTTTCCACTCTTGTCAGAGTCCAAAAGCGTCTCCGCGTCCTTGTAGACCACGAATTATTTTCCCCTCCGTAACTACTTTTTCACGGACGAGACGTCACAAGCCTCTCGTTTCTTTGTCGCTATTTCAATGGAAAGAGTTCAGATGATCTACACTCCTTAGTTCCACCACTTTTAACTTTCACGGCTAACATCCACCCTGTCACGCACATTGTAGCGAAGCACCATCATTCCCTCATGGGAAGATGTAAGTTCCACTCAAGCCGCTTTTTCTCACGAAACGCTGCCTTGTAAAACTGACTCTCAAGAGGCTGCTTCCCCGATCACTACAATCTTAATGTTCAAGTCTAGGTTAACAGTTATCTTCCATACATATCCGCATAAGCTGTACCTCTTATTCTGTAATCCTGTACCTCGAGCGGCTCCAGGGCCTTATACAGAGTGAACATTACTGTAAAAAAGAGCAAAAAACTTCTGATCAAACAATTTGATTCATTGGTTCTCTCTTGTCTTCAAAACGCATGCTTGCACCTAAGGCAACATTATCCAAAACGATGGTTTTCATCAAATGAAGTAAATTTATTATATCTTTGGCGCTCTATGAGTTTAAAGCTGCTAGCTCTAGAGTGATGGCAGTGATCAAAAAAGCATTTTTGGAGTTCTCAGTATTTATTTATAAGAATTCATAAAAATATTTTGCTTGACTTTGTTTGACATTAGGTTAGTCACCTAAATTGCAAATTGCATCAATTTAGTTTGAGGCAAATGATACCAACACTTATTTGTGCTTGTCTGTTGGGGAAGAGCGACAATATTTTTTTTATTTATATCAATTTCATATCATCAATATTCAGCGATCAAACTAATTTTCCACAACTTAACAATATATTAGCTTTCACGTAAATTGTAAAATTATATACAGTGCAACCCGGATATAAGAGAGTTGTCGGAACCGGAGAAGTTTCTTATATCCGGGTTTATCTTACATCCGGGTTTCTTTTATATCCGGGTTTGCTCAATTTTATATACATTAACACAGGCTCTAATTTGGGACCAGAGAAAATCTCTCTTATATCCGGGTTTCTCTTATATCCGAGTCTCTTATATCCAGGTTACACTGTATGCTCTAATTTTAGGAGAGACAGTGGCGTGATGGATTGTGGTTTGGATTGAGGAATCGGAGAGCCGAGTTCGAAATCCAGTCGAGTTTATTACATTCATTTACGTGTTAATAGTCTTGGGAAAGGTATGAATTCAACTCTCCTTTTTCCATTTATGGGTAAATAAATAGACAGGGTATCCTTGGGTGGCAAACAGACTAGGAGAATGAAAACTGAATAATGAGTATGAAGCTATACTGTGCAGCTAATGAAAGGAGCGTTGTCATTGGCTCGATGATTCCAACTACGGTCGACTAAAAAAAAAGGAGAGCTTTTATATATTCTATTTAAAATAGTAGGACAGACATGGTTTTATAGTCTCGGGTGGTAACCGGTCTAGGAGAAGGAAAATTCTGAATTCAAAACTGTATGTAGCCCTGAAAGGATCGTTCTCATTGGCTCGATGATCCCAACTACGGTCGACTAAAAAAAAGGAGAGCTTTTATATATTCTATTCAAAATAGTAGGACAGACTTAGTTTTATAGTCTTGGGTGGCAACCGGTCTAGGAGAAGGAAAATTCTGAATTCAAAACTGTATGTAGCCCTGAAAGGATCGTTCTCATTGGCTCGATGATCCTAAGTACGGTCGACTAAAAAAAGGAGAGCTTTTATATATTCTATTTAAAATAGTAGGACAGACTTGGTTTTATCGTCTTGGGTGGCAACTGGTCTAGGAGAATGGCTAATGATAACCTCCAGGAGACCCTTTTTCATTCTTTTTTACCTATGGACCCCTTTTTCATTCTTTTTTTTACCTATGGACCCCTTTTCCCTTCTTTTTTACCCATGGACCCCTTTTCCCTTCTTTTTTTTTACAATGGATCTCTTTTCTCTTCTTTTTTTTACTCATGGACGCCTTTTCCCTTCTTTTTTTACCTATGGACCCCTTTTCATTTCTTTTTTACCCATGGACCCCTTTTCCCTTCTTTTTTACCTATGGACCCCTTTTCCCGTCTTTTTTACCAATGGACCTCTTTTCCCATCTTTTTTACCTATGGACGCCTTTTCATTTCTTTTTTACCTATGGACCCCTTTTCATTTCTTTTTTACCAATGGACCTCTTTTCCAATCTTTTTTACCAATGGATCTCTTTTCTCTACTTTTTTTACCCAACGTCCCCTTTTTCCTTCTTTTTTACCTATGGACACAATCACTTCTTTTTTTTACTCATGGACGCCTTTTCCTTCTTTTTTTTACTCATGGACGCCTTATCTTTTATTATTTTACCTACGGACCCCTTTTCACTTCTTTTTTACCCATGGACGCCTTTTCACTTCTTTTTTTACCCATCGACCCCTTTTCCCTTCTTATTTACCTATGGACCCCTTTTCCTTTCTTTTTTTACCCATGGACGCCTTTTCCCTTCTTTTTTACCAATGGACCCCTTTTCACTTATTTTTTTACCCATGGACACCTTTTTCCGTTCTTTTTTTTACCTATGGGCCCCTTTTCCCTTCTTTTTTTAGCAATGGACCCCTTTACCTTTCTTTTTTAACAATGGATCTCTTTTCCCTTCTTTTTTTACCCATGGACGCCTTTTCACTTCTCTCTTACCCATGGACCCCTTTTCCATTCTTTTTTACCTATGGACCCCTTTTCCTTTCTTTTTTTACCCATGGACGCCTTTTCCCATTGGTAAAAAAAGATGGGAAAAGAGGTCCATTGGTAAAAAAAGAATGGAAAAGGGGTCCAAGGTAAAAAAGAAGAGAAAAGGGGTCCATGGGTAAAAAAAGAAGTGAAAAGGGGTCGTTGGGTAAACAAAAGAAGAGAAAAGAGGTCTATGGGTAAAGAAGATGGGAAAAGAGGTCCATTGGTAAAAAAGAATGGAAAAGGAGTCTATGGGTAAAAAAGAAAGGAAAATGGGACGATGGGCAAAAAAAGAAGGGAAAAGGCGTCCATGGGTAAAAAAGAAGTGAAAAGGGGGCTATAGGTAAAATAAGAAAGGAAAAGGGATCCAGGGATAAAAAAAAGAAGGGAAAAGGGGTCTAGGGATAAAAAATGGTTGAGAACCACTGTTCTTATCGCCATAATCTATCGTGCATATCTATAAGTCTACTATTCGTCCTTTTTTTAATATTGCTGCCATATCTGGCATGATGCTCCTGCTATATATTCATGGATTCTTGATGAAATCCAAAGAAACACCTGCAATCTTATTGGTTCTAACCTGGCATCTCGACTTCAGCCACTTTCCCACGGTCATAATGAAGACTCTCCTATATCTTTTCTATACATACTTTCATAGTAATTTTTTTAATGAATTTTCCTCTACTGTATCTGGATTTTATGAATTTAAGCTCAGTACTAGATTGGCAGATAGGTCTCATCATTTCACAGTTGAAATGTTTAGATGCAACTGTACGTTCTGTACTAGCTGCTTTTTTTTCTTCCGCACTTCTCACTGATGAAAATCGACTTATTGTTTCCCAGTAAACTTTTATTTTTAAAAAATTTAAATGCAATGTCAATCGTTGTCCTCTGTCTTCTTAATTCTTGGGCTTTATTTTCATATTTCCTAAATATTGTTTTTACTTCTCATCTCGTCTCACATTAACTTTTGCTACTCACCTTGTCTCACACTCAGTAACTCCCTTACGTCTTAGTGGCTTTATAGCCTTGTTTGTGTTGAAATGATTAAAAGTCATCTTTGAATCAATGGAACTACTCACCAAATAAATTCCTTCATTAGTTCTCAGTTTCTCTTGTCTTCAAAACAACATGCTTGCACCTACTGAAGCATGTTCCTCAACCATGACTTTCATCAAATTAAGTAAATTTATGGATTATCCTATACCTTAGGGGTTTAGAGTAAAAACGTTCTTATCAAATGAGGTTGTTGTAAGGGCGTAAAACAGGGAAGTCATCTCTATATACCGTATCTTTTCAGGAAGTTGAACCTCAACCTTGGCGGACAAGGTAAAACGTTCTTATCATCAAATGAGGTTGTTATCAGGGCGTAAAACGGGAAAGTCATCTCTATATACCGTATCTCTTCAGGAAGTAGAACCTCAACCTTGGCGGACAAGGTAAAACGTTCTTATCATCAAATGAGGTTGTTGTAAGGGCGTAAAACGGGAAAGTCATCTCTATATACCGTATCTCTTCAGGAAGTAGAACCTCAACCTTGGCGGACAAGGTAAAACGTTCTTATCATCTAATGAGGTTGTTGTAAGGGCGTAAAACGGGAAAGTCATCTCTATATACCGAATCTCTTCAGGAAGTAGAACCTCAAACATGGCGGAAAAGGTAAAACGTTCTTATCATCTAATGAGGTTGTTGTAAGGGCGTAAAACAGGGAAGTCATCTCTATATACCGTATCTCTTCAGGAAATAGAATCTCAACCTTGGCAGACAAGGTAAAACGTTCTTATCAACCGATTCAAATTTGATAACCATTACACCACCTCGAGGTGCCCTCCTCACAAGCATATGAAGGGTTGGCCTAAGTTCGGCATACGAAATCTGAGAAGCGAGCCTGATCAATTCCTCGCCAGAAAATAAGTTTCAGCCATGAAAGTCCCCGAAAAATGCAGAAATCCTGAAATAATCCATTACCTGAAAATCCCTAAACAAATCTTTAATTAACACATATTCCCGTATTTGAAAGGGATTAAGGACAATTCAGTGAATCCCATTTTGATCCGGTTAAATATGGCGGATTAGGTTAATCCATCAAAAGAATCAGACAGGAACAGATTCAAAATAAAAAGAATAAATAGAAATATGGATCACTAAGACAGGACAAGATTATATATATATATATATATATATATATATATATATATATATATATATATATATATATATATATATATATATATATATATAATTTTATGTTGACTTCAGATAAATTCTTTTCAACTATAATTGTGATGGAGTTGATGGGTTTCCCCTAAAATATTGTTCTAGATATATAAAAAAATTGTATAAACTATATACTCGCATATATATATATATATATATATATATATATATATATATATATATATATATATATATATATGTGTGTGTGTGTGTGTGTGTGTGTGTGTGTGTATGTGTGTGTGTGTGTGTAATATAAAAGACACAAACACTAATATTTCATGGTTATAATTTATTACATTAGAATGGTAATCACGATCCAATTCATCAGACCTACAAATTGATAATTTATTTAATTAATACAAAACAAAAAGAAGCCCCAGGGAATTTAAATAAATGTTTATATAAACACAAAAGGAATCTTTTTCAAAACAACACCTCTACAGATTTGCTAAATATGAGAATAAAAAATAACCCCAACGTAATAAAAACAAAGTTTTATCGTCCAAATCTTTATGTTATTATTAAGAGAAAAGACTGAAGGAATATTTATTATTATTATTATTATTATTATTATTATTATTATTAATAATAATAATAATAATAATAATAATAATAATAATAATAATTTTTGCGTCATTTAGACAACAATTTATCCATCACACCCTGTATATTACTTTAAATAAAGAAAAAGGCTCTCCATTAAGATTTCCCGAATATGCAGGCCGATAGACGTAATACACACCGTTTAAAATAAAAATAGAAAGTGGGGCGTCTATCTCAAATACAAGTTTCCACTCTAATAACTTATTTTCTACTCCTTTCACCAAGGCAATAAAGCTACTAACTTACAAGGGTTTAATTAGTGTGAAAGAATATCAGGCAAATTACACCCTTATTAATGAGGGAGAGAACAATAAAAGATTAGAAATTATGAATACAGACGATAACGATTGATATTGCATTTAAATATTTTGAAGATCAAACATGATTGGAAAGCTAGGAGCCAGAAGAGAATTCCACAAGCGAGAAGTGCGAGAGAAGAAACTGTTAGCATAGAACTTACGGTTACATCTAGCCATTCCAATTGTAAAATGATGGGGCCTTGTCGCCAATCTAGTACTGCGCTTAAATTCGTAAAGTCAAGATACCGAAAGGGAAGGTTCATCACGACAATTACCATAAAATATTTGTAGAAAAACACAGGGAAGTTACATTATGGCGGTTGGAAAGTGACTGAAGCCGACATGACAGGTCAGGACCAATAGCATTGCAGATACTTCTTTGTACTTTATCGAGAATCTCTAAATAAATAGCAAGAGCATCAGACATAATTTTTGCGCAGTATGGCCGTTAAACCCACTTTAAAGCTCGATCTTGTGTCACATTGGTTGCAATATATATATATATATATATATATATATATATGTGTGTGTGTACTTACGATTGTGGTTAGCAGTTTCAACAGTGAAATGATGAGAACTAACCGCCAATCTAGTGCAATGCCTAAATTCGTGAAGTTGAGGCAACAAAGAGGAAAGCTGATCAGAACAATTGCTATATTTGTAGAAAACGCACAGAGAAAAGGTAAATTTGGAAAAAAAATGATTGAAGCCAAGATACCAGATCAGGACCGGTTATATTGCAGATGCAATTTCTGATCAACTCTTTCATTTTAGCAATTTCAGCATAAAATGATGAGACCGAACCGCCAATTTATTCTTAATCTTCCATATGTGTTGTGTCCCTTCAGGACGTTGGTGATCATGGCTCTCCATAATTTCCAGTCTTTTGTAGCTTTTAATAAATTTTCTCATTTTGTTACTTCACCTGGATCTTGTTCCGCCATCAAGCTCACTAAGGAAGTTAAGTCTTGCATTCCTCTGTCCCTTCAATCTGTCCTGTGAGTATTACATTTTGCCAGCCATTTTTGTTCCTTTATAATTGAGTCTGTAGATATTTACTCATTTCAGGAATGGGTGAATATTGGTGAATTATTTGAACTTGTAAACTTTACTTGGTTCGGGAATAGGTAAATGCAAAGCAACCTAGGTTCTCGAACGTCTCATGTGGAACAAATCTGTTTTCGAACAGAAAATTCGAGATGAAAATGCCTCGGTTATTCAACAAAATTTCGGTTCTCGAATAACATTACTGAACTGAACCGAACCGAGTTAACCTGAACGGAATCATTTCTGAGTCGACCGCCATGTTGTATACATTCGTGTGTTGTAGTGTGCTTTTCTTTTGCAATTTTATTGTACTGTGTCTTTTTTTCTTTCTCTTTATTAGTCCTCAGTCATGGCTCCAAAGAAAGCTACCAGTGATACTAGTAAAGGAAAGAGAAAAGTTAAGAGAAAAACAATTGTTGATGATATTGTCTCTTCCGTTTCATATTGCAAAATCAACGATCTCTACTATTCTTATAAATAGACGATCATGTCTTTCCTTCTCCTTTTCCAAACAATAACATCTCTTACCTTCCTTTTCTAATTACGCTATCAATTCTATAACGATAAGATACGATGAAATCAAAACGTTCGTCTATATTTCATCTGTTTAGTTTCTTTTTTCTTTGATTTAAAGATTTTCATTAATTTTGTGTATAAACTTGTGGACAAAGTACTGTTGTTAAAGTTTAAGTAAGCAATCATCTTGGGACTAAGAACGAATTAATCCATTTTACAGTGATTCCTATTGGAAAAATAGTTTCGGTTTACGAACATTTCGGGTTACGAACGGGCTTCAGGAACGAATTAAATTTGTGAACCGAAGTTACACTGTATTGGTTAATTTCATTTTTGTCTGTAGACATTAACTTGTTTCGGCCATAGGTAAATATTGGTCGTTTCTATTGGAACCAATAAACACTTGTTACGCTGAAGTAAATATTGCTCGTTTCTATTTTTGAGTTTGTAGGCATTTAGTTGGTAGATGGTCCCATTTATTAGTGGAGAATATAACCGGCGTGTTCTAAGACCCAGCGTCAGGTCAGAATATTGAATAAGGACTTGCTGACTGTGATGAAAAATGTGTAGGGTGGTTGGAATGTGTGAGGCCACAAAGGAAGCAATTTGAATTTGGAATAAGGTCGAGTATACAGTCATTAATATTAAATGTCTGTAACACTTCCAGAAAACACACACACACACACACATATATATATAAATGTATGAATGTGTGCGTTTGTGTCGACTTATATCTGCTTAATTATATAATTAACAGACGTGACACTTAATAATTGCAGTCAACTAATCTGACATAATAAATACTTATAAAATAATTACGACAAATTAAGGGAAATTATGGGACGACAAAAGTTAGAACTCTTTAACCAGCAACTTTACAACGAAGGATTTTACAAGTACAGTCTGATAAACATGGCTTAATATGCCCCCAAATAAAACTGAATGTAAAAACGACGGTTTTTCTCATGACATCGCTTTTATTTTAACTACCCTCATTCTTCGGCAATGTTCATTGTTTGAAAAAAGCCGCTCGATGTAGAACGATACAGAGTAGGAGGTACAGTTTAATGTGGATATATGAAGATAATTGCTAGCCTCAGACTTGAACAGATTAAGATTGTAGTGATCGGAGAAGCATCCTCTTGGGAGTCTGTCCCACAAAGCAGCAGTTCATGGGAAGAAGCTACTTGAATGGAACTTACATTTCATCAATGCATTACGAAAAGAATGAGGGTGGTTTGCTACAATGGGCGTGGCAGTGTGACTTTTAGCCGTGGAGGTTAGAACTGGTGGAACTAATGCTTTATAAATCATTAAAAGTTAAACAAAAACATCAAAGGAAAGATAACAAAGTGCATACAATAAAATAAAGATTCACAGTTGGGCAAACATTACCATTCATGTCCACAAAAAAGGAGTGTCAAAAGGACTGATTTTCTCTTGACACCGCTATTATTTTAACTACCTTCACTCCTCGGCAATATTTATTGTTTTAACTGGCGTTGATTAGAAATGTAATAAAACCTAAACATATGATGGAAGTGAATTTATACATTTTTATTTACAAGAATAATGTTGTCTATATCTCTGATATGGGGTATTATGATTACTTGCATTATTTACATTATTCGGACTGTTATCCTCATCTTCATTGCCATGTTCACAACGTTCAGCTTTTATATCTCTGAGATGAGGTATTATGATTACTTACATTATTTAAATTATTCGGATTGTTATCCTCATCACATTGCCATATTCACAACATTTCGGCATCTATATGTCTGAGATGAGGTATTACGATTACTTGCATTATTTACATTATTCAGACTATTATCCTAATCTTCCTTGCCATATTCACAACGTTTCGGCCTCTATATCTCTGAGATGAAGTATTATGATTACTTGCTTTATTTAGATTATTGGGCTGTTATACTCATCTTCTCTGTCATATTCACGTTTCACATGGTCCAGTGGATAAAGACGTTGGTTATATCCAGTGACTAGATCCAAAGACTTATGAGTTCAAAACAAGGCCACTGCAGTGGTGGACCAAAATCTTTTTTTTATATAACGGTATATATTTAAATTAGTGAAACTAATGGTCAGGGGCTTGAACCATTGGAGAAAATAGCGTTTCCAATCGGTGATGCAAATGGTTAGCATTTTGAAACCATGAAGTTCATCACTTTGAACAGTTCAAGACAATGATTAGCATTTTGAGATATTAAAACAAATGTTCAGCATTTTGAATTTTTGAAGATAATGGTCAGTATTTTTATATCAATTCCTTTCAGATAGATAATGAAGAGTCTGGAGTAGATAGATAGATAGATGATTTTTGTTGAATTTTGTTCTAATATATTATTCTTATAATAGATGCACAAAAATATATTACTCATTCTTAATGATTAAACTATCCTCTTTGATAATTTTATATAAACTCCCCTTTCAGAAATTCTGTTCTCAAATATGTGACTGTGTATTCACTGGAAAAGAGTATTAGGTTGTCAAGAAAATAACGCCTGATTTTAGTATAAACCTTTTAATTGAGTTTTAATATAGTGATTTTCCAAGCGTAGCTTAGATGTGGCACAAGGCCGAAAGTATGGGGCACCCAGTGAGGATCGAACTCACTATTCAGTCGTAATTGTTCTAGCGAGACAAACTTGCTATTGCACCACAACGAGGTACCACATGATGATTTTTTAAGCGTAGCTTAGATGTGACACAAGGCCGAAAGTATGGAGCACCCAGTGAGGAACGAACTCAAGGTTATTTTCTAAGCTTAGCTTAGATGTGGCACAAGGCCGAAATTATGGGGCACCCAGTGAGGATCGAACTCACTATTCACTCGTAATTGTTCTAGCGAGACAAACTTGCTATTACACCACAACGAGGTACCACATGATGATTTTTTAAGCGTAGCTTAGATGTGACACAAGGCCGAAAGTATGGAGCACCCAGTGAGGAACGAACTCAAGGTTATTTTCTAAGCTTAGCTTAGATGTGGCACAAGGCCGAAATTATGGGGCACCCAGTGAGGATCGAACTCACTATTCACTCGTAATTGTTCTAGCGAGACAAACTTGCTATTACACCACAACGAGGTACCACATGATGATTTTTTAAGCGTAGCTTAGATGTGACACAAGGCCGAAAGTATGGAGCACTCAGTAAGGAACGAACTCAAGGTTATTATCTAAGCTTAGCTTAGATGTGACGCAAGGCCGAAAGTATGGGGCACCCAGTGAGGATCGAACTCACTATTCACTCGTAATTGTTCTAGCGAGACAAACATGCTATTACACCACAACAAGGTACCACATGGTGATTTTCTAAGCGTATCTTAGATGTGACACAAGGCCGAAAGTATGGGGCACCCAGTGAAGAACGAACTCAAGGTTATTTTCTAAGCGTAGCTTAGATGTGGCACAAGGCCGAAAGTACGGGGCACCCAGTGAGGAACGAACTCAAGTTCATTTTCTACGCTTAGCTTAGATGTGGCACAGCGCCGAAAGTATGGGGAACCCAGTGAGGAACGAACTCAAGGTCATTTTCTACGCTTAGCTTAGATGTGGCACAAGGCCGAAAGCATGGGGCACCCAGTGAGGAACGAACTAACTATTCAGCCGTAACTCTTCTAGCCACACAGTCATGTTAACCATTACACCACCTCGAGGTGCGCGGTTGTTTTAATATATTATTATTATTATTATAGCAGTTGCACAAAATCATTTCTGATGATTAAAGTATAATCTTTGTTAATCTTATACCAATTTCCTTTCAGAATTTAACTTAAAACATTATATACCCGTTGTTGTAACTGGGGACCAAGGAAACGGTGCTACCGTTTCATCTATCCTTCAGACACGGAAGTACCGCGTCGGCCATATTGTTTATGTGTGAATAAAAGAACCGGAGGATCTCTTCGGTGGACAGAAGGCTTAAGTCGAAACTGCGTTGGCATTATTACGACAGACACCATTCACTTAGCAAGTTGTGACACCCCTCATCTTGAACATGGAAAAAGAAAAGATGCTTTTACTTTTTTTTGCATGAGTTCAAGCTTGGTTATAATGCTTGTCAAATTGCCGACAATATTAATAAAGCATTGGGTAACGGAACCACTTGTGATCTGGTTTCTGAAGTTCCGCAGTGTGTATACGAGTCTTGGTGATCAAGGTGACAGGAGGACGTTCATATGCAAGTAACAATCACCATTTGGAAACAATAACCGAACAAAACCTATATTAAACTGTTAGAGAAATGTTTCAAATAATGGATGCCAGCGTTTCAACAATATCGAACAATCTCAGGAAAATTGGCAAGGTGAAGGAACGATCGAAGTGAAAAAGGTGAAAGCCAAAGAAATCGACGTTTTGAAGAGTGTTCCAGCGTTGATTTGTTGATGGAAGTGTGACTTATGATGAAGAATGGATCCTTTATGACAATCATAGACGATTGGTTAAATGGCTTGAACATGGCGAAGCACCTAAACGATTACCAAAACTGAAATTATAACAAAAGAAAGTTATGGTGACTGTCTTCTGGTCCGCCATTGACGTTATCCACTAGAGCTGTAAGGAATCTAACAGAGCATCACTGTCGAAATATACTGCCATCAACTGGATCAAAAGCACATTCAGATATCAAGTCATTGGTTAATCAACGATGTCCATTTCCGCTTCATGACATTGCCAGGTTGTCAGGATGACACTGTAGAAGCTCACCAACTTCGGATATGAGACATTGCCACATACACCAGATACCCCTGATCTCTCGCCTACCGACTGTTACTTTTTAAAGCATCTTGGCAATGTTTTTAAACCAAAAGACATTACGTCGCAAAGAAGATGCTGAATCTATCGTCAAAGATTTACTGTCGTTCAAAACTTTGGAGTTTTCGATGACAGAAAAGTATAGATATTCACGGTTCCTATTTTAACTGATGTAAATACCGTTTAAATCTATTAATTCAGAAATAAATGTTGATTCTAAAAATGGACACTATTTTATGAACAACCTAATATTAAGAAACAGGACAATTTTGTTACAAACAAAGAAAAGATTATTAAACTGCTATGTAATAGCAATCTTCCTATATGGCAGTGAATGGTGGACAGTTTTCTTACAGATGAAAAGAAAACTCGATGAAAGACACCAGAAATGTGGTTCTACAGAAGGATGCTGAGAATATCATGAACGGCATATGTAAGCATATGTAAAAATGAAAATAAAAGGACACTTATATTTAGAATCAAAAAGAAACTGTTGAAATTTCTAGGATACATTACGAGGAAAGAGGCTTTGGAGAATTTGACACTCTCAGGATATATTGAAGGTAAGAGTGTCGTAGAGAAACAGAATAACATAGCTAACGGGTCTGTTTAAAAGTAATGCAGAACAGCGGTTGGGATTGAATTAATTTTTATGATTTATCAACCATTTGCAGGGTATTTAAAACCAGAACATAGTTTTTGCTTGTACTGAATTTTTTTTAGAGATAATAATGATTTTCTGATATAAATCCAACTATTTAAGCCATAGTTGGTGTCATGGGTCCTTACCTATAACTACAGAATGAACTCTTCCGAACACTCTGTACACTACGCCTCTCAAGAGAAAGGGACGAATCAAGCCGAACTTCTCGGTTTGACTGTGGAACAGAGAGGAACAGAGACTGTCTGAGCAGAGAGGAACCCGGACGAGGCTCCGCCGAAGGGCAGAGTCTCGTTCGGGGAGGTTGACCAATCCGATCCCGTTTATACGGGTTCTACGGGCTCGGGAAACCCACGTTAAACTCGGCCTTGTGCCACATGCAACCCTCGTTGGGGGGGTGGCTAGATACCGAATGGAGTCGAGCTTCTCGGCTTGACGGTCGAACTCTCTGCTTCTGAGCAGAGAGGAACCCGGACGAGGCTCCGCCGAAGGGCAGAGTCTCGTTCGGGGAGGTTGACCAACCCGATTCTGTTTTTACAATTTCTACGGGCATTTTTGGGCCGAGTCTACGGGCTCGGAAAACCCACGTAAAACTCGGCCTTGTGCCACATCTTTTCCTCGTGGGGGGGGGGAAGTAAATATCGAATCGAGTTGAGCCGATAGTAGTTCACTCCAAACCAGACTGACAGTCATACTAACACCTTCCACATCTTGTATTATTATTTCATGTAATATACCTTCGTTATTTCTACCCTTGTGTTCGTGTTGTTCTTCCTTGGTCCTAACCTGAGCCATAACAGTTGGTGGAGTAGAGGTCGAGTTTACTGTTCCTAAGATTATTTAGTCCTGGGTATGACGACAAACTACAGCTCGAGAGATTAGAGGTTTTGAGGAGCATGAAACAACCTCCTAATTGCTGTTATTCCCTGGCCCTCCCAGACCAGGGGTTGTAGCACCTGTTGGGGTCCAAGCAACGGGCAAATAGTGACCCCCCAAAATAAAACACTGTGAAAGTAAAAATAACAGCAAAACCTTTTTATGTAAAGAATTACCAACAAAGCATATAGAAAAATTACCAACAATTCATTATATCTGTAGTTGTTCAAAATAGATTTAGTTGAAGGTATGACATTATGTTCAAAATATTTAGATTTAATTAAATGACCCATAGAGGTGTTGATATGCCGAAAAACGAAATCAACCAATCAACAGAAGGATATTTGCGCGTAAGTGAATGTAACGAACCCGACCGGAATTCAAACTTTTCTCAGAATGAGAAATTGCAGAGCTTTCTCATTCCAAGCCATCATCCACTATATCCGCCCCCGCACATCCAAGCTTACAGCACATGGTATTCCCTGAAGGTAACGCATCTGGATACTGACCGGGCTCGACGTTGCTTAACTTCGGTGATCGTATGAGAACCCGTGTTTCAGCATGATATGGCCATTAGTTCCAGGGATTACGGGGGATAGTAAAGAAACAAATATTGCTCAGAGCTACATAGGATAGGAAGTCGTACAGAGCCATGACCCTGAAGGAAGACGTCTTGTAAAGGAAGGCTTATGCATTAGTTATTTCACACCCATTAAACAAGTTGCAAAACAATTTTCTCTCCAGAATCTATCTTACATATCTATAAGTCTACCCTGCGTTCATGCTTAGAATATTGCTGCCACATATGATCCGGTGTCCTTGCTATTTAGCTTGAGCTCCTTGATGATGTCCAAAGAAGAATCAGCAATATTATCGGTCCTGATCTGGCGGCTCGGCTTCAGTTTTTTCCCACCGCCGTAAGGTTGCTTCTATGTGTCTTTTCTATAAATAGTTTCATGGTAATTGTTTGGATGAGCTCGTCCCTATCCCCTCCCTCGTTAGGTGGTCAGTGATGTCAATTCTCTGATGAATGCGGAGCGCCTTTCGTTTCGAGTGTGATTTTCGTATGTTGTTGTGCCTGAATGAGTTTGTGGTTGAGTGAATGCTTGGGTTGAGTGAATGTTTTTATATTATTAAAGTCCTGCATTGATTTTCGTCCAGTTAACTGATGTTTCTGACACATTTAGGGATTGTGTGTGTGAGGGTGTGTGTGTGTTTGTGTGTGTGTTTATGTGTGTGTGTGTGTGCGCGCGCGCGCGTATCTGTTTGTGTGTGTGTGCGTGTGTGTGCGCGTGTGTGTGGAAGGGTTATTACTAACATTATTTTGTTTAGTTTCTTGTCAATAGTTTTTTTTCTTTTCATATTGTATATGCACATTAGGATTAGTTTTTAAATTGTTGCTTTATTCCCTACCCCGACAATGAATTGTACATATGGGAACTAATTAGGGCCGTCCTTTTCCCATTTTCGCCATTTTGGCCTTGTGCCGCATTTCTGTACACATCAGAATAAGTATCGCTCTTCGCTGTGGTACATGGTATTGGGGCTTAGATTTTAAATTGTTCTTTTATTCCCATCCCCCACAGATAAGAATTGTAAATATGGGGACTAGTTGGGACTTTCATAGAGACAATGAGGTATTATGGTGGATGTAGTAAGAAAGATAAGTAAGAATGCGTTGTTTTAGTGTAAGGAATATGTTTGGGGCAGTGATTTTAGACAGCTAAGTTTTATTATAAGACAGAAGAAGACCAACTTTTTCCCTATTCCCCATTGTGGCCTTGTGCCGCATTTCTGTATATAATGAAGAATAAATATCACGTTCCTCTATGGCATCTAGACTTTATGAATTTAAGCACAGTACTAGATTGGCGGCAAGGTCTCATCACAGTTGAAATGACTAAATATAACCGTAAGTTCTATGCTAATAGTTTCTTTTATCGCACTTCTCGCTTGTGGAACTCTCTTCCGGCTCCATGCTTTCCATCTGCAAAAAATTAAATGTAATGTCAATCCCTATCTACTGTCCTCCTGATTACTCTTTTCTCTTCCCACTCCCTAGTAATATTTCTGTTTTCTAATTCTTCCACAGCCAGTAACCCCTTGCGTCTTAGTGGCTTTTCTGCCTTGCATGAGGTAAAAACGATTAAGAAAAAAGTTGCATGATCTTCAATTTAATCTCTGTTGAATCAGTGAGGCCCTAAAAATGGATGAAGATTTATTTCTGCTAATGTATACAGTGTAAAACACTTCCCTGCATCCTCCTTTCAACGAGACATGATGTACTTCCCTTGAAAATAAAATAAAATTTGAAGTAGTATTTCCTATTGGTGACATAGATAGGGAAGTGATCCCAAAACAAAATGGAGTGAGTGAGTGTTTCTCTGACGGACGTACAACTAATCAGAAGGGGAAGACAAAGTACTTAGTCGTAGTGATGCCAAAAACAAAAAAACAAAGAACAAAAAAAAAAAAAAAAAATGTCAAAGAAAGAGTTCTCATCCGCCCAGAGGCAGGCCTGCTGGAAAAAGTGTCATTGGCAAAAATACATCCTTCCTCGTTCGTACAACCAGCTGCACCGAAACCTTATGACTTTTTCATTATTTTTTTTTTTTTGTTTTAGATGAGTCGGCGGAGGGTGTCAGGTTTCAGGAAGTTTCTCAGACATAAGGAGTGTCAAAAGTACAGAGAACGAGAGGGGACTTTGGTATCAGGGGTAACAGATGGGACCAGCATCATTCCCATTAAATACATACAATAAACAAAACAAAAAAAGTTAAAGGAAAAAAAAAAGGGTTAAAAACTGACAAAGCAGAAATAAAAGGAAAGAAAGAGAAAGGCTAAAAGAAAAAGAAAAGGAAAAAAGATAAGAGGAGAAAGAAAGAAGAGAAAAGGAAACAGAATGAAAAAAGAGGAAATAAAGAGAAAGGAAAACGAAAGAAAATGTGAGAGAAAGAAAAAGGAATAGAAAAAGAGAAAAGACAAAAAGAAAATGAAAGAATCAGAAGATGAAACAAAAAATAGAACAAGAGAAAGAAAGAAAGAAAGAAAAGGACAAAATAGAGAAATAAAAAGAAAAGAGAAAGGGAAAAGATAAAATAAAAAAGAACGTGAAAGAAGGTAAAACGGAAGAAAGAGAAAAGAAAGAAAAAAAGGCAAACGAGAGAAAGATGAAGAGCTAAAGAAAGAGAAACGAAGAGAAAAAAATAAAGGAAAAGAGACACATAAAGTGAAAAGGAAAAGGAAAAGGAAAGAAAGAGAAAAGAAAGCGATAGAGAAAGAGAGAAAGAAAAGAACAAAAGAAAGAAACCTAAAGGGGAAAAGAAAAGAAAAGAAAAGAAAGAAAGAAAGAAGGAATAAGTAAATAAATTGAAGCGAAAAAAAAGGGAAAGATGTAATGTAATGATGTAATATACAGACAGATCAACGGGCTTTCTATGGGTTCAATCCTGGGACCTACATTGGCGAATATTTTTGTTGGTTTTTATGAAAATCGTTTATTTTCTGAAATTGCTAAACCCCTAATGTACCATCGATATGTTAATGACACTTTTTGCCTATTTGAAAATGTGGATTTCGAGATGAAATTCGGTCTCCAATGAATGACAAACGCAGGAATGAAATATACAAATAAATGTATTTACACAATAATATAATTGGTAATACGGTTAGTAAATCCAGAAACGCGGTTATTAGCAATAATAATATATATACACAGTCTAGTAAATCCAGTCCTCGAAGTAGGACTACCTTAGAGTCTACGTACTTGTAACTGCGACTTCTACAAGCGGTTACCTCACACTATTACTCTACCTACAACTCAATCACAATCTCAATCACTCTACTCTGACTGACTCTGGGTATTTAACGGCAGAAGTACCCGTACACACTGGTCGAGTCCACTTGTATGAAAAAGGGGTGAACCCCATTTCAGAAAATATAGCAGAAGCAAAAATTTTCTTTTCACTTCTTAATGGTATGCATCGAGCATTAAAGTACACCATAGAAATTGAAACTAGTTCCACTAAATCTTTTTTGGATGTTTTAGTAACCAAAACACCACCCGGTTACATTCCATCAATCTATCGTAAACCAACTTTTACCGGACTTTTACATTCGATGGGATGCATTTTGTCCTACCAAACGCAAAGAAAACCTTATTAATACCCTTACACATAGAGCTTTGATGATCTGCTCAGAACCCAAACTAGATGAAGAGCTGAAAACAATTACTAAGACTCTAACCAATAATGAATAGATATTATCAAGTCGTTCATGGAAGAGAAAATCTTAAATTTCTCTAAACCCAGACCGAGTAGGGCTCCTAAATGCCCTGTGTATTTGCGTTTGCCCTGGTTGGACTCAATAAGTGGCAAATTTGCCAAACAAATCAACTCGGCCATTAAAAATTGCTATTTTCCCGCCAATTTGCGTGTTGTTTTTTTCTACCAGGTTTCCTTGGGTGTCTACTCGTAAGGACGTTCTGCCTCCCCACCGTATTAATAATGTAATATACCGTTTTGGGTGTAGTGGAAGAACTACGTTATGGTTAGACGAACGGATTAACCAGCACGTACCCGGAAGAATTAGGAATGGTACGTTCCAATCTGGTGACAGTATCAGGTACACATACGGCTCTGCCATTACTGAGCACTTTATATACCAAGTTGTGCCACAAATTTCAGCATGGACTCATTTTCCATACTTAGTCATGCTCATTCTGTGTTACGCTTAAAGGTATTGAAAACAATCTATGTCAGGTCCAGGTAGCCCTCCCTCTGTAAACAGAGGGAATGTCTGTTAGGGCTTGACATGATTTCCATCTGATCTTACCACCTTTATTTTATTATTGATACTGATATATAATGGATAGGAATAGGTAGATATCAAGTAAAAGACTCACACATCCACTCACATACTTTATTAGTAACAAACACATTTGTAGCAGACAGGACTATTATCTAGGTTCAGATATTTTTTTCTTAATATTAAAACATTCTACGTTCTCATCTTATAGTAGAATTCTCGATGTGAATGTAGAGGGTGAGCCAAAAATAGGCTTACAGTTGTTTCATATTTTAGATCTAATTTATCCAAATCATGCAGCACCTCCCGATTATGCTTTGGCAGTAAGCGACAACCTTAACTAAACCTTTCCTCAGCGTTGGTTTAGAAGAAGAGGCAGCATCAAATAGCAGTTACAATCACCTGACCTAACACTGACGGATTTCTTTTTTTTCTTGGAGGGGGGTGTAATAAAGAATAAGGTTTATGAGAGAAATCCCAACACAGTGGATGAATTAAAAGAGTGCATCTCAGAAGAATTTATTGAAACTGATGCAGATTGGGATTTATGTTGTGTTGTTTGTCATAGAGTCCTGGAGAGGTTCGAAGAATGTTGCAATATTAAAAGAGGATATTTTGAGAGCTTCAGAGATTAAACTGTTCTAAAAAAATGTAAGTAAATTGTTAAACAAATGTACATAAACAGTTTTGAAAAAATATGATTGTAACAAATAAATATAAATGTAATAAAATATTTTTAAGAATTTTAAAATGATATCTACTAAATGTAAGCCTACTTTTGGCCCACCAAAAATATATATGTACTAGCTTATCGAGTAGCATTTAGGTTAGCTCCTGCGGAGGGCTCTTGATTTAGCCTTCATCACAATAGGTAGGGAGGTGTAGATGCATTAAGCAACAATAAACTACAGAAGAACTCAAAATTGATCGCTACATTGAAGTACAGTGTAACCCGGATATAAGAGAGTTGTCGGGACCAGAGAAGAAGTCTCTTATATCCGAGTTTCTCTTATATCCGGGTTTCTCTTATATACGGGTTTGGTCTATTTTGTTTACATTAACACAGGCTCTAATTTGGGGCCAGATAAAATCTCTCTTATATCCGGGTTTCTCTTATATCCGGGTCTCTTATATCATGGTTACACTGCATTGCATTAATATTTAACCAAACATTTTAAAAGTTCAATGATATTTCTTCTGTCGCCACTTAATTTAAAGACATTTTGATGTACGTAGATCCTTACTTTCCGTACAAACAATTATTTTTATTTCATGGTTGACTCTCGCTGGATTTTACAATTAATTTCGATTATTCCCAAATTTATTTCCAAGTTATAAAAATTATCGTCCAATAAATAAATAAAAAATTCCTCGCCACATACTACGTACAAAAATCGCCGAAAACAATCGCAGTAACGAAAACTTGGAAATCCAAAATTTCAGGATTGCGGGTTCGAGTCCGGCCCGAGGTACTTTATGAAGGATTTTATTTAGTAATATGTATTTATAAACAAAAAGTAAAGTATCGGAAAAATATCGTTAAGATTTAAAATTTAAGAAAGCTCTACAATATTCTTAAAGCTAAATATGTAAGTCAAGGTAAACTATGGAGGGTGATAAGTGATATAATGTAATGACTCATAAATAAAACTGAGTAAATGATATTGTTGAACATTTAATTTTCTTAAGTAACAGGTCTTGAGTTAACTGTTTTCCTTTAATTAGTAAAAAAAATGTTTATGGTCATATATATTGCCTTGGGAAAGGAGTATGTTCTTTGAGAAAGGAGCTATTTAGGAAAAATTCAGAAACTAATTTAACATTTTATCAAGAATCGATAGTTGCACTCTGTTACGGGACCTTACCCATAATAACATAATGGACTATTCCATACGTAATATTAGGTTGGTGCAAAAATAATGTCATTTTTGACGTTAAAAAGTAAAAGAAGTCTGGAGTGAAGTCCGTCAGGAGTCTGTCTGTCAGTCAGAGCGAGCGACTCAGTCAGTCGAGTCAGAGGCAGTCCGAAACAGAGTCGCGTTCAGACAATTACTACTAAACCTGATTGTTCGTACTAACACTTTCTACTTCTCTGTATATATTCCTGTTTGTAATATATCTGTGTTATTCCATATCCGTATTCGAGTTCTTCTTTATTGGTTCTACCTTGGACTATCACCGTGGTACAAGGAAAACGGACCATAACAGTGGCGACGAGCGATTCGAACTCATTCGATGAAAAAAAAAAAATTTATTTGCCACAGCATAAGTGGCGACGAAGATTCGAACTCTCACGTGAAGAACAAACAAAATCATCTCTCGTCAACATAACAAGTGACGACGAAGAAACCCCTAAAAAGAAAATTTACTGAACCTTTGGAAATAGATCCAAAGAAAAAAAGATATTAAAAACCCCTGCTACACAAATTTTTGGAAGTGGGGTTATGGGACCTTACCCATAATAACATAATGGACTATTCCATACGTCATAAATACTGCGCCTCAAGAGGAAGCAGGGAGTTCCGTCTGAAGTCTGGAGTGAAGTCCGTCAGGAGTCTGTCAGTCAGTCAGAGCGAGCGAGTCAGTCAGTCGAGTCAGAGGCAGTCCGAAACAGAGTCGTGTTCAGACAATTACTACTAAACCTGATTGTTTATACTAACGCTTTCTATTTCTCTGTATATATTCCTGTTTGTAATATATCTGTGTTATTCCATATCCGTATTCGAGTTCTTCTTTATTGGTTCTACCTTGAACTATCACCGTGGTACAAGGAACCGGACCATAACACACTCTCAAGAACTTTATGTCCAAATAAGATATTTTCAAGAATTTTTGAGCATTCTTTGATTTAAAGCGGGTAACTGAATTTAAGAGAAGGAAATGAGAGTTTTGAAGATGACCCAATGTTTAGACGTCCCGCAAGTGCCACCACCAAGGAAAACATTGAGGGGTGTTTCCATTACATGGATTGTCTCTGCCTGAAAGTGGTGAACCCAACACTCATCCTGGATTAGAAAACGTTCAAGGAAATCAACTGGATCTCCCTCAAACAATTTTAGATTCTATAAACAGTGCAAAAGTGAAGCAGCTGGATTTAGGAGAGGAGCGGAAGGGAGAGTCCTGAAGATGACCTAAGGTATGGACGTCCTGTGAATGCCACCGCCGAGGAAAACATTGTGTTCACTCCATGATAATGGATGACAGGCGATTGATTATAAATCAAATAGCCAAAGCTATTAACATATCCCATGAGAGAGTTGTGAATATTCTGCATAATGAACTTGGCATGACCAAGGTTTCTGCTAGGTGGATGCCAGGCTGCTCATATCACGGAAAGATCTAATATTGTTTGAGTCAGATTTAGTTGGTTTCCTTGAGAGTTTCCTAACCCAAGATGAGTGTTGGGTTCATCACTTTGAGGCAGAGACAGAGAGACAATCCATCCAGTGGAAACATCCCTCTTCATATGTCCCAAAGAAGGTCAATTTTCTTTCATCTGCGTGGAAAGTGATGGTCCCTGTTTAGATGCAAAAAGCATTGTGTTTAGTGACCATTTTCAAAATGGCCACATCATTAATGGAGAGTACTTTGATAAACACCCAGAAAAACTTGTCCTGTCTCATCAGGAGAATGCTCCAGTGCACAAGCTCTTGGGTTCATTGACTATGACTTTGAACTGATTGATCACCAATCTCATTCTCTTAGTATATATATATATATATATATATATATATATATATATATATATATATATATTATTAATATCAGTATTCCATGACGATCCGCGTAGGTGAAACCTTGGTAGGTTTATCTGGCTCTTTAGGTTTAATTAGGTTTGCACTACTTAGCGTATTGAGCACTTTACTTAGTTATTTTACTGACTCATATCGGTTTTTTTTTCTTTGGACTCTGAACGTGGATGCTAGATGATTGTGTTCGGTTGACGGACATGTTCTCTGTTCTGTCTGTTATTGTACCTTTTTCCCCCTTGGGTATTGGTCTGTTTATTTACATATCAAAGTACCAAAGGTTTTCCGGACGAGTATAATTTCTTATATTTATAAGATCATTACTATTATACACACACACACATATATATATTTTAATTTCAATAAAGGTGCAATTAATTTACAAATTCATGAATTATTCCTACATAAAACAAATACAAAGGTTAATGATTAAATGGCGAGAAATCCATCTTCGCGAACAATTCAATAATATACATAAACCCCGAATCTGTTTATGAATGAAAAGATCCTGTTTTATAAATTTCCGTTGCATTAGATCTTTTTATTTTACAAGCTTTCGTCTGTTCCTACAGACATCCTCAGGTATGAAATAGACTGTGTTCTTGTTTTTACTCTCAGTAATAAGTGGACAAACGAAAACAAGGTTGTAATCCGAAAAATGCTATGAGAAATGTGTGTTATTGTTTTGGAACGTGCAGTCGCAACGCTGAGTTTGAATTTAAATTTCAAGGTTAAGGTTCTGCGTTTATGTACAAATGTAGTGAGAAGAGAATTCTTTTTTACTGGTAAATTTTCCGTCAAAGTGGCATGAACTATATTGTTCAATAATTACAGTAATGTCGCACTTATTATTAAACTTATTATTTGTATATATATATATATATATATATATATATATATATATATATATCAGTTGTACCTTGACGATTCATTTAGGTGAAACCTAGGTAGATTTACCTGGCTCTTTAGGTTTATATATATATATATATATATATATATATATATATATATATATATATATATATATATATATGTTTTTATTAGGTTTGCTCTACTTCGTGTATTGAGCCCTTTACGTAGTTACTTTACTCGTTTTGGAGATTTTTTCTTTGGACTCTGAGCTTGAATTCTGGACGATTGTTTTCGTCTCAGTTTCATGTTCTTAGATCTTTCTTTTTTTATTCCTCATTTTTCACTGGGTACTGGTTTGTTCAACTACAAGCCGAAATACCTAATGTTTTTCCAAGCGAGTACCACTATATATATATATATATATATATATATATATATATATATATATATACACATGGGGCGCTGCCTATCCCTGATATGATAGGTCTTATTGGTATGCTCGGTTTATGTGTTTTTGGTAATCCGTATAATGTGGGTGTTTTTGGATGGTATCCAATAATTTTTATCCAGAAATCTTCATTTTAGTAGCATTTTAATGTCGATCTGTGAAAAAGTAAATGAAAATAAAGTTATAAAAGAAACAGAAAAATTCACAAGTGACATCAAAAAGCTACTAAAAAATGAAGACTTCTGGATAAAACTTACTGAATAGCATCCCAAAACACCGACATCATACGGATTGCCAAAAACACAGAAACCGAACATATATATATATATATATATATATATATATATATATATATATATATAAAGAAAGAACAGTAAGATATATAATCCGATGTTCTTATAGATATTTTTATTTTTACAAAATAGTGCTTAGAACTGTGTAGCGAAAAAAAAAAACATATTTTAAATCAATTAATTTATAATATATATATATATATATATATATATATATATATATTTATATATATATATTAGGTTGGTGCAAAAATAATGACGTAATAATGTCGCTTTTTGACGTAACGTCAAAAAACGACATTATTACGTCATTAGTTTTGCACCAACCTAATATATATATATATATATATATATATATATATATATACTTGCGTCGAAGCAAAGCTTAAGATAGAAATTTAAATTTAAAAAAAAGTATGAATATGAGGATTATTTCCCCTCCAATTCATATAAACTACCACTTATCGTAACCCTCTGTATTAATATATTCAATATATTGCCCTATGGAACAAACTCCTTAAAGTATACTTCTCCAATCACTACAATCTTACCCTGTTCAAGTTTAGAGTCAATAGTTATCTTCCCCTCCTATCCATATAAACTAACCCTTATCGTTACCCTCTACCTTGAGTAGCCCCCGGGCCTTGTACAATGTGAACCTTACTGTAAAAAAAAAAGATATTAATATATACAAAATTCATATAAAGTAAAACGGTCACGTCATCAATGGAGAGTGCTTTACTAAACACCCAGAAAAACAGATGAAAGGGATCTTGTCTCATCAGGACAATGGTCCAGCGAACAAGCACTTGGATTCAATGACTATGACTTTGAACTGATTGATCAATAACCTCATTCTATTACTTTAACTACCATCTGTTCTCCAACATAAAAAAACAGCTGGCTTGGAACCAGTATCGATGACTTTTTCAGCAACAGGATGATCAGTTTTCTCTGAACAGTCAGATGTCTGTTTGCCTGGAATTAAACAATTCGATTATTAATAAGAAGAGTTGAAATTAATGCATGCAAGATTATACAACTATAGCAACACCCTATCATATCACCTATGAACTTTTCAGTAAACTCTTGTGCGCCTTTTAATTTTAGGCATAAACATGGGGAGGGTGGCTTCTATAATATACACTTCTAAGGGCTTGCGACCATATTACGTTAAAACGGTTCCCGCAAGATCACTGAAGTTAAGCAACGTCGAATGTGTTCTGTACCTAGATGAGTGACCGCTTGGTAATACCAGGTACTGTAAGCTTCGACGTGCGGGTGGTGTAATGGATAATGGCTCAGAATTGTTAATCAGAGAGCCGAGTTCCAATCCCAGTTGGGTTCGTTATATTCACTTACGCGCAAATATCCCCGGGAAATGTATGAATCTACCTCTTCTCCCTAGATATGGATTAATTAGTAAGAGTTATATCAGTAAATCATTATTATCTAAAAAAGAAAAGATTCCTGGTTTTAAATAACCCGCAAAAAGTTGATAAGCCTGTAGAAAAGGAATCGATCACCTTTTTCAATTTTAGGTTTAATATATGGCGAAACGTTGTTTAATATTTAGTTCCAGTGTATACTATACAAAATACACTTAGAAATGTATAACCAATATTGAAATCTATTTAAACCTCATATGGACAGGTGCTCCTGCTGTTCATTTTGGCATTCTTGATAAAATCCAACGAAGAATCAGCAATATCCTTACGTCCCGGCTTCAGTCACTTTCCCACCGCCGTAAGGTTGCTTCTCTGTGTCTTTTCTATAAATACTTTTATGGTAATGGTTTGCAAGAACTCTTCGTTGTTGTTACTAGGTATTATAAATTTAAAAGCAGTACTAGATTGGGGGTACGGTCTCGTTTATTCACAGTTGAATTGGTTAATGCTTTTCCACCACGTTCGTCAATCGTTATCTACTGTCCTCTTGATTACTCTTCTATTGTGTTCCTTTTCTCTTTTTTCTTATTCTTTCACGCTAAGTAACCCTGTCTTAGTCAGTGGCGATTCTGAAACTCTGAAAGTTGGGTGGGGACATTTGGGGGCCGAGATTTTTCTGTGGAGAACGCGGGCAAATTCAAGCGGCGTCTTTATTTTCATACTACACTACTATCGTATACACAACTTAGGGATTAGTTTTAGTATAAGTATGTTACCTCACTAAATTAAACGGAATAACTTTTCATTCATAGTAGTGGGGTTCTCATCTATTCTTGCCATCTTTTCCGCTCTCAAGCTGTTGGACCACAAGAGAGGTTAACTTCAAAACAAAATCGAAGGGTTAATACTAACGTCAATACTAGCAGAACAGTGTAATTTCGTTAGCTCTGATTTTTTTCCTCTACAAAACTTAGAAAAGTGGGGGGGTGCAACCGAGGGGCCAGCCAAAATTATGAAGGGAGTACTGCACCCTCCTGGTCTTAGTGGCTCTACTATTTTGCTTGGGTGAATTGATTTTTAAATTAAATGCATTTTTATTTTATTTTCTCGTGGTGCAAACCGTTACACTTTGGGTGATCGACATAACTGGCTTTTTGCACCGTTTCTACATTTGACAGTTTGACGAACAAAGCTACTTTGAGTAGGTATTTTTTTGGTATGCTATATAAATGTCAGGCTTTAAGAAGAGCATTTTTCATTGCCACGTTAAAAGATATAATTGCCTTCTTTTCTCATGACCCATTTTCTGTCACCGGGACATTTAACTACTTTGGTAGATTTTAATTAGACATGTTAAAGAAGCCGACGATTTTAAAAAAATGGATAAATCTCAACAATGCTCTATAAACTCGCTCGTTAAATAGATCCTGACGAAACCGTTCCAATACTACTCAGCCGCTTACTTTTAAAATTCAGTATGGCCATTGTTAGCTCCTGGAGAAAAACAAAACAAAAAAAGCCCAAAATGCAAACAAAACAACAGTTGCTTTTATTTCTTACGAAAGGATCAATTTTCTGCAACCTTGACGTGAAAAAACGCTTACATTTTTTCATTTTTTTTTTTTAAACTGCGCACCAGACGTATGCCACACCTCTTCTTGGTCTTCTTTACATTTTTGCACGCAAAACAAAGTGTACTTGATGACCAACCGTGTCCGACCGTAAACAGTTCGGTAAAATACGATCTCCTTACTTCATATTTATAGTTGAAGAAAAAGCTTTCCGATTATGCGGACAGCGTAAGGGTTATCGACGCGGAAAGTCGAATCGTGTTCAACTTCCGAAATAAAATGGGAGTAGATAGGTTCGCCAATCGTCCAGTTCACACTCCTCCCCTGTCTTTTGAACAGGAGTAGAGCTTTATCCCTTGTTTTCTGTTTAGGATTGGGTTTCCGGATCCTTCTAAAGTCTAAATCAACTTATAACATCTCCATCCAGATTTAATTATTAATTTTTCTCAATAGGAGTAGATTTCACTTATCGTCCGGTTCACACTCCTCCCCTGTCTTTTGAACAGGAGTAGAGTTTTATCCCATGTTTCCTGTTTAGGTTTGGATTTCCGGTTCCTTGTAAAGTCTAATTCAACTTCTAACATCTCCATCCAGACTATGACATTTATCTACTAATTTTTCTCAATAGGAGTAGATTTCGCTTATCGTCCGGTTCACACTCCTCCCCTGTTTTTTGAGCAGGAGTAGAGTTTTATCCCATGTTTCCTGTTTAGGTTTGGATTTCCGGTTCCTTCTAAAGTCTAAATCAACTTATAACATCTCCATCCAGATTTAATTATTAATTTTTCTCAGTAGGAGTAGATTTCACTCTTCGTCCGGTTCATACTCCTCCCCTGTTTTTTGAACAGGAGTAGAGGTTTATCCCATGTTTCCTGTTTAGGTTTGGATTTCCGGTTCCTTCTAAAGTCTAATTCAACTCTATACATTTAACATCTTCTGCCAAACTCTGACAGGTGTAGAACAGGTGGATATTTGTATCCTTTGTTTCCAGTTTAGGATTGGGTTTCCGCTTCCTTCTAAAGTCTTTTCATTCTCTTTCACTCACAGTAGCTGCCCGCATCTTAGTGGCATTATCGCCTTTCATGGTGTGAAATGATAAAAAAGTGGTAATCCAAAGTCGTAAGCAAAAAGATTAGCCCCCAAATGCAAATTACAAATTGGGGATACAAAAATCAAACAAGTACAAAACAGAGGACGGGAAGTGGAACACTGAAATCCGAAAACGGACTAAAATAGTCCAAGTTGCCTTCCAAAAGCTACGCAGTGTACTAAGAGACAGAGAAACTTCGTTAGAAATAAAGAAAGAAGTACGCGATATCTGTCCTCCTATATGGTAGTGAATGTTGGGCAATCCCCTCAATGATGAAGAAGAGACTTGAAGCAGTAGAAATGTGGTTCTACAGAAGGATGCTGAAGATATCATGGACAAAATATGTAATCAGCGACAAGGATTTAGAGGAACGGGAAACAAAAAGGAAACTTATACTTAACATCCGGACGAGACCATTGAGGTTTTAAGGGCACATAATGACGAAGGAAAGTTTGGAAAATCTGATCCTCACAGGACAGATTGAGGGCAAGAGGAACAGAGGAAAGTAACGCTTAACATACATGATGAGCTTAAGTAAATGGATGGCGGAACAGAGAGACAAAATTTATGAAGAGTTATAAAAGACAAGAAGTCGTAGTGAGCTATGACCGCGTAAGGCATATAAAGAAGACTTGTTTGTACACAAGGCTGAACGAACTGGCGAAGTTGGTTATACATGTTGGCTATTTTTAAGCGTAGCTTAGATGTGGTACAAGGCCAAATGACTACTCAGTCGTAATTGATCTAACGAGACAAGCTTGCTAACCATTACGCCACATCGAAGTGCTCTGGTGATTTTCTAAGAGTAACTTAGATGTGGCACAAGGCCAAATATATGGGGCACCCAATAAAGATCGAACTGACTACTCAGTCGTAATTGATCTAACGAAACAAGCTTGCTAACCATTACGCCACATCGAAGTGCTCTGGTGATTTTCTAAGAGAGATGTGGCACAAGGCCAAATGTATGGGGCACCCAATAAGGATCGAACTGACTACTCAGTCGTAATTGATTTAATGAGACAAGCTTGCTAACCATTACAACACATCGAAGTTCTCTTGTGATTTTCTAAGCGAAGCTTAGATTTGGCACAGGGCCGAAAGTATCGAGCACCCAGTGAGAGTCAAACTCACTGTTTAGTCGTAATTTATTTTTGCAAGTAATGATCTTAAATTGCTACCGACTTGAATTTGATCCTCACTGGGTGCCTTAATGAACCAAACAATTTTTAATAAATATTCATTGATCAAGACCGATTACTCTGTGTAACACGATTTTTGTTCGTGGGTAGCAACTGTTATTTTATATTTGCTCAGGTCTAGAAATTATGGAAATAGATGTGGCACAAGGCCAAATATATGGGGCACCCAATAAAGATCGAACTGACTACTCAGTCGTAAATGATCTAACGAAACAAGCTTGCTAACCATTACGCCACATCGAAGTGCTCTGGTGATTTTCTAAGAGAGATGTGGCACAAGGCCAAATGTATGGGGCACCCAATAAGGATCGAACTGACTACTCAGTCGTAATTGATTTAATGAGACAAGCTTGCTAACCATTACAACACATCGAAGTTCTCTTGTGATTTTCTAAGCGAAGCTTAGATTTGGCACAGGGCCGAAAGTATCGAGCACCCAGTGAGAGTCAAACTCACTGTTTAGTCGTAATTTATTTTTGCAAGTAATGATCTTAAATTGCTACCGACTTGAATTTGATCCTCACTGGGTGCCTTAATGAACCAAACAATTTTTAATAAATATTCATTGATCAAGACCGATTACTCTGTGTAACACGATTTTTGTTCGTGGGTAGCAACTGTTATTTTATATTTGCTCAGGTCTAGAAATTATGGAAAATTACTAATATATCCTTGAAACTTTGCTTTTGCAACTAACAAATAACTATCATGCTCTAACTCAGTGTCACTCAAAGTGGTATTCCGCAGACCGGTGCTAGTACTCGAACCATCACCTACCAGGCTTATTTTATTATTTTTTTATGTCTTGATAGTGAATTATTTTTTGCAAAATAAATAGAAGATAAAAAATAGTCAACATTTATTATATTCATTATACAGGGGTTGGACAAAATAATTGGAACCCTTGTTAAATTCAAAGAAAATGTATTTAATATGGAGTTGGTCCTCCTTTAGCCTCACAGACAGCTTTAATACGTCTAGGAATGGAATCATACAGCTTCCTGACCTCATCCAGAGGAATTTTCAGTCATTCTTCCATTAAAACCTTCTCCAGCTCTTTACGACACGACGGAGGAGGATAGCGGCTCCTAACTTGTTGCTCCAAAATGCACCACAAATGTTCAATAATATTGATATCTTGAGATTGGGGAGGCCACTCCATGTGTTCTAGCTCACTTTCATGTTCTTCATACCAATTCTTAATCACTCGAGCGGTATGTATTGAAGCATTATCGTCTTGGAAGATACAGTCACCATCAGGGAATAAAGTCTTGACCATTGGATGAACATGATCTCCCAAAATGTTCAGGTAATCTTTGCTGTTGATTCTACCATGCAGGGCAACTATTGGACTGGGGCATTTCCATGATATGGCGGCCCAAACTATCACCAATTCACCTCCATGCTTCACTGTTGGAAGAAGGCAGTCAGGGTTGTAAGCTTCTTTGGGCTGCCTTCAAACATAAACTCGCTTTGAAGTTGGGAAAAGAGAAAAAACTGGAATTGTTTGAGAATATGACTTGCTTCCATTGGTCTGCAGACAGGCATTGGGATCTCGGCACCACTTCAACTTCTTTTGAATGTTGCGAGTGGGGAGAAGAGTTTTCCTCACAGCGACTCTTCCATGATATGCAGCCTTATGGAGCTCACGGGGAACAGTTTTAGTAGAAACTGAACTATTCAGATGGTTATTCAACACAGCAGTCACTTTGGCCGCATTTGTCCGATGATTTTTTGCCACATTGCGTTTCAATGCGCGTCAGTCCCTGTCAGTAAGTTTGCAAGTCCGGCCCGAATTGCTACGGTTGCTAGAGGTCTTTCCCTGTTTCTCGAATTGCATCAGAGTTCTTGATATGGTAGCTCTTGAAAAACCAAACAGTTCAGCATCCTTAGTGATCGAGGCTCCTGCCATGCGAGCTCCAACAATTTGCTCTTTTTCGAACTCGGAGAGGACACACATTTAGCTAAAATTTTATTAAATTCTAAAAATAAATAAGACAAAGATAAATAAATGTATTTACAATAAATATAACCTGCAATTTCGAAGTTTTAGTTAAACTTCTTAATATAATAGGTCTTTGAAATATAGGAGTGGATTTTGAAACTGTTCCAATTATTTTGTCCAACCCCTGTATATATCGTTCGCGGTATAAATTAATATTACCATGAAATATTACAGGTACGTAACACATTGAGAAAAAAAATGCCTGTCGGCCATGTCAGTTAGTTTGAGAAGCGCTGAACTAATCGATAGTGTAATAGCTTCCTGTTCTCGGGGAGATGTATCAAGAGTCCGAGCGGATGCCTGAGACTGCTAATAGTATCGAACTGCATATATACTCTTTTTTTGTCTATAAATATCTATGAAAAATTTTAATTTACAAATAACGTACAAGATATTAACAATAATATTTAATATAAAAATAGGACAGCTAATGTTGTGTGTGCATCTGCATTTATGACTGCTTTTCTTATGTTATAAACACTAGTCCAACTCAAAGTGATGGTCTACGGACCAGTGTCCATACGCAAACCATCGGTTACTGGTACGCAGCCATTGTCCAGGCCATGATAAAGAGTCATTTGAAGCTACTTTTTTTTTTTTATTACTTTTTATGTTTTGATATTGAATTATTTTTTTTGCAAAATAAATAAAAGATAAAAAATAGCCAACTTTTATTATATTCATTATATATATCGTTCCCGGTATAAATTAATATTGCCACGAAATATTACAGGTACGTGACAGATTGAGAAAAAATATGCCAGTCAGCCATATCAGATAATTTGAGAAGCACTGAACTGACTTCTGAACCAGAAAAGGAAAAGGACATACCCAAGAGATGCTGAGAACTTTGTTAGAATGAAAATAAATAGATAAACAAATGAAGATAGATTTATTTTATTCTCATTCTTTTATTCTCTTCATTCGTTTTTTTTATTCTTATGAACTTTCTTTTTATTCTGGTATCACTGTCATGGATAGCAGTTCGGATTGAGGAATCGAAGAGCCGAGTTCAAATTCCAGTCGAATCCATTACATTCACTTAGGTGTTAATACCCTTGGGAGCCGCTATCCATTACTCCACTGTGCATTATTATATTATAATATTATTATTATTATTATTATTATTATTATTATTATTATTATTATTATTATTATATTAATATTATATTATTATTATTAATATTATATAATTATTGTATATAAATATTATATTATTAATATTATATATTATTATTATATTAATATTATTATATTATTATTAAATTATATTATTTTTATGTTATATTATTAATATTATTATATTACATTAATATTATATTATTATAATTATATTTTATTATATTATTATTAATATTATATAAATATTATATATAAATCTTACTTATTATAAAACGCAGATTGTGTGTGTGTGTGTCTGTACGTTTATATATTGGATCGGATTTCCTACATTTTTCAACCGATTTCAACAAAACTTCACAGGACTACGTAAAATTACCTTACGGCGGTTCTGACAGCGCCCAAAATTGAAAAAACACAATTGTTTTTGCACGAAATCAATTTGAAAACACGATAAAACACGATTCTGTTGCCAGAATGAAAGTGGGACAACTCATATCGAGTTATACTTATTATAAAACCCAGGTTGTTTGTGTGTGTTCGTTTATATATGGGATCGGATTTCCTACATTTTTCAATCGATTTTAACAAAACTTCACTTTTTTTTTTGGCAGGTAGTGTTTCTTATTGTCTTGCACACTTTTTTCTCTATTTTTACATTCAGAATGCTTTAAAAATTCCATTTACAAGACAATTGTTTATAATAAAATTCTATTCAATCGGTAGACTCATAACGATTGAAAACAATGTTTTTGTTTGAGTTTGGGTTTGACCAATTCGTAACCCCCCCCCAAAAAAAAAACTAATTAAGACATGCGTGTCCGTCAACCTTAAACAATAATCTTTGTCAATTTTATTTTTCAGTCTTTATGATGGTCGATACTTGATCTATCTCTTACTGTTACATCCCCGGGCAACGCCGGGATCTACTGCTAGTATTATATAAATATTATATATAAATATTAAGGTTAAAGAATTGTTGCTCAAATATGAAGATTTTGTTGTATGTCAATACTTCCGATAATCTCCTTTTTAATATTCTCATTTCTAGTATTTGATGTCGATTTTCATCTTTAATGGGCTGTTCTATTTTTCCGCGCTATTTGAACAACATCGTTTGTGGCAATCAGTTATTTCCCACCCTACAACGCTTTTCCCACGGTCGAAGCGTTGCAAGCCTCTCACTGCTCTATCGCTATTTCCATGGAAAGTGCTCAGACGAGCTACATTTCTTAGTTCCACCACTTCTAACCTTCACGGCTAAGACCCATCATGCCACGAACATTGTAGCAAATCACCCTCGATCCCTTTCTATTCCGTTGGTGAGATGCAAGTTTCGTTTGAGCAGCTTCTTCCTACGAACCGCTGTTTTATAGAACCAACTCCCAAGAGGATGCTTCCCCTATCACTACAATCTTAACCTGTTCGAGCCTAGGGTTAACCGTTATCTCATCACATATCCACATAATCTGTGCCGCTTATTCTGTAACCCTCTACCTAGAGTGGCACTTCCGCCTTGTACAGGGTGAAAACTGTTGTAAAAAGAAAACATTTCTGAGATGAGTGAGGAAGTTTTTGTAAAATAATGGGATCTATTAAGAATTTGAAACGATTTTGGTACCTCTCTATATATAAAACAGAGGATATCTGTCTGTGTGATACCATTTCACTCAAAATCCATCAAACTGATTTTGATCAAACTTGACACATAAATTGTACAATGTAAGAGATAGGTTCTTGGCGTAAAAATCGATAATCTAAAAAAAAAAAATAAAGCCAATCAAAAATAGATAAATTAAACTTTTTCCTCCGATTTCGCTCAAACTCGGTATGTAGGTTACTTACACCACGACGAGCCCAGCGATACCTCATTTTTATTTATACGCCGCTGCGTTTAGCGAAAAATCGATTTCAACTCAAATCGACTTCAACACAAATTTTAAACTAAAAGCTCCCTCAATTTTTAAGGAATTTAACACGAACTTCACTCAATTGTAGCCAACAATAAGTTGGTTGTTTAACAGTCATTTAACTTGATAATTGAGTCCATCCATATAGTGAAAATCCGCGTAAATGGCGAAAAATGGCGATTTTTACTGGTTTTTTTCTTTTTTTTTTCGTTGATCTTTCAACCAATTTTCATGAAACATAACAATTGCTTTATAAATGTATCCTCTTTTATATCCCTGGCAGCACACTGAAAAATTGAATTTCAAAAACTCCAAAATAATTGTTACCTGAAGTGGGTCTTCATGTTGTCTGTTTTACTCCTTCATGTCCTCGACTAAATTTGATTGAATAAATACAGACTACTTCTGTTATATCAGTAACTGCATTAATTGAAGATGTTTTTAATGAAAGTACTTTAAAGTAATTGAAGAAGATAGACTCTGTTATGTCTAAACATGATGCTGTTTTTGCTCCATTCTAACTGAACGTTTTTCGACCAGCTGACTATGGCTGCTAGTATATACTAAAATGACAATGTTTATTAATTGGTCCTTCAAGAGATCTATTGTGTTTTTGTTAATCATCTCTCCCCAAGCAAGGTGATAGACCCCACTAAGATGCAAGGTGTTACTAAAAAATGAAGGAAACAGACGACAATAAAAGAACGGGAATTTAAAAGTCAGAAGATTATAGTGGCGTGTAGTTTAGGGGTTAAAATGAATAGTTGATTAATCCACGCCAAGAAGATTAATGAAAGATGAGAATAACGAGGGGACAGACGAGTAATGTTAGCAAAACAGGACAAGGAATTTATTCACGAATTTACACACTTGAATTACTGTGAGTAGCTCACGTCAGGAAAATAAATGAAAATTCTTAAAGTTCGTCGTTTTAACGTATTTCATGAAGAGGGAATGTCTATACAACAGATTAAATGGTCTGCCACGAAATAATATGAACAAAGGTTTAAGGCAAAGGTAAAAAAAAAAAATTAGTTGCTCAACAAAGGAATATATGGTTTGCAAACGTTCAAAAGTAGACGAAGAGAGATAGTTTGAAATACTTAGCTTTCTTGAAATTATGAAAAATTATTTGAATTGCCATGTTAGAGGTCGGTATACTGGTCGCAAAGAACTGAAACGAAACCTTTCACATGACTTCAAACACTCTTCTCTCATTAATTTAATTTTTATCCACATTTTATAACAAAAGGAATTTCACGTAGGCTCTATACTTTCTTTCTTTTTTTTTTCTTGGCTGGGCGGTTAATTTGTGTAAAGACAAGGTTTTCATTGATCCAAAACAATTTCACATAGACTCGTGAATTCCTTTTTTCTTCTCAGCTCACTGGTCAACTTCTGTGAAGACAAAGTTTTCATTAGTCCGAAACAATTTCACATAGACTCGTGAATTCCTTTTTTCTTCTCAGCTCACCGGTCAACTTCTGTGAAGACAAGGTTTTCATTGGTCTGAAACAATTTCACATAGGCTCGTGAATTTCTTTTTTCTTCTCAGCTCACTGGTCAACTTCTGTAAAGACAAGGTTTTCATTGTTCCAAAGCAAATTTCACCAGACCAGATGTGGCAGTGATATTCAATGTGCAAGACAAATATGTAAGATAGATTCTGGCGAGAAAAATGGTGCCGCGGGGCATTTAAGATTAAGGCTCTCCCTTCGAGCGTCCTGGGTATGACGATAAACTACATTCGTGTCCTAGGTATCCAACAGCAAAATCAGGAGGTTTTGAGGAGCGTGGAACAACCTTTTAATTGCTAGTGTTCCCAGGTCCACTCTGACATAGGGTGGTAGCACCTGTTAGAGTCCAAGTTATGTGCAAGTGTTTAACCCCTAAACTGGGGTCAAAACAATATGAAAGTGTAAAAATAGGTTTTAATACAGCGATACTTTTTTGTAAAAAATTATTACTAGGAATGAATTTTTGCAAAAAAAAATATTATCAGCAATACATTTTTAAAGGAAAAAAAAAATATTACCAGCAATACATTTTTGAAGAAAATAAATATTACCAGCAATACATTTTTGAAGGAAAAAAATGTCACTTGCAATACAGTTTTCGAGGAAAAAATATTAAAGCAATACATTTTTGAAGGAAAATATATTACCAGCAATACATTTTTGAAAGAAACAATATTACCAGTAATACATTTTTGAGGAAAACTATTACCAGCAATACATTTAAAAAAAAAAAATATTACCGGCAATACATTTTGGGAAAAATATATTACCAGCAATGCATTTTGGGAAAAATATATTACCATCAATGCAATTTTCAAAAAAAAAAAAAATCACCAGCAATAAATTCTTGAAGGAAAAATATTACCAGCAATATACTTTTGAAGGTAAAAAATATTACCAGTAATACATTTTTGAAGGTAAAAAATATTACCAGCAATACATTTTTGAAGGTAAAAAATATTACCAGCAATACATTTTTGAAGGTAAAAACTATTACCAGCAATACATTTTTGAAGGTAAAAAATATTACCAGCAATACATTTTTGAAAAAAAAATATTACCGGCAATACATTTTTGAAGGAAATAAAATATTACCAACAATACATTTTTGAGGAAAAATATTACCAGCAATACATTTTTGGAAAAATTATTATCAGCAATAAAAATCTTGTCGCCATTGAGATTGATATGCCGTAAAACAAATTCAACCATCTCCCTTCCAGATAAAGTTTATTTGAAGGCCGAAAAACACAGCTTTCGAAAACGTGACAATACTAAAAGTAAAATGTTGAACAGACAGGTCTGAACATATTTATATTTAGGAAATAAATATCAGTGACTTTCTTCCTTTCATTTTTTTCAGACATTATATGTTTGCCTTCCAACCCTACGGTGGTATGTTCAGAGGGTATCAAGCTTCACACTGGGAGTGTCTGAAGAACGAAATGATTAGACAGTTATGGAAGTAGTTGCTAGGTATGATAACTTGAAGGAAGTGTCACCTTCCGTCCGAAATAAAGACTGTATTGTCAAAGGACAAACCATGGGGGAAAAAGGAACAATTGCAGGTATCACACCTGAGAAGGTGCTTTCTCAAATGCAAACAAAACACTTGAGAAGTGTGGACGTGTGTGTGATGTGTTGGGTGGGGCAAAAAAATATTCGCAGCAACATATCTGTCCTAATTTCGTCTTCAGTCACTTTCTCATTGCTGTAATAATTCAGTAAAAAAAATGGCTAAAACAATAAAAAATACCTTGAAAATATTTGTGTTATTATTAAGGGGCATTTTTTAAAAATTGAAACCAATGGTTGAAAGACGGATAAAGGTTGTAGAATATCAAAGAGGCTAATATTAACACGTATAATAATAAAAAATAGTCATTTATTCAGTGTCATAGGATAATGAGTTAATTAAATATATGTTTTCTATACCGATCGTCTTTTGAATTTATTTATATATAAAAATTTATATTGCATTTAGTTTATGTGTTTGGAATTTCAAACTGAACCCTTTATTTCGTCCACCGAGGTAAATTGTTCTAGTTCTACATGCCATACCTCTTCCGGATGTCACTAAAGAAAAGCAAAACAACAAAATTGCAATATGAGCTCTGGTGAAAAAATGTACTGATATATATATATATATATATATATATATATATATATATATATATATATATAAATTCATGAATCATTCATACAAAAAACAAATATAGAGGTTAATGATTTAAATGGCGAGAATACATCGTCGCAAAAAATCTAAATAAGATACATCAACCCAGAACCTGTATATGAATGATATGATCCCCGTTTATAAATTCCAGTTGCATAAGGTCTTTTTAATTTTACAGGCTTTCGTCTCTCTCTCTCTCTCTCTCTCTCTATATATATATATATATATATATATGCAACAAACATATTCTTTTTTAATCATTTCACCCCAAGCAAGTTGGGAGTGCCGCTAACACGCAAGGGGTTAGAGAGAGTAGAGAACCAGAGTAAAGAGGCGTTTTGAGGAAGAGGATAAAGAGAAGGGCGGGGAACAAGATCAAGGAATCAGAAGATGTCGATTGACATTACACTTGAATATTTGAAGATTATAGTCATCAGGCAAGCAAGTAAGAGGAAAAGAATTCCTCAGACGGAAAAGTGCGAGAGAAGAAGCTGTTTTAGTAGAAGAGACGACTACATTTAACCGTTTCGACAGTGAAAGTGTGGGACCGAGATGCCAACCTAGTAGCACGCTTAAATTCATGCAGTCTGGGAACCAGAGGGAGCAACTCATCGGAAGAGTTACCGTGAAAATCTTTATTTAAGAGACGGAGGGAAACCAGAGCACGTCTGCGATAAAGTGACTGTAGACTAGGTGCCAGATCAGGACCTATCACATTGCATATCCGTGTCTGGATTTTGTCGAGGAACTCGAGACGTACAGCGGGAGGCACCAGGCCATATATCACAGCAATATCCCATGCAAAGACGGATATATATATATATATATATATATATATATATATATATATATATATATATATATATATACTTTATTATGGGATATTACATTCAAACATGTAAAACTGCTACATAAATGCATTGATGTTCCGATGCATATCATCGCATTTTATTTCCATTATCGATGAGACTTGCATTACATATGATGGATTCAAGCTCTATTACACAACATTTAAAGGAACTTTCTTGTCCACGTTCACAATTTAGAGAAATATTAATTGACAATACAAGTATACTCCGCCATGAAAATAAGAATATCATCAAATTCTTTAAGCTCTCTATATAAGAAAAATACAACCAACTCTAAATAAGATTAATTATGAGAAAATCAATAATATTTTAAAATAATATATAACAGCAAGGATTTAAAATGCCTAAATTGTAATTTTAAAAAATTAAAATTATTAAAAAGTTTTTACAAATATAAAGTAAGTTACCTCCCTTAGATAATGTTAATTTTTTAAATTAACAGAGCGCGTTTCATGTCCATTTACAAAAAACTATCAATTTACATTCATTTTTTGTCTTAGCAATTCACTCCGGCAGATGATCTTGGATGAGTTTGAAAGTACTCGGAAAAATATAAGGAATGAGAAAAACTACGGCGCCTTTCTTAATGAGTTTAATAACAACATTATAAAATGATCTGTGAATTCGAGAGGATTAAAATAAAAATAAACGGACATAATATGTGTAGATTATTCAATCAAACATATATATTCCTCAGATTGAGGAATCGGAGAGCAGAGTTCGAATTCCAGTCGAATCCATTACATTCACTTACGTGCTATACCTTTGAGAAAGGTATTATGGGTAAATAGTAAGATAGACCGGGTTGTACAGCTTTGGATGCCAAGTGGTCTATTGCAGAAAGAAATTGCAACCTACTGCGGGGAAAAAAAGGCAAAATAAAAAATAAACCAAAGATAGGATACTCATTAATAAATCCAGAAGGCAATCCCAGACATATTGTACATTATACGCGGTCTGATCAAAAAGTATCGGGACTGTTGCTATGATAAACGAGCTAATGTATGCAGAGTGTAGCCGCTTGGCACAAACTGACCTTCAACACTGACGGTCATACACACTAAGTTAAAACATTCTTGCTTATAACATTTTTGTTTATAGCAGTGCTTGATAGGAAAGTGTGTAGAGTGTGGTAGTCTTATCACACTACTGATGTTCCATTATTGACCAGGAATTGTGCAGCAGTTTTTGGCCAAACACACCATCCCCCAAGTCCGACAACCACCGTATTCCCCAGATCGTGCTATGTTTGCCTCTTTGGATTCTTGTATATAGAAAAACTTAAAGAACAGATATGCAAAAAGCAATATTGTATTTTTATTAAATAAGTATTTGTTATTTTAATTAATTGTTTTTAATAGTGGAAGTACTTTGTATGTTAAATAATAAAAAATTAAATATCCCCCACCAAATTAATGAAAATTTATTGTACTAGGCTAGGCACCTTAGTAAAACCAGGTGCATTTGTACTCTCTTACCTTTTTGCTCCTCTCCCCTAAATTTGGTTTCGATCGGTCAATGTATGACTATTTTAGAGAGACGGACGGACTGATGTTACAGAATTTTATATATAGATAGTCTATTAAATGTTGCAGGGAAATGACACGTCTTTACGATACTACTTGATGAAGAATCATGTCTGTTCGACATATTTTTCAAGTTTAATGGGTAGGGCACTGATGTTGGCTGCTAACGTCTTAGGGGGTACATTTGCCAACACCTGCCACACCCTAACCTTCAAGTATGGCTTTTTTCGATGTTTTTTGTATGTAAGCTTCTGGCTTTTCCCATCCTCATAGAAAAAAAAGATATCAAAGAATGGTTTTTCAATCAATTTGTATATCTATCTATCTATCTATCTATCTATCTATCTATCTATCTATCTCCGTCTTTTCATATCTATCTATCTATCTATCTATCTATCTATCTATCTATCTATCTATCTATCTATCTCAGTCTTTTCATATCTATCTATCTATCTATCTATCTATCTATCTATCTATCTATCTATCTATCTCAGTCTTTTCATATCTATCTATCTATCTATCTATCTATCTATCTATCTATCTATCTATCTATCTATCTATTACTGTCTGTTCATTATGCATATACAGACTATTCGATATCTATCCCCCTCTCTCTATCGATTTAACACAGTCTTTTCCGTATCTATCTATCTATCTATCTATCTATCTATCTATCTATCACTGTCTGTTTATTATCTATCTATATCACAGGTTATTCGCTATCTATCGCTTTCTCTCTATCTAACACAGTCTGTTTATTATCTATCTATCTATCTATCTATCTATCTATCTATTCATTATCTATTTAATTTATATAACAGACTATTTGCTATCTATCTTTCGCTCTCTCCCTCTCTCTCTCTCTCTCTCTATCACTGTCTGTTTATATTATCTATCTAGATCACAGATTATTCGCTATCTATCGCTTTCTCTCTAACAGTCTGTTTATTATCTATCTATCTATCTATCTATCTATCTATCTATATCACAGACTATTTGATATCTATCTTTCGCTTTCTCTCTTTGTCTGTCTGTCTGTCTCTCTCTCTATCTATCTATCTTTAATATGCATATATATATAGAGAGAGAGAGCGAGAGCGAGAGAGAGAGCGCGAGTGAGAGAAACCTACACACACACGTACACACACACACATACAGTGTAACCCGGATATAAGAGAGTTGTCGGGACCGGAGAAGAAGTCTCTTCTATCCCGGTTTCTCTTATATCCGGGTTTGGTCTATTATATATACATTAACACAGGCTCTAATTTGGGACCACAGAAAATCTATCTTATATCCGGGTTTCTCTTATATCCGGGTTACACTATATATATATAAGAAAGAATAGTAAGATATATAATCCGGTGTTCTTATTGATTTTTTTACAAAACAGTGAAATGTAAATTAAGAGAAGAAACCATATTTTAAATCAGTTAATATATATATATATATATATATATATATATATATATATACAAGTTTACCCGTGACGTCAAAATTGACTGCAAGAAGGAATGTAAGTAATATGTTATATTGTAAGTAATTTTCCTTTAATCCAAGTGAAAAAATTTTTCCGTGTAACAATTGAGGGGAAGTATGCAAAATTACGATGACCCATCCGCCCAAATTCAAAGTTATATTTATTTTGGGAAAGAAAAAAAAAACAACTTTAAAAGAACATGAGCGAGAGACATAAGCTACGGGCAACATTAGTCATATTGAATGTTTGTTTTACGAATTTCACTGTATTTTATTTCCTTTTTAGAGCCAATTAGTAAGAAATAAATATAATTTATGTACATACGTGAGAAGTAGTGAAATATTATATGTTTCTTTTTTCTTTTTAAAAACAAATATAACTACAATTTAGGCTGGTGGGTCATCGTTTATATGAAAGAGTCAGTACGTGTGTGCGTGTTTTTTTTAGTAGTAACGGAGGATGCATGAGATAGAATTTAGTTGTTATTGTAAACTGTATCGTCGTCGTTCGGGGCGGTCTCTTTGTAGTTTTCAGCGCGGTAGCTTTTTGAGTGTGATCGTGAATGAAGGTCTTGACTTCTGTACGTCTCATGCCCAAATTTTGCACACAACCTCTCAAATGTGACACACACACACAAATTATATATATATATATATATATATATATATATATATATATATATATATATTAGGTTGGTGCAAAAATAATGTCGTTTTCTCACATAGTAACATATTTGAGAAAACGACATTATTTTTGCACCAACCTATATATATATATATATATATATATAACACTAATAATCATATAAATATAAGCAGCTATACTCGTCCGGCAAAACTTTAGGTGTTTTAGCTTGAAAATGAACAGACCAATACCCAAGGGGAAAAAAGGGGGGAAAAAAGAAAGAACTTAGAACATATAATTCCGGCGAAAAATAATCGTCTAGAATCTAAGTTCAGAGTCCAAGGAAAAGAACCTCCGACACGAGTAAAGAAAAATAACTAAGCAAAGTGCTAAATACGCAAAGTAGAGCAAACTAAGTAAACCTAAAGAGCCAGACAAATCTGCCTAGGTTTCACCTACGCGGATCGTCAGTCCGCCGTGACGATCCGCGTAGGTGAAACCTAGGTAGGTTTGTCTGGCTCTTTAGGTTTACTCTCTCTCTCTCTCTCTCTCTCTCTCTCTCTCTCTCTATATATATATATATATATATATATATATATATATATATATATATCCAGGTATGATGAGAACGAATAGAGTACAATTCCAACGTTCGTAACATTTGATTTAAAAGAGGTTTCAATACAGAGTAGAACAATATTATTTATTTTATGATATTAAATCGAAAACATGTTAAAATCGCTACACAACTGAAGTCGTGTTTCGGTGCGTAACAATGCATCTCTTCAGGCGATTGTAAATTACTGACGAGGGAACAATTTATTTAGATTTAAAAACAAAATAAAACTTCTTTTTACGAAATGTTGCCTATAACTTGTTTAGCATTTTGTTAAATTATCTCTCCGCACAATTTTTATTGCTTGGAAAACCGCCTTGTCTGGTTTGTATAATTTATGCAACCATTTGTATCCGCTTTAGTTTATGTCTGGCTGCCGTCAGCTGCCAATCTACGGGTCATGGCCCATTTATAAAAAATAATTTTTTATTTTTCCTTCTTCGCTTAGCTTAAATTTAACGGAGATCATATTTGATTGGCTGATCAAGTAAAGCCCACAAACTTTATAAGCACCTTTTACTTTTTTCGTAAAAATAAGTTGTATTTTGCTTTTAAATCGAAAATCGTTCACTCGCCAGTAATTTACAGTTGTCTAATGAGATGCATTAACACGCATCGAAACACAACTGCAACTGTGTAGCGATTTTGACATATTTTCGGTGTAATATCCATATATATATATATATATATATATATATATGGAGGGCACCTCGAGGCAGTGTAATGGTTAGCAAGCTTGTCTCGCTAGAATAATTACGACTGAGTAGTGAGTTGGATCCTCACTGGGTGCCCCTATTTTCGGCCTTGTGCCACATCTAAGCTACGCTTGGAAAATCACTATAGGGCACCTCGAGGTGGTGCAATGGTTAGCAAGCTTGTCTCGCTAGAACAATTACGACTGAGTAGTGAGTTGGATGCTCACTGGGTACCCCATTCTTTCGGCCTTGTGCCACACCTAAGCTAGGTTGGGAAAATCATTGGGCTCCTCAAGGCAGTGTAATGGTTAGCAAGCATGTCTCGCTAGAATAATTACGACTGAGTAGTGAGTTCGGTCCTCACTGGGTGCCCCTATTTTCGGCCTCGTGCCACATCTAAGCTACGCTTGGAAAATCACTTCCTCACTGGGTGCTCCTACGTTCAGCCTTGTGCCACATCAAGCTACGTTTGGAAAATCACTATGTGTGTGTGTGTGTGTGTGTGTGTCTGCGGCGTATTATATTTAAGGATAGCGTTTGGTTCTATCCTCAGTTTCAGGCCTCTATTAGGGATCTTGGAATATATTCCTAGAGAGTTCGTGGGGATTGTTCTATATTTTTGACCTTTCTTAAAATGATTCAATAAAATTTTGTAAAATATAAGAGTGAGATATTTTTTCCGGATTATGTTCTTGTCAATGTTTTAAATGTATTTCTGTTCTTTCTGCTGGGGGCCAATATTTTCGTTATTGCTAAACTCTAAAACCTTCACCTTAATATAAAACATCCCCGCACCTCTATTCAGAGACCAGGTGTATAAATTTCTCTATATAATTATCTAAACATCAGATCAGATAATGATTCGGTCTTAGTCATAAACTTGCATCACCGACGACTGGGATTGGTTGGTGGTTGAAAGAGGAGGAAGATAAGATTTCTGGGTAGGGATAGTTGGAAAAGCGCGAGGACAAATGGGGTGTGGGCGAGCAATGGAAATGAGGGATGTATAGGTTGGTTGGAAGAGGATGTGCTTGAAGAATGGAACAAAGTAAATATGGGTTCTTCCTTTCAAAAAATGAGAGAAAAGAAGAAAAATAAAGACGAGGAAGAATAGAGAGAAAGAAAGAAAATAAGACAAAAGAACAAAAAAAAAATGAAAGAAAAAAAAATAGAAAAGAAGCGAATAAGAAAAGAAAGAAGAAAAAGAGGGAAAGAAAGAAGAAAGAAAGTAAGGAAATAAAGAAAAAGACGAGGAAAAAAATGAATAAAACAAAAGAAAAGGAAGAGAAAGAAACAAAAAAGAAAGAAAGGAAATGGGTGAAAGTGAGAAGAATAAAGAAAAGAAAAGGAAGGAAAGAGAGAGAGAGTAAAAAGGAAGTTGACGAGGGAAAGAGAAAGAAAGAAAGAAACGGTAAAGAAAAAAAGAAAAAGAAAAGCGGAGTAAAAGGAAAAGAGAAAAGAGGAAAAGAATAGAAAAAAAAAAGAAAGGACGAGAAAAGGGTAGAAAAAAAGGACAAAAAGAAAAGGAAAAAGAGATAAAAGAAGGAAAAGAAAAAGAAAAAGAAAGAATAGAATAAAAAGAAAAAATGCAGAAAAGAATGAGTAAAAGAAAGAATAAGAAAAGGAAAGAAAAAGTAGAGAAAAAAGAAAAGAACAAAAAGGAAAAAAGAAAGAAAGAAAATAAAGGAAAAATGTTTTAATATCTCAAAATACTGACCATTAACTTGAAAAATTCAAAATGATGACCATTGGCTTCAACGATTCAGAATAATGTCCATTTGATTTCATATCTCAAAATACTGATTGAAAAGTTCGAAATCATGACCATTGGCTTCAACGATGCAGAATATTAACCATTTGCTTAATATCTCAAAATACTGACCATTAGGTTGAACAGTTCAAAATGATGAACAGAATATGTATTCATAGTTCGAATGAATAGAATATGTATTCTTTGGTTTAGATTGGTTTGGTTTATTTTGTTTTACGGCATATGAACCTCAATGGGTTATTTAATGCCGACAAAATTTTAGGATAGATTCGTATAAATAGAATATATATTCTTTGGTTTAGATTGGTTTGGTTTATTTTGTTTTACGGCATATGAACCTCAATGGGTTATTTAATGCCGTCAACATTTTTAGGTTAGATTCGTATGAATAGAATATGTATTCTTTGGTTTAGATTGGTTTGGCTTATTTTGTTTTACGGCATATCAACCTCAATGGGTTATTTAATGCCGTCAACATTTTTAGGTTAGATTCGTATGAATAGAATATGTATTCTTTGGTTTAGATTGGTTTGGCTTATTTTGTTTTACGGCATATCAACCTCAATGGGTTATTTAATTCCGATATAATTTTAGGATAGATTCGTATGAATAGAATGTGTATTCTTTGGTTTAGATTGGTTTGGTTTATTTTGTTTTACGGCATATCAACCTCAATGGGTTATTTAATGCAAACAAGATTTTTAGGGTAGATTCGTATAAATAGAATACGTATTCTTTCGTTTTCTACCCGGGGTGGTAGCATCTGTTAGGGTCCCAGCTATGGGCAAATAGTTAACTATTACCAGCAATACCTTTTTGAAAAACATTATTACCAGCAATACAATTTTGAAGGAAATATATTACAAGAAACAGATTTTTGACAAAATAAAATATTGCCCGCAATAAATTTTTTGTCGGCATTAAATAACCCATTGAGGTTGATATGCCCTAAAACAAAATAAACCAAACCAAACCAAACCAAACCAAACCAATAATTTTTTTTAAAGGAGTATTTCTCGTATTAAAATCTATTTTTAGATTTTCATAGTGTTTTGACCCAGTTTAGGGATTAACTATTTGCCTATAGCTGGGACCTTAACAGGTACTACATCCCCGGGTCAAGGTGGACCTGAGAACACCAGCAATTAAGAGGTGGTTCCACGCTCCTCAAAACGTCCTGATCAAAGGCCTTGCTGCTGGACGTAGTTTATCGTCATACCCAGGGACGGGTTTATTGGAGGAGGCGAAAGAATTAAGAAGTAAATAAAATTATAAAATAAATAAATAAAAATATTATTAAGACATCAATAAATAAAACAAAATAAAAATAGATATTTTTATTGATTAATTCGTTTTTTTTTTACGGCTTATCAACCCTTTGCTGGTTATTTAAAGCCAGAAAATGTTTATTAGATTGTAAGAACATTTGGAGATAATAATGATTTAGTGATACTTACTAATTAACCCATAACTAGGGGGAGAAGAGGTGGATTTGATCGTATGTGAATATAACGAACCCAACTGGAATTGGAACTCGGCCCATTCAAGCTTACAGCAACTGGTAGCCCAAAGCGGTCACCCATCGAACTACTGACCAGGCTCGACGTTGTTTAACTTCGGTGATCGTACAGGAACCGGTGTTTAGAAATAGATAAATGAAATGAAATAAAAATCTAAGAAAATTAATGGATCATAGGGGAACTAAAATATAAATTAAAAATAAAATTAAAATAAATGTTTAAAATTTAGAAATTAAAATTGAAAAATTTCGAATTTAAAAAGTACAAAATATTTAGAAATTTAAAAATACATTTTTAAATTAAAAGTAATAAAAATGTCTATTTTTTAACAATAATGTTCACCTTGTACATGGCCCAAGAGCCACTCAAAGTAGAGTGTTAGAGAGTAAGTAACACACTTTATGGAGATATTTGGGGAAGATAACGGTTAACCCTTGACTCAAACAGGTTAAAATTGTAGTGATCGGCGAAGCATTCTCTTGGGAGTCAGTTACATAACGTAGTGGTTTGTGGGAAGAAGCTACTTGAATGGAATTTATATCTCACCAATGGAATACAAAGAAAATAAGTGTGGTTCGCTACAATGGGCGTGGCATGGAGGGTCTTAGCCGTGATGGTTAGAACTGGTATTGGAGATACCAAAATAAGACAAGTACAAATTAAACACCTGGGTATGAACAAGGGGCAAAAAGTGCGACATGGAAATTCGACGATTCCAAAAGTATTTACATAATATTTAGATGTATTTACATAATATTTACATGTTATGCTTCTATGTAGAAATTGAAGTCCGTCTGAACACTCTCCGTAGATACAGTGTAGAAGACCGTGGGGTGAAGATGTAAAGAAGACACATGGGTTAAAATTTCCTGCTAGCTGGTCCAGCTACATGAGAATGTTGGACTTTAATTAAGTTCAGAGAAGAAAAAGAAAACAAACAAGACCGATAATTATATATAAATAAATATATGTATTAATAACAACAAGTTACAAGCACATGGACAGTTACATTGAGTTTGTGTGGTGAATATTATGTGTGTGTGTTGTGTTGTGGTGAGTGTTCGTACGTACCTGTATTGGTATTGTTCTTAGAGTGTTCCCAGAACTTGGGAAACGTTGTATTGGTGAGAGCTCACATATTGGTATTAGCTGAAATGAAGAAAGAAGAGAAAAGAATTACCTCGCCTCCACGTGAGGTGGGATACGGCCCAAAGCCTGAGGGGAAAAGAGAGATCGAGGCAAAAGGTCACCCAGTATTTATAGCAGAGGGAGAGAGACCCCTGGTGAAGGATTAAGGAACTAAGGAGGAGCTAACTCCGACAATAGCGATAGAGCAGCAAATTTCGTCTGTTTATTTGTCGATTTCTGGAAAACAAAGTTTTTTTTTCTAATATGAAACTGTCTAAATAATGACTATAAGGAAAAAAAAACGTTTGCTATTCATCTGTGTTAGTAACCCGATTCTTAAGGATGTATAAATAATGTATAAAAACGATCTGCACTCATAAATATTAACATTTAACATCCTTTCTGCAGAGTGACATTAAATTCTGAGACGAAGGAAATCAGTTTCTTCCGTTGCAATCCACTAAAAGCAATTTGAGCCAGAAGAGGTCATAGTATGGGAATAATTTCGACAAAAATAGAAGGTCATTTGTTAATTTGTTTCATATGTTTCATGTTTTTAATATAACTCACATTAAAAGATTTTCGATAATTACAAAAATTAAAAACAGAAAAACCTGAATCTACAAGAAGATATTGGACATTTTCCTATATATAGTAATTTTCTAAACATAGAACGAGGGTATGGAAGCCCCCAGTAAGGATTAACTTCATTATTCAATCGTTAATTGATCTAGAGAGACAAGCTTGCTAACCACTGCATCATGTCGAAGTGCCCCGACATTCATATATATATATATATGATCATCCACAGAGAGACTGTTTCGCTGTATCACAGCTCATCAGTGTGGCTAGACGTCCGGTTGCCTCTAGCAAGGATCGAAACCCGACAAAAGTGGCGTCAGTCGGGGATTCTACCACAAAGCCGTTAGCGCACAGCAGGGATGAAGCTGAATTTAATCGTATTTATTTTTATATACACACACACTGACTGAGAGAACTCGATTCGATTTCCCGAAGAGTCTTGCATTATTAGCTGTAATAGTCACTGTTTACAAAACCACACTTCCACCCCAGACAGCTCAACCGAAATAAATTTTTTCAGGAGTATGTGAGTGTGTGTGTGTGCGTGTGCGTGTATGTATATATATATATATATATATATATATATATATGTGTGTGTGTGTGTGTGTGTGTGTGTGTGTGTATATATATATATATATATATATATATATATATATATGTATATATATATATACACACAAATAACGTGAAAGAAAAGACAATTAAATTAAGAAGCCACCGTTGAATCATTTACCTTTTTTTAGAAAAAGTGATTGATACAACGCGCTTTGTCATATATATATATATATATATATATATATATATATATATATATATATATATAATTTTTATTAAAAATGACTGACAAATCACTTCGATTAACCTTTTTATTAACTTTTTCTTGCATTGTTAAAAGAGATTTCTTTTCTGGGCATAGAGTGTGTAAAAACTGTACAAATGATCCTTAGATCCAAGCGCTTTCGACTTATCTATTAACCATTACCAATCATTACTGGATATATATATATATATATATATATATATATATATATATATATATATATATATGCACTACAGCTGAAAAGTTTGGTGCCACCTTCAGAATTACCACTGTTTTATTAACGCCATCACTTTATGTGCAATTCATATATATATATATATATATATATATATATATATATATATATATATATATATATATATATATATATAAGCGTTTAGAAGGTTCGCATTCTTACTATGAGACACGACTTCAAATCTCCCCATAGTCGATTTGTTAGGAAGGAGACATATCACCGGTTGACCCAAGCCTTGTGAATGAAATTCGGTAGACGAACCCTTGGGTGCCGTCGATAGCTGTACTAGCACGATGTCACAATTCATCGTGGCGGAGGGATTAAGGGTGCTGCCATTGCTCAAATTGTTGATGACGCTAGATAACACGCTCTCTCCCAGAAACTGTAACTAAGATCTGCTCGGCATAATTACAGTATCAACCTCAGGTGGGCTTTGTGGGTGTTGAATAAACGCAAAAGCGCCTGAGCGAGCGTCTGCAACAGGGATTTGCTAGCCACCCTAATAGACGGGTATCCTCGAATATATATATATATACATATATATATATATATATATATATATATATAGTCAAACCTAGTGAGACAGACAAACCTACCCAGGTAGGTTTGTCTGGCTCACTCGTATCAGTTTTTTTTCTTCTTTGGGCTTTGAACCTGTATCTGTACGACTTTTTCGACAGACTTTCATGTTTCTAGCTCTTTCTTTTTTTTAAAACCTTTTTTTCCTTTGAGATTGATTTGATTATTGGCAAATCAAAAATTCGAAGGTTTTTCGAGACGAGTATAGTTACCTATATATATATATATATATATATATATATATATATATATATACATACATATATATATATATATATATACATATATATATATATATATATATATATATATATATATATATATATATATATGAATTTCGAAGGGATTCATTGATTTATTTTTAAAGTGACATTATTATTACGTCAAACGTTATTATACTCGTTATTTCGTATATAAAAGTTCGATCCCTATCGGGGAACGCCTTTTCATTACTAAAGTTTCTTGAATGCACAGTCCGGCCGATGCACGTAATAAATTGTCTGATAAATAAAAATGCTGCGTCTGCTTCAAATACGAAGCACCGAATTTTCCATAATTTATCTTTCTTTGTTTCTTTGTTTTTTTGTTTCTTTCTTTCTTTCTGTTGTGGCCTTGTTAGGGCCAGAAATAAAGACACAAAGAGAGGAATTGAGTTAAACAAATATATTAACAGAAACAGTGATACAAACATGTACAAACGAGAGTGTTACAGCAAGAATGTTCGGTCCGACTTTTAGAGTTGACAGCTGGAAACTTCACACTCTCAAAAAGGCAGTACCTGCTCCTATTTATAGCTGTTAGAGTACATGCATACGTGGGTAAATTACCATAACAGGAATAAACATGAGTTTACTTGTAGAACTAGTTTTAAGCCAACCGGAAGCATTGTTCTCAGCTGAACCTCACATTTAAGATGGCGGCTCTATGAGATTCTATTCTAGGATTGGCAAACGCATTCACACATTGCAAAATACGCTTAACATAGCATAACAGGTTTTTAAAGGGAACAGTAATGATTATTCTTGATTTTTCTTTGTCTGAATGATTAAGAAGTTTTTGTTTATATTTTTTTGTACTTGAATTAAATAGAATTGCGTTAAAACAAAAGTTCGTTGAGTTTATCACTAACTGCCGTTTGAGCATGTGATTAGTTTCAAGCGTTACGGAAATTTCCGACATGCTATATTTTCATGTGTCGGTGTTCGATAGACCTTCCGTTGCATATCTTTATGGTGTCGAGATAGGGGTGGTTTTCAGTGCGTCCACGTCGCAACCGAACGTAACACAAAGTCAGTTTAAAGTTGGTTTACTTACAATACAGTGAAAACAATTGCTCAAGCCACTTCGAGTTAAACAAATATATTAACAGAAACAGTAATACAAACATATACATGTTCGGTCCGACTGTCAGAGCTGACTGCTGGAAACTTTCCACTCTCCAAAAGGCAGTATCTGCTTCTATTTATAGCTGGTAGAGTCCATGCGTACGCGGGTAAATTACAATTAGAATCAGCAATATTATTGGTCCTAATCTCGGCTTCAGTCACTTTTCCACTGTCGTAAAGTTGCCTTTCTGTGTCTTGTCTCCGTCCTGGGTAAGACGATAAACTACGTCCAACATCAAGGCCTCTGGTCAGGAGGTTTTGAGGAGCGTGGAACCACCTCTTAATTGCTGGTGTTCCCAGGTCCACCCTGACCCAGGGTAGTAGCACCAGTTAGGGTCCCAGCTATGGACAAAATAGTTAACCCCGAAAATGGGCGCGAAACACTATGAAAGTGTAATAATAGATTTTAATACCAGAAATACTTTTGAAGAAAAAAATATTACCAAAAATAGATTTATGAAGGAAAAATTATTACCAGCAAGAAAAATTTTGTCAGCAGTAAATAATCCATTGAGGTTGATATGTCGTAAAACAAAATAAACCAAATCAAACCAGACTCTCGACAAAAACCCTCTTTACAAAAATACGTAAACGAAACCTGATCTACAAACTGATTTCTTAGCTTTGATGTCGCGTCTCACGACATCGAGGTACCGCAGCTGTGGTCGCTCGTCGGGTCTTCTCCAGAGGCGAGTTCTCCATACAGGAGGTATTTGGGGATGCGACCGTCTAGCATGCGATGGACGTTGCCCAACTAACGGAGTCTGCGCTGTCTGAACAGTGTGAACATGCTGGGCAGACCTGCTCGAGATAGGACCTCAGTGTTGGGCATCTTGTCATGCCACGCTATTTCCAGGATGCGGCGGATGCTTCTCATGTGAAAGGTGTTCAGACGCCTTTCTTGCCTGACATACCTGGTCCAAGCTTCGCTGCCGTATAGCAGTGTGCTGACGACGCAGGTGTTGTACTCTGCCATCTTGGTCTTCGCCGTCAGTCTGGGATTGGTTCACACACGTGTTGTAAGGCGCGCAAGTGTTGTGGCTGCCTTACCGATTCTTCTGTCAATCTCCGCGTCTAAGGACAGGTTGTCAGTAATGGTGAAGCCAAGGTACGTGAACTGATGGACATAGTCGTTAATGGTGATGGCTGGTGGTGTTTCGGTACCTTGTTCCAGGACGTTTGTCTTTTTCAGGCTGATGGTCAGCCCGAGGTCTCTGCGGGCCTGGGAGAAATGGTTCATCAGTGACTGAAGTTCACACAGGGTGTGAGTCGCTACCGCTGCATCGTCGACAAAAAGCATGTCACTGACAAGGCTTCACGTACTGTGGTCCTGGCTCTGAGGCAGGTAAGATTGAACAGCCCGTCATCTGATCTCGTACGCAGGTAAATCTCTTCTCTTGATGTGCCGAATGCATGCTTCAGAAGCAGAACGAAGAAAATCCCGAAGAGAGTGGGAGCGAGGACGTAGCCCTGTTTGACCCCACTGCAGATGTTGAAGGGCTCAGAGATGCTCCCATTAAAGTGCACAGTACCCTGCATGTCGCTATGGAAGGACTCAGTCAAGCTCTGCATCTTGGGCGGGCAAGATTGATCAGATTTCTGAAGAGACCTTCTCTGCTTACAAGGTCGAACGCCTTGGTGAGATCGATTAAAGCGACGTACAGGGGCATCTACTCTTCTCTGCACTTCTAGAGTTGACGGAGGGAGAAGACTATGTCTACCGTTGATCTTTCAGCACGGAAACTGCAATACAGCACTAGATAGACACATTCGGCGAGGTTCTACAAGCGGACCAAGATGACCCGAGCGAAGACTTTGTCCACAGCGCTGAGTAGCGAGATGCCTCTGTAGTTGCTGCAGTCGGTTCGCTCACCCTTGTTCTTGTAGAGGGTGACGATATTGGCATCTTGGTATGTCCTGGGATACGGCGGCCTCTTCTTCCCAGCACTGGTAGTGGACCGCGTGCAATGGGAGCAGTAGGGCAGTCTTCCGGTACCCGATCAGAGGGGAGCCCGTCACCGTCAGGGGCCTTCCCTGAGGTCAAGCTGTCAATGGCCTTTCTAAGCTCCTCTATAGACGGTTCGAGTCGACGTCCTCCATGACCGGCAGGGACTCAATGGCATCAAGG
>OZ010604.1:18437344-18497344 GCA_963932145.1 Acanthosepion lycidas
CTACACTCACAGCAGCAGTTGAAGAGACCATTCTCTTCAGCCGTTGAGTCTTTTGATCAGCAGTTTCAGCCTCATGCGCAGAAGCGTTCAGGTATGCTCTTCTGGAAAGCCGAGGGTTACGTTGATCTTCGGACTCAGTGGTACATATTATATCACCTATTATATATATGTGCACATATTCTGTTGCGGTTTGTAGCTGAGTGAAAATGTATCAGAAGGTAATTTATGTCAGGCAAAGATTATGCGTGCTTATTAGGCATTATCCCACAACACGTAGATCAAATAAATATGAGGACAATTTGCGTTGCAAGAAATTACTAAAAACACTGTGGTTAGAGATCCAGCAATAAAGAGATTTTTATATATACAATAGATATACATGCAAGGATAACTGAACGTTTGTTGATTGTGGCAATTGAGACAAGACTATGAAGAATGTTCATGCAGAAATTTGGTCAATAAAGTTAATGGTTTTGATTTGTTAGTGAAATTAAAATAATTTGGTTTCTCCAAGGAAAAATCTTAAATGTGTTCGTTCAAATATTAGTGTGTATGCGTGTGTTACTTGTTAGTTAGAATTTAAGTTGTAAAGAGTTGTTTGCCTTTAACTGGTTGGCTAAATTGATGAATTGTATAATTACTGTTTGTTTTTTAAGTCAATTGTAATTTGATTACCACGCGGGCAATGGTCGATTGAGTGCTGCCTTGAGTTAGTTGAGAATTTTGAAGTGATGTTGAGTCAGTGAATTGACACGCGTGGAGTTTGGTAGCATTTCACGAAACTTGATGACTGACTGACTTGAATTGAGTGATGCGACTGTTTATATAGACTTTAGTGTCTAAAAATCAGCTCCAGCGAGCTTCGGCGGGAAAAAAAGGATCTGTTTCGACTTTGCTACAGTTTAGCATTTCTTAAACAATAGAAGATTGAATTTATTGAAACGAAGTGGTGATTGGTTAAGGTTTTTTTTTTAGGGAAGAATACATCTTTCCGAATGCGGTGGAAGACTAATGTGGAAGATTCCACAATTCTATCATACGAACTTCAAGATAGCTTCTTCTGTAGTGAATGGTATTTTATTTAATGCAGGCTGTTTATTTTGTATAATCAATAGTTTGCAGAGTTTTGAGTCTCTCCTTGCATTGGGTGCAGTAGAGTATTTTGGTGTTATCTACTAGACTTTGTCTTATGTTGACAGTTACATTTTGGTCATCCGTCCTGGATAAGACGATAAAATACATCCGCGTCCTGGGTAAGACGATAAACTACGTCCAGCAGCAAGGCCTCTGATCAGGAGGATTTGAAGAGCGTGGAACCACCTCTTAATTGCTGGCGTTCCCAAGTCCACTCTGACCCGGACTGGTAGCACCTGTTAGGGTCCTAGCTATGGTTAAATAGTTAACCAAACTGGGGTCAACCCACTATGAAAGTGCAAAAATGGGTTTAATCCCAGAAATACTTTGTAAAAATATTATTACCAGCAATAAATTTTTGAAGATAAATTTTTACCAATTATACATTTTTGAAAAAAAGCATCTTGACGGCATTAAATAACCCATTAAAGTTGATATGCCATAAAACAAAATAAACCAAACCATTTTGGTCGTTCTTGCTGCCTAAAAATATCTTATATAATGGAAGCCTTATTAATAAAAAATAAAAAAAACGCAGTCGCCAGGCCATATGTATTGTGTTTTTGCTCAACTATATACAAGTTATTGATGCATTGTGGGTAGTCTACTGTATTATACTAACGTTATAAAATATGGGATTCAGTATAGATATAAAAACTAAACTGAAAGAAATACATTTTCTAAATATCCCCCTCAGCCTCAATGTCCACTTTTATGCATATAAAGGGTGTATCAAAAGTGTTTTTACAAACTTTGGTTTGTAAAAATGTTCCGTTTAACAATGACAGGGTATGCACATCGTGAGCAGGCAGATATGATTTTTGCATACGGCCGCGCGAATGCTAAAGGACGCGAGTCTGCAAGGGTGCATCAGATTACGTTTTCCAGACCGAAGGCAGCCGAGTCATCCAACCATTGCTGCTGTTTATCGTCGCGTTGCTGAGACATGATCCGTGACACCACAAACTATGGATCGAGGAAGATCAAGATCCCGTACATCTGACCATGAAGAACGCATTTTACATGGCTTTTTGGACATATGGTTTTGTAGACATTTTACCTTGTTTTACTGTGAGGAACCCGCTCCAAAATTCTGTAAAAGTATTTTTGATACACTCTGTATATTACATGACTTAACATCCTCTATAGTTTACCTTTCTTTACACAACTGTTATTAAAAATAACAACTGTTATTAAAAATAACAACTGTTATTAAAAATAACAACTGTTATTAAAAATATTGATCATTTTGAAACAGATAATTTTTGTCTGTCTATATTTCTGAGATGAGGTAGAACGGTGAATAAGTTTAATAAAGAGGGAACAGTAGAGTGGAAAACTGGATCAGGAGGTCACAACAGGACGAGGAATCATCATTTCAGCTTAGTGCTAAGGAGATCAATTAGAAAAGATCCAACTCTATCCATGTTTGGCGCATGAGAGAGGTGTTTCAGCTATGACAGTTCAAAGAGCAGTGAAAAAAAGACTTGAAAATGAAATCGTACGTAAAACTTGTTACTTCATAACAGAAAGTGAGAAGGCTAGAGATGGCGAAGTTCATCTTGAATAAATTGGAAAATGATCCTGGAATAATATATATATATATATATATATATATATATATATATATATATATATATATATATATATATATATATATAGACTTTATTTCAATCCTTCATGAGCTTCCGGTCCTTAGCTACGATTAATTAATGATGAACATGCCATTTTCATTTATGATCTACTTCATCCCGATTCTTCTGTTAAGCCTGGAGAGTAATTATACATTCTTATTGCTCAAAGTAGGGTCCAATAGTCTTAGAAAATTCTCGGAGAATTTCAGTAAGATATCATTTCTTATTCTTTTCTTATTCCATCAGACAGCTTCTTCCCACAGCTTTTTGGATCCGACTCCCAAGAGGATGCTTCCACGACCACTACAATCTTAACCTGTTCAAGTCTACAGTTAACCGTTATTTTTCTCACATATCCTCATCTTCTTGCCTGTTATTCTTATCTCTCGCCCAACAAACTCCTTTAGTAACCGTCTACCTCGAGTGGCTCCTGGGCCTTGTATATATTGTACATCAGTAAAAAAAAAAAAAAAAAAAAAAAATCAACACCGACACCTGAGAAGGCACAGGCGTTTGTGAATCCTGGAGGATCACTGATATGGACGGAGGATAAAGAACACCAGAAAAGATTAGTTTATTGGCAGGAAAATCAGGAGGAAAGGGTCGCTTTTCTCGGAGCGCTGTCTTTCTTAATCTGCAGACAGTACGTCTATAAAGACTATATTTCCAGAGTAGGAATCCATAACCATTCTAGAAAATGTTTATCCAATCCAACATCCTCCTGAGACGAACGGAATCAGTCGGCGTTACAAAGACGATTCTCATAAAAAGGCTACTTATTTTTGTATCCAACTCATAAATGAAAATTGCTATCGAAAATACTAAATGTAAAAACTGAAAAACAATAAAAGAAAAGTTATTTTACTATTTTTCAGTACATTTTTTTTTATTAGTAATTACTTATTAGTATTCTACTGCAGTTAGGAGGAAATAGTCAGTTAATCGGAAGAAGTCAATCGACATGAAAGAAAAAGTCAAGATGGCGCGCGTATTAAACATGATCTAAGATTTTCCTGTCGCCCACCCGCCAAGGATTCGGAGGGGCTCGTTTTCTTTGGTTGGACACCCACTCTGCATTAACAAGGATAGGATCAGTGCTGTTCCTTCATGATTGGGGTGCGGCAAAAAGCGAAGAGGAGAGAAACGTATAATTTTATTCACTTCCCATTTAAAACGTCTGGACACCCTTTGCCTATGTGAAACAAAATAAAGCTCTATAACGCAAGACAAGCTTTTCAAAGACGAGGAAAGAATATTTTAAAAGTCGAGAAAGATAGAAAATAACCGAGAAAGGAGATAGAGAAAGAAGACATGTAATTTTTACTTTTTAAGGAAAGTGAAAAAAAAATACAATAAAAATATCACTACCACCACCACCAACAACAACAACAACAATAATAAACAATTATTAATAATTAACAACAACAATAATAATAATAATAATGAAGAGCATAAAAGAAATAAGAAACTTTATTCAGTATCTGTCTATATTTCTGAGATGAGGTATTATGTACACTATTTATATTATTCGGACTATTGTCCTTATATTTGTCACCATATTTATTACAACGTTTCGGCCTTTCAGTATCTGTCTATATTTCTGAGATGTATTATGTACACTATTTACATTATTCAGACTATTGTCCTCATCTTTGTCGCCACATTTATTACAACGTTTCGGCACTTCAGTATCTGTCGATATTTCTGAGAGGAGGTATTATGTACACTATTTACATTATTCGGACTATTGTCCTCATCATTGTCGCCATATTTATTACAACGTTCCGGCCCTTCAGTATCTGTCTATATTTCTGAGATGAGGCATTATGTACACTATTTACATTATTCGGACTATTGTCCTCATCTTTATCGCCATATTTATTACAACGTTCCGGCCTTTCAGTATCTGTCTATATTTCTGAGATGAGGTATTATGTACACTGTTTACATTATTCGGACTATTGTCCTCATCTTTGTCGCCATATTTATTACAACATTTCGGCCTTTCAGTATCTGTCTATATTTCTGAGATGAGGTATTATGTACACTGTTTACATTATTCGGACTATTGTCCTCATCTTTGTCGCCATATTTATTTCAACGTTTCGGTCACCATATTATTTACATTTATATTTACATTATTGTCCTCATCTTTTCCACCATTATTTACATTTCAACCGCTGTATGCTCCGGCTTTCTTCAGGTGGTTGGACTGTCGAACTGAACCCTTTATTTCGCTCACTGGGGTAGACTGTTCTATTTCCACGTGCCATGTTTTAATGGATGTCACTTATCAGTTATCTCCAGTTAATTCCCCTCTTCAAGTTCTCCACTGCCTTAACCAGCTATTGAACTCACACTCTTTGGGTCCTGTCACTTTATTCAGCAATAAAGGAATCCTATAAAGTCAAAAGGGAATTTCAGGTGTGTGAAGATGTACATATAAATCCTAATACACCAACTGTAGCGACAAAGAATCAAAAAAAGAAAGTGAATGCAATGTACCAACTGTCGAAACGATGGCAACATAACCCTCTTGATGGTCAATACTCTACCCATACCAATCAGGTTGATTTAGACAAACTTATCCGAGGTTATGTAGTGCAGAGTTAAAAGCTGGAAACGAAGGTTTTATTCTTGGTGAACAGGACCAATGCTTGCTAAGTAGAAACTACCAAACATGTATAGAAAAATTGTGTTGATCCCAAATACAGATTCTGTGATAAATATCCAGAAAGTATTGAACATCTTGTATCAGGTTTCACAGTGTTAGCACCAACTGAATATAAAACTCGGTATGACAGAATGGGCCAATATCTGCACTGGAAAATATGCCACTTTTACGGGAAAGGAACTGCAAAAAAAAAACTGGTAGGAACATCGCCCAGACCCGGTTACAGAGATAGAACCTGTAACAATTTTATGGGACGTTACAATACACACAGACAAAACAATGAAAGCTAATCGCCCAGACATTTTGATCAAAGACGACAAGAATGTGCTTTCTTATTGACACGGCAATACCTGCGGTAATGTATCTTTGGAGATCTTCAAAACACTATTAAAATACAAGTGTCTTGAAATGAAAATCACAAAAAAATGTGGCACATGAGGACGCCAATAATTCCAGTTATAGTTGGAGCACTATATTGATTGATTGGAAAAGGTTCCTACAGACTCATTGAAGTCAATCATGGTAGCCTGTTCGTTAAAAAAAAATACAAAAAATTGTACTCACAAGTAGAAGAGCTTTATCAATGTAAAATGTGTGTGATCTTAGTTCTTTTCTTTTTACAAAAAATGATCAAAGGAAAATGTCATGAAGCCATTTCTGATCTTAGGTCTCTGGTTGGGACCCGGAAGGAAATGTGTATATAACAGAAATCAAAGGCTGCGCAGGACCAATGCTTGCTAACTAGGAATTATCAAGCACATATACTAAAATATTGTGTCAGCCCAAAATGCAGATTCTGTGATAAATATCCAGAAACGATTGATCATCTTGTATCAGGTTGCACGATGTTGGCACCCACTGAATATAAAACCCGACATGACAGAGTGGGCCAATATCTGCACTGGAAAATCTGCAACTTCTACGGGAAGGAAACTGAAAGAAACTGGTACCAACACCACCCAGACCCAGTTACGGAGATAGGACCTGTTACAATTCTATGGGACTACACAATTCACACTGACAGAACAATCAAAGCCAACCGCCCAGATATTGTTATTAAAGACCACAAACAAAAACGGTGCCTCCTTATTGATATGGCAGTCCCTGCTGACTGCAATGTATCTTTGAAGATATTCAAAAAGCTGTCAAAATACAAGGACCTTGAAATAGAGGTCTCGAAAATGTGGCATATGGGAACATTAACAATCCCTGTTGTAGTTGGAGCCCTAGGACTGGTTGGAAAAGATTGCAGTAGACTAATTGCAGGGATTCCTGGAAGCCCATGCCTCAAGGAGATACAAAAAATTGTTCTGACAAGTACAGCCCACACTTTACGAAGGGCTCTATCTATGTAATTTTTTTTTTTTTTTTTTTGTCAGTGAAAAGTGTCATGATGCCATTTCTAACCTTAGGTCCCTGGGTGGGACCCGGAAAGAAATGTGTAAACGCCAGAAAGCAAAGAAAATAAAAATGATAATAATAATAATAATAATAATAGAGCCTTCGGTTTGATTGGAAATGTTCTAATAGACACATTGAATTGATGATCCCTGGTAGCCTATACCTTAAAGAAATACAAAAAATTGTTGCCGGGAGTACAGCTCACACCTTACCAAGGGTTTCATCTATGTGAAATGTAGGTGATCTTAGGTTGTTTTATTTTTTGGTTTTATTATTATCTATTTTCTTTGATTTCTGGCGTTTACACATTTCTTTCCGGGTCCCGCTCAGGGACCTAAGGTTAGAAATGGCATCATGACACTTTCCACTGACAAAAGAAAAAAAAACGAAAAAAAATTTACATAGTAAAGCCCTTCGTAAAGTGTGGGCTGTACTTGTCAGAACAATTTTTTGTATCTCCTTGAGGCATGGATTTCCAGGAATCCATTCAATTAGTCTACTGCAATATTTTCCAACCAGTCCTAGGGCTCCAACTACAACAGGGATTGTTGATGTTCCCATACGCCACATTTATGAGATTTCTATTTCAAGGTCCTTGTATTTTGACAGTTTTTTGAATATCTTCAAAGATACATTGCAGTCTTCAAGAACTACCATATCAATAAGCAGGCACTTTTTTCTTTGTGGTCTTTAATAATAATAATAATAATAATAATAATAATAATAATGATAATAATAATAATTATTATTATTATTATTATTATTATTATTATTATTATTATTTCCAAACATATTCAGTGGAAAATGACATGATGCCATTTCTTTCCTGAGGTCTCTGGTTGGGACCCGGAACGAAATGTCTATACAACAGATATCAAAGTAAATAATAATACCAATAACAACAATAATAAAAACAATTATTAATAATTAATAATAACAACAGCAATAATAATAATAATAATAATAATAATAATAATAATAATAATAATAATAGGAATAGATAGGTTCGCCTGTCTCCCGGTTCATACACCTCTCTGGTCTTTTGAATAGGAGTAGAGGTTTATCCTTTGTTTCCTGTTTAGGATAGGGTTTCCGGCTCCTTCTAAAGTCTTTTCATTTTCTTTCACTCCCAGTAACAACTTGCGTCTTAGTGGCATTATCGCTTTGCTTGTATAAGAAATTTAAGCTACGTGAGCGTGCATGGGTCTTTCAGAGAGAAAGCAGACCATGCAATTGGCTCTTGCTTAATTTTTAAATTTCGAACAATATTTATGGTACATGTTGATTAGTGGTAATTCAACTGCGTTTGTTTTTCGTCCAAAACCAATAAAAGGGTTTTCCTCCAAATTCCGAGAAGTGTATTCGGAGCCTACCTGTAGGTTATTGGATTTGATTTTCGGAGTCGACGAACAAATACGCACCCCTTGTTTGGTAATCAAACTCTATAAATTGTATCTCTCCAATTTCATTACGGTCAGCGTTTCCTACTCTTATTTTAAAAAATAGTTTTAAACAGAATATTATTCTAATTTAGTTTTATGATAATTCTTATTTTATTTTACCGCAATATTTAAAAGATATTTTGTAGCTGTGCATAATACGGACCCCTGATTTTGCTTGTTATTTTTTTTAGACATGGGAATTATGGTAATTAAAATGTATAATGAAATTTGAAGGATAGTAATTTTGTAGTTTTTGCTAATGAAATGTGACTCAATTCTTTCCTGTAAAAAATAGTTATTTAGCAAAGGGGTGATAAATCGCTCTTGCTTTCCCTAAGCTGACTCGATAAATGGTAGTCAAGCCTCTTGAAATAACGTGAGATGTAAAAAGATCAAATTTAATAATAATAATAATTTAAAAAAAAAACGACCCCCCCCCAAAAAAAAAAAACAAGTGCTGGTATATATGACAGTAATTTTTTTTTAAAAAAGAAAAAAAGCCCGGAGTTAGGATGTGGGTTTTGTCTTCCTGCCATATGTAAGCGAAATGGCTTCCTGTCTCGTAAAAGTTTCCAACATATAAAAGACTAATGTTGGTAGGCACAGGATGTCGGGGTTTCTTTGCCTGATCCTGTTGGATTACAACTGTTTGATTAACCCGACCCCACCAACCACATCCAGAGTCTGTCGCACGAATTCCTGACCCTTAACATCCAAAGCAAGGATTGTAACAAGAGGGGAAAATTATCACATCACATTGCGAAGAGTTTTGGCTCTCCCTTGAGAAAAGCCCAAAATGAAATGAGAACTTATATTATCTCTCTATATAAAATTATAGCCTCTGTCTGTTTGTTATCGAACTCCTCCTAGGGTTTTGCCCATGGCCATGTATATTTTGAAACTACATCACGCCGGGTACTTGGATAAGTATATTTCATTTTTATCAAAGGGGTTCCCTGGGGGCCACAAACTCTCTACTGAATTTTTTTCCCTTTGATTTAAATTAAATTTAAATTCCTCCCCGGGGCCACAAAAGCCCCACTGGGTTTTTTCTTCTTTGATTTAAATTAAATTTAAATTTGAACAAGTGCATGACTCCTACCCAAAATATAGAAGGAGAAAACCAGGAGATGGGGGTCACATTGGCAAGATCATTCCGATTAAAGGAGATCAGCCGGGGGTCTCACAAACCCACCACTGAAATTCTTTTCTCTTTCATTTAAATTAAATTTAAATTTGAACAAAGAATGATTCCTAGGGTACTTGGATAAATATATTTCATTTTGATCAAAACGGGTGCCGTCGCTGAAAATTTTTTCCGTTTGATTTAAATTAAATTTAAAATTGAACAAGGAAATGACTAAAATATCGAAGGAGAAAGCCAGAAGATGGAGGTCACATTGGCAAGATCTAAATGAGACAATATGGATGCCAAGTTGAACAAGAAATCGCCAATCAGTAGGTAGTGCCTTACAATGCATATTTGTTGCGACAATTCAACTGTTATATCAATGTTGAAACCTACTCCTCAATTCATTCAATCAAGTATTGAATTAAATACATAACAAAGGTTTCAGATCAAGCAGTTTTTGGACAATCCCCCCACTGAAAATTTTTTCCCTAATTTAAATTAAATTTAAATTTGAACAAGGGAGTGAGTCATATCGAAAATATAGAAGGAGAAAACCAGAAGATGGAGGTCACATCGTCAAGATCATTGAATAATATTGAAATGCATCATTTTTCTTGACAAATTATAAAAATGATTTAAAATCAATCATCATTTTCTTGCAAAAGAAATGTGTGGCCCGCAGGAAGGAGCAAGTATTTCAGCTAGTAAATAAATAAAATGAAGAAGCAATAGAAAAAGGTTTGTCTTTTTGCTATCCATCCTATCTTCTTTTCGTCATCTATTCACAAAAGTTCGTGAGGTAGTGTGTTCCTTTTTGCTTTCGATATGTCCTGTTAGTGTTAAATTCGCCAAGCTCTCTTTCCTTATTATGAGTTCAAGAAATGTCAGCTGTCTCTTACTGAGTCTGACTATAGGTGTTCTTTTTGTTTCAGTTTTCCTTAAGATGTTTTTGTTGCTTAAAAAGCTCCGTTCATAGCATTCTCAGCATCCTCCTGTAGAACAAACATTTCTGTTCTTTCTAGTTTTCTCTTCAATTCTGGCCACCGGTAGATTGATACATTTTCTTTGCAACGTAATTTTCCCTTTTCTTATTACTATACTTAGCTTTTTTGAGTGCATTTTTTCTCCAATTCCAACGCGTGTTCGGATTTCGGGATAACATTCGCTGATAAAACACTACCCAGATATTAAAACTTCTGTACTTGTTTGATTTTAGCAAATATCTAGGAAGTGTTTCAACAGAGAACAAAGAGTGTGACACTGAAATCCGAAGGCGTATTGGGAAAGCGAAAGATGTCTTCCAAAAGGTAAGCAAAGAATTGAGAAACAGAAAATCTTCCTTTGAGACGAGGAAAAGCTGTCCTCCTTTATGGCAGTGAGTGCTGGACAACCTCCTCAAAGATGAAGAAGAGAAGCAACAGAAATGCGGTCCTACAGAAGGATGCTGAGGATACCATGGGCTGATCATGTGAGCAACAACAAACTTTTAGAGAAAATGTAAACAAAAAGGAAACACTTGACATCAGGAAGAAACAGTTAGCATTTCTGAGACACGTGATTGTTATAGTGGAACACACCTATTCTATAGTTAATAGAATCTCCCAACTATAATAAGTAGGTGTAGTAAGAGTAACGTGGGAGTCGGTCAGTCAGTCGACTGGATGATCGGTTGAACTCTCTGCCTTTGGGCGGAGAGGAACCCGAAAGAGGCTACGCTGAAAGGCGGATTCTCTTTCGGGGAGGTAAACGGTCATATTTTTGGCCGAGCTCACAGGCTCGGAGATCCCACGTTAAAAAGACCTTGTGCCACATGACGCCCTCGTGGGGGGCGTGACTGAATATCGTCGCTCAGTCAGTCAATGCCGGACGACCGTTAGTCGGATACTAAAGTATCAGTGACCACAACTAGATTTCTCTGTGTCATTACCTATTATATCAAGTTCCTAACGTTTTGTACGTCGAACCTATTTTAGGACCGACTTAGTACAAATACAAGCCTCCACTGTGAAACCACTCCATAACAGTGATGAGGACAGAGGGTTTGGAAAATGTGATACTCACAGGTAATTTAAGTGATAAAATCTGTCGGTTCCATAAAGGAAGAATCGATTACTTCTGTGGGAATCACAAGACAGATTGAATGCAAGAGGGACAAACAAAAACAACGCATAACCTAGAGAACTCGAGTAAGGGGATGACAGAACTCTCACGTCCTGAAGGGACACGGTACATAATGAAGAAAAAGGAGCGGAACACGGTTTAGGAGAAATTTATTAAGAGCTACAAAGAACGAGAAATTGTGGAGAGCCATGATCACCTAATCACTGAAGGGACACAGCTCATAGAAGATGAATGAGCTTGAGTAAATGTATTGCAGAACAAGGTTTAGGAGAACTAACAAATAGACAAAATTTATTAAGAGCTACAAAGGACAGGAAATTGTGGAGAGCCATGATCGCCTATGTATTGAAGGGACACAGCACATAAAAGAATAATGAGCTTGAGTAAATGAATGGCGGAACAAAGTTTAGAAGAATTAACAAAAACACAAAATTTATTCTGACCTACAAAGGGCAGGAAATAGTGGAGAGTCATGATCGCCTATTTACTGAAGGGACATGGTACATAGAAGAAGAATGAGCTTGAGTAAATGGATGGCAGAAAAAGATTTAGGAGATAACAAAAACACAAAATTTATTCAGAGCTACAAAGGGCAGGAAATAGTGGAGAGCCATGATCACCTATGTACTGAAGGGACACAGCGCATAGAAGAATAATGAGCTTGAGTAAATGAATGGCGGAAGAAGGTTTAGGAGAATGAACAAAAACAAAATTTATTCAGAGCTCAAAGGGCAGGAAATAGTGGAGAGCTATGATCACCTCTGTACTGAAGGGACACAGCACATAGAAGAATAATGAGCTTGAGTAAATGAATAGCGGAAGAAGGTTTAGGAGAATTAACAAAAAGACAAAATTTATTAAGAGCTACAAAGAACAGGAAATTGTGGAGAGCCATGATCACCTATGTACTGAAGGGACACGGCACATAGAAGGAGAAGAATGAGCTTGAGTAAATGAATGGCGGAAGAAGGTTTAGGAGAATTAACAAAAAGACAAAATTTATTAAGCGCTACAAAGGACAGGAAATTGTGGAGAGCCATGATTCGTCACGTTCTGAAGAGACACCGTACATAATGAAGACGAATTCGTAGTTCACATTTAGGTTTTATGAAACACTTGTTAGAGTTTAATATTTCATGGGGGTTCTTATTTTTCTTTATGCTGTCTTCCTTTCAGGGCGTGGACGATCAAGGCTCCCTACAACTTCCTACCCCTCCAAACTCTTAGCAATGTCTCTTTCTGTCACCTCCTTTCTGATATTCATGAAAACAAACTTGTTCATTATGTGTCCAAGAAATTTCAGCTGATACTTTCTGATCCTCAGTATCAGTGACCATTTGGCTTTTATTTTCTGTTGACTCTAGATTCATCATTACTTAAACTCTCTGTCTATGGCAGTCTCAGCATCCTTATGCAGAACAATATCTCAGTTGACTCCCTTGTCTTGGTGTCGGAAAAGATTAGACAAAATGGAACGAGTCATGTGAGGATGGGCCGAAGAGAAGATATGCATTAATTTCAATATTAATAACTGCATTGTTTCTTTCCTAGTACGAGAGTGGGCTGAAAGGTTTATAGGCTGACAATGAAGGAGTGATGCTAGAGCTGTGAAATCTTGCATGCATTAAAATAAATTCTTCTTGTTAATAACGACATTGTTTCTTTTCAGGGTCGATAGTGGGCTGAAAGCTTCATTGGCTGACAATGGAGGAGTGATGCTAGAGCTGTGAAATCTTGCATGCATTCATTTAAATTCTTCTTATTAATAACTGTATTGTTTCTTTCACAATTTTAGACAGTGACATCAGGTTACAAAAGAACAGGACTGTGCAAGCTTAAGAGAAATTACTATTACCTGTAGAAGCTATACGCGAACTGAAAGAAACCACTTCTTCAATCAGGAAGATTTTTTCCTAAGTTAAATTCACCCATTGTCTGTAAACATTTCTTGCTTATTTACTTCTCTTTCTCTATTTGGATATTAAATATAGTAGAATCCCTGACAACCGGACTAAGAAGGCCTTCCGGATATGAGGAACTGGTTACAAAGTCCGGATATGAGGGATTCTGGATATGCGGGATTCCGGATTTAAGGCACTCCGGATATAAGGGATTCTACTGTATATATTTAATAGTACAGTTTGTTATGTCTCTTTTCTTTCTCTACATCTCAAGATTCTTGACAAAATCCAAAGAAGGATCTGCACTGTAATCAATCCTGACTTGGCACCTCGACTTTAGTCACTTTCTCATCAACGTGACCGAGCTTCCCTCTGTCTTTTCTACAAATATTTTCATGGCTAACCCTCTGAAGTGCTTTTTTCCCTGGTGTCCGACTGCATGAATTTAAGCTTGCTACTAGATTGGCATCTAGGTCCCACACGTTTTAGTGTTGAACTAGCTAGACGCAACCGCCACTTCTACTGTAACAGTTTCTTTTCTCGCACTTCCCACGTGTGTAACTCCTTTCCGATTTCTTGCTTCCCCGATAACTACAATATTTAAAATTTAAATGTAACATCAATCGCCATCTTCTGTCTTCTTGAACTCTGTTCCTTTTTTCTTTGTCCTTTCCTCAGTCCTCCCCAATAAAGTTTTCTCATTCTCTTTCACGCCTTATAATTCGCTGCGTTCTAGTGGCATTATTGCCTTGCTTGGGGTGAAATGATTTAAAAAAAAAAAAGCTGTCACCCAGTTCGTTTGAATGCACGTGACTCAGCAATCTCCATCTATAAACGTGGCCTTATAACGGATATAATCGCCACAAGCTATTGACTCGGTAAAACTATTTAAATCGGGCCTCTCAGATAATTCCATCGAATAATCATTATTGCCAGTCTAGTGAGAAACCCTGACTGGAAACGACCCACACCAAGGTTTGTAGGCCTGGAAAAGAGGCAACTCAGATTAATGGGATGAAAGTTAAAATAATTGCCAAATAATGGATCTGCCTGTGTGAACGGAACCAGGTCAAGGGTCACCTTTTCAAAACCTTTAACCTCGTTACAGTATTTGACAGACATTATAAACTGATGACCAAAAAATAAAAAAATAAAAAAATAGAAATTTAAAAAAAATATATTTCACAAAGGTCACCTATTCGAAAATGAAAGAAGAGATTTAAAGGCCAACTTATGAGGATAAACCATTATGCTCTCTAAATGGATTTTAGACTTCAAAATATTAATAGAAGGGTTACACAGCGTTGCCCGGAGAGAGTATTTTCTAAAAGCGTCTGAATTCTCTTAGGTCAGTGGAATCTTTTTCTGTTAATCTTCATATATATTCAACTTAGTCTGGTTAATCTTCATATTTATTCAACTTAGTCTGGCCCAAGGCTAAAACTATAGAGCAGACATTGCCTTCTGAACTCATTACACTAGTAGTATCTTTTCTAAATTATGTCTTCTATTTACATAAACTCATTAAGTAGGTTGATCATGCCTCTCCACAACTTCCTACCCTGTGTAGCTCTAAGCAATGTTTATCCCCTTACTGCCGCCCCCACTTCCTTACCTTTCTTCAACTTACACGCGCTCATTAAGTAGGTTGATCGTGGCTCTCCACAACTTCCTATCCTTTGTAGCTCTAAGCTTGTGTGTCCCCTGACTATCCCTCTCTTACTTAACATTCTGTTATCGATTTACACAAGGTAATTAAGTTGATCAAGGCTCTCCAGGACTTCCTACCCTTAGTAGCTCTAAACAAAATGTGTCCCCTTACTGACCCTCCCACTTTCCAATCTGTTATCGATATACACAGGCTAATTAAGTAGGTTGATCATGGCTCTCCACAACTTCCTATCCTTTGTAGCTCTAAGCAACGTTTGTCCCCTTACTATCCCTCCCGCTTCCCAATCAGTCATCCATTTAAACGCACTCATTAAGTAGGTTGATTGTGGCTCTCCACAACGTCCTATCCTTTGTAGCTCTAAGCATGTGTAGTTCTAAATATATGTGTTCCCTGACTATCCCTCTTTTACTTGAGGATGAAACTGAGCTTGATACTTTAATTCAATTTAATTTGAACAATTATTGAAGATAATTATAATTTAAGCTCTACTTTTGTATTGAGCGCTGTTTTTTTAAAATAAAAACAGAAATACTAAAAACCCTCGGATTATTTACCTAACGTGTTCTTTCATATATATATATATATATATATATATATATATATATATATATATATACCTTGGGAAAGGTGTGAATCCTCTTTTTCTTCCTCCAGCTATGGGTAAATAGCAGGGCAGACTGGGTTCTATAGCCTTGGATAGCAACTAGGAAAAGGACAACTCTGAATTCAAAACCTACGGAAGGTCGTTTGGGGACCTTGTGGCGGGTCTCTGTATTCGGCCCTTCAAAAAGGGTTGATGGTCCTGCACGAAACCTTCACCACTATAATCAAATCTCATGTGCAGTTGTCGGGCTGTCGGTTTCCTGCGAACTGATCTGCTTGACCTTCATACGCCGAATTCGACGGGAGAGTCGAGTATATATATATATATATATATATATATATATATATATATATATATATATATATTTAATTTACTTTTTTTTTTGGTGTAATACATAAAGCAGTTCAACTAAAATTTTTAATGCTTTTGGAATCATCCAATTTATTCTATTAGGTTGGTGCAAAAATAATATCGTATTTTTACGTATTTTTTAACGTCAAAAACGATATTATTTTTGCACCAACCTAATATTAGCAACTTCATGATATTGTTTATCCGACTTTTACTTCCTACAGAAATGTAATTAGAATGAAGGTGGGGTCTGTATTACACTGAGATATTAGTATTCTGATTCACTTGCAGGACAATTCTAAAAACATTAAGATGATGGAGAAGGAAAAATCTGACTTGTTACATCAAAAATCTATATGTATATAAACAAACATGCCTCAAAATAGTGTGGTAGATAATTCCTCACCTGCAAGGCTTTGTAAATGAATTTGAACGCCGTGAAGAGAGGGTTGAGCATCTCCAACACAAATATGGCAGCAACAAGAGATACATGTGTCTTGTACAAAATCTTTATGCCAAACCCTTAATATATGAACAGCAAAAGTAATATAAAAAAGGGTGTTTAATTCTTCGAACCCTGCATTCCTGGACAATTTTAACCATTCCGTCTGACCCCCTCCTGAATCAAAATTGGCAAATAAATGTAATGTTTCATGTTAAAGTGTTTACGCGCTGTTCGACCGGTGGTTGGGCATTACGTCATTTTTTTTTCTTACCACCGGTAAAGCAGAGGTCAGGGCTCAAATGGTTAAATCTATCCCAGAAAGAGATTTGTTTGTTTAAAACCGCATTGGAATGTGTGGAAAAAACTTCCCCCTCTCCAAATTTATAGACAAATGATACAGATGCATGCTGGACCCCATTGAATTTAAAAGAGCCACTCCAGCTAGAGGAGACCAGATACTCTAAATTGTTTCAAATTAATTCAAAGGATCCTCATTAAATCTGAAAATAAACAGATATCATCTGTTCTTATATCTTTATTTTTATTTATTTATTTTTAGTGTTATCAGGAGCCCAAGACTAGGGGTCTATTGGGGACCCCTTCAGTCTTGGGACCCTGGGCTGTAACCCATATATAAATCTGAGACGAGGCGAAATGCTTAAAAAAATCAGATCGGGGGTAAATAGAATAGTTTCGAGGTTCTCACCAGTGAGGAGTTCAGTCGAGTGACAGTGACTGCAGTAGGTTTCGAACTGCTGCTGACTAAACATGCACATTAGGGACTGATCTACTGGCAGCATGCATATTCAAATCGATGGTGACCAGGCATCGCTGTGCGAAAGGTGTCCTTGACAGAACTCAACGGCCAGAGCGGAGATAAAACTGACCTTGTGTCACACCCTGACTCAGTGGGGCGTCAAGTAAATATTCATACCCATGCAGTTCATTATTTTGTGTGGTGGACGGGTCCTACTAAAATCTGTTTTTCTTTTTTAGTTTCTTTTTGTTTCATTCTTTAGTTATGTTTTCTGTTTCTTTCACTCCCCCCCGCCCGATCATTTTTATTAGTATATAAATTTTTATATATCTTTGTAAAAAAAAAAAAAAAGAGGAAAAATCCCATAGACATTATAAATTTTTAGCTCATGAGGTGATTTGTAGCTCGCTTGTGAATATGTGGTATTGTGGTACATGTAGGATTGAGAGGTGATGGACATGTTCTTGTGGTGTTTGAGTATATTGTATTAGGTTGGTGCAAAAATAATTTCGTTTTCTCGCATAGTAACATATGTTAGAAAACGAAATTATTTTTGCACCAACCTAATATTTAATGAATGGGTCATGATTGTGTTTAACAAGGAACAGGATAGTCAATGAAGAACAGTTTTTCCCAATTTCCCATTCAGCCTTGTGTCCCAATTTTTGTAAATTTACAAGTATAGATATTCATTCCTATGTGGTTTTAAACCAATACATCTCTTTCTGGGACAGATTTAAACCTTTCAGACCTGACCATCGTTTTACCGACGGTAGAGACTTAATGTCCAACCACCGGTTTAATGATGGGTAAACACTTGTAACAATTTTTATATCAACTGTGAAACATTACATAATTATTCGCAAATTTTGATTCAGGAGCTCAGGCAGAAGGGTTAAAAATTGTTCAGGAACGCAGGGCTCGAAGGGTTAAGCCCCCCTTTTTACATTACTTTTGTTAATCTTATATCAAGGACACACATATTAACAGACACACGTATCTATTGTTACTGTTGCTGCTATATTTGAGCTGGAGTTGCTCAACACTCTCTTCGGAGCGTTCAAAATCCTTTACGAAGCCTTACGAAATTTATAATGTCTATGGGATTTTTCCTTTTTTTATTTTTTTACAAAGATATATAAAAATTTATATACTAATAAAAATGATCGGGCGGGGGGGAGTGAAAGAAACAGAAAACATAACTAAAGAATGAAACAAAAAGAAACTAAAAAAGAAAAACAGATTTTAGTAGGACCCGTCCATCACACAAAATAATGAACTGCATGGGTATGAATATTTACTTGACGCACCACTGACTCAGGGTGTGACACAAGGTCGGTTTTAACGTGGGGAACCCGAGTATTTCCACTCGGGCCACTGGTCTTAGCTGGTCTTAGCTTGTCCAAGCTGGTCAGAGCTGGTCTAATCTAGTCATAGCTGTGATACTACTCGCAACAGGGCCGGAGTATAGGTGCCAGATGGTTATTTGTGGAAAAGCTCCCCGCTCTCCAAATATATAGACAAATGATACAGATGCATGCTGGGATTTCTTCATAGCCAATAAAATAGGCTACATCTTGGTCTCATCCGCCATATTTTTGTTCTTTCTTGTCTCATCGTTGTGATCTTCTCTGTATCCCTTTTTTATTTTATGAACTTTTTGCCTTATTATTGTTGCTTTCCCTATTTTTGTATTGCATATATATTATTTAATTAGTATTATTTTGTCCTGTTTTTTTTTTCTCCTTTGTTTTTCTTTTTGTTTATTAGAAACTTTGCCAATGTCGTTTGTCGGGTATTCCTCCCAGTTACATTTATGGCTAGTTACACTACATGCTTAATACATAATCATTTTAATAAATATTTTTTTATTTTATATTATTATTATATTATATATTATTATATTATGTATTTTATATTATTATTATATTACATGCTTAACATATAATCATTTTTATTTTAATAAATATTTTTTTATTTTATATTATTATTATATTATATATTATTATATTATGTATTTTATATTATTATTATATTACATGCTTAACATATAATCATTTTTATTTTAATAAATATTTTTTTATTTTATATTATTATTATATTATATATTATTATATTATGTATTTTATATTATTATTATATTACAGGCTTAACATATAATCATTTTTATTTTAATAAATATTTTTTTATTTTATATTATTATTATATTATATATTATTATATTATGTATTTTATATTATTATTATATTACAGGCTTAATACATAATCATTTTTATTTTAATAAATATTTTTTTATTTTATATTATTATTATATTATATATTTCATATTATTATTATATTACAGGCTTAATACATAATCATTGTTATTTTAACAATTATATTTTTATTTTATATTATTATTATATTATATATTATTATACATTATTATATTATATATTTTATATTATTATTATATTACAGGCTTAATACATAATCATTATTATTTTAATAATTTTTATTTTATATTTTTATTATTTTATATATTTTTATTTTATACAACGCGAATTTCGAATGATTTGATCAAAATTCCATTGCCAGTGAATTTGTATAACTGATGACAGTTCTGAAAAAAACACTTTCACAAAACTTGAATCAAAATGATGTAATATAAAGTTAATTAATTAATTAGTATACGGTTCATTAATTAGTATAAAGACGCTGAGAACTTGAATGAAATCTGATAATTGCCTATTTTTAGGTAAATTTGTAGAACCAGGGAATCGAGGTGTCGAAGGTGAGGGTGATTTGGACAGTATCTCTTGTCTCATGTACAAATCTGTCAGAATTAATGGAATTTATTTGTTTATTGCTGTTCCCATGTCCGTGTAATGAAAGCGGTTGGTCACCCTGATGACAGTCGGCCACTTTAAGAAGTGTTGAAATAATTTGCACACACACACAACTCTCCTACTCAGAATCAGAAAAAAAAAGATACAACTAAAGTGACTGGGACAAATGAGGAAGGACACCTGGGAAAACTTAATACTAACTGACTACCGGGTATATATATATATATATATATATATATATATATATATATATATATATATATATATATATAAAAACACTAAACTAAGAGTTTCTTTTTTCCAGGTTTTCAGATAAGACGTTTAGCCACCTTGACACCATTTTTCGTAAGATTCACTGAAAATCTCTTAGAATTATTCAGTTAGAAAGAGAACATGTTAAAATCGTTTTGTGCCATCCCTACTGTCTTCCCAACTGAGCAATGGCGAGAGGAAAAAGATCATACAGGCCTTCAGTAATGGTACCAACATTCATCGTCCATTCAAGAACCATGAAGAGAACGGTGAATAAGTTTAAAAAAGAGGGAATAATAGAGAGGAAAACTGGATCAGGAGGTCACAACAGGAAGAAGGATCATCATTTCAACTTAGAGCTAAAGAGATCTATTAGAAAAGATCCAACTCAATCCATTAAACGTTTGGCACATGAGAGAGGAGTTTCATCTATAACAGTTCAAATAGCAGTGAAAAAAGAATTAAAAATGAAATTGTACGTGAAAACTATGAGACATCTTGTTAATCTAGGACAGAAAGTTAGGATATTAGAGAGGGCGAAGATCATCTTGAATAAGTTGGAAAATGATCCTGGAATAACATATATATATATATATATATATATATATATATATATATAAACTTTATTTCAATCCTTCGTGAGCTTCTGATTCTTAGCTATAATTAATTAATGATTAACATACCATTTTCGTTTATGATCGATTTCATTACGATTCTTCTGTTAAGGTTGGAGAGAAATTATACATTTTTATTGCTCAAAGTAAGAGACCAGTAGTGTTAGAAAGACCTCGAATAATTCCAGGAAGATATCTTTAATCATTTCTAAGGTACAACGTCTCAGAGTTTAATCTAACAATTGGACAATTTTACTGTTACATGGTTTGGTCAATTTTGCTGTTACACGGTTTGGGCAATTTTGCTGTTACACTCGGTATATCGAGGGAAAGATAGACAAGGGAAGGGGGAGTTTAGGCGAATAAATGGTGGAACGGGGAGTCTTGCTTGGCAAAGAGGAGAAATGCTCCTAAGGACCACAAGCGATAGAAAAGCTGTGGAGAGCCTTGATCGCCCACGTTCGGAAGGGACATGGCAATTAGAGAAAGAATTAGAAATAAAAAAAATGAAAGTATTAAAGAACTTGACTGTTCGCGTCTATATTTCTGAGATGAGGTATCATAATAATTTACACTACTTACATGAAGGACACATAGCCCAGTGGGTAAAATCGTTCGTAGGATCCAGTGATTTGACCCAAATACCTGGCTACTGCAGAGGTGAACAAAAACTTAGAGAGTTGCGTTAAAGGGAGATAACTGATACTGATACATCCGGAAGAGGAATGGCACGTGGAACTAGAACAATTTACCCCGGTGGATGAAATGAAGTGTCCAGTTCAAAATTCCAATCACCTGAAGAAGGCCAGAGCGTACAACGGCCGAAACGTCGTGAATATGGCAACGAAGATGAGGATAATAGTCCGAACACTGTAAATAGTGTAAATTATTTCAATACTTTATCTCAGAAATATAGACTGATACTGAAGAAGGCCAGAGCGTACAACGGCCGAAACGTCGTGAATATGGCAACGAAGATGAGGATAATAGTCCGAACACTGTAAATAGTGTAAATTATTTCAATACTTCATCTCAGAAATATAGACTGATACTGAAGAAGGCCAGAGTGTACAACGGCCGAAACGTCGTGAATATGGCAACGAAGATGAGGATAATAGTCCGAACACTGTAAATAGTGTAAATTATTTCAATACTTTATCTCAGAAATATAGACTGATACTGAAGAAGGCCAGAGTGTACAACGGCCGAAACGTCGTGAATATGGCAACGAAGCCCGAATAATGCAATTAGTGTAAATAACACGATTGTTGTTATGATCTACAAAGAGGAAACTCTTTAGTCGACTTGAAATGTAATTTGTATTATCAAAGCGAAAACACATGGCTTTGCGGTCAAGAGAAATCTGCACTTTAAAATCCGTTTTTTTTTTGTTGTTTTTTTTGAGTGGGAAAATGAATCCAGGTCATGCCAACGATTCCTAGAACAAAGTAATTTTTTGCCATTTTTTGGGGCGCAGCTGTTTAAATTGTTGACCGGTCAAAATTTCACTGATCTTCATGACCCACCCAGTGAATTATAATTTCGTTTTGTACTGAGAGCAAAGTGGCAGAAGAGAGACATACAAAGCACAATTTCCCACACGTCAGAAGCCACCTCTGTAAAGGTTAGCAAGCTTCTCTCGTTAGATCAATTACGACTGAGTTGTGAGTTCGATCCTCACTCGGTGCCCCATGATTTCCGCCTTCTCCCACACCTGAGCTACGCTTGGGACAAATGGCACTACGATGTGGTATAATGATTAGCAGGCTTGTCTCGATAGATCAATTACGACTGAGTAGTGAGTTCGATCCTCACTGGGTTCCCCAGGCTTTTGGCCTTGTGTCACATCTGAGCTATGGTTGGAAAAAGGGCACTTCGACGTTGCATAATGATTAGCAGGCTTGTCCCGCTCGATCAATTACGACTTAGTAGTGAGTTCGATTCTCACTGGGTACCCCAGGCTTTCGGCCTTGTGTCACATCTGAGCTATGGTTGGAAAAAGGGCACTTCGACGTTGCATAATGATTAGCAGGTTTGTCTCGATAGATCAATTACGACTTAGTAGTGAGTTCGATTCTCACTGGGTACCCCAGTCTTTCGGCCTTGTTTCACATCTGAGCTACGCTTGGAAAAAATGGCACTTCGACGTGATATAATGATTAGCAAGCTTGTCTCGCTAGATCAATTTCGACTGAATCGTGAGTTCGATTCTCACTGGGTTCCCCAGGCTTTCGGCCTTGTGTCACATCTGAGCTATGGTTGGAAAAAGGGCACTTCGACGTGGTATAATGATTAGCAGGCTTGTCTCACTCGATCAATTACGACTGAGTTGTGAGTTCGATCCTCACTGGGTACACGAGGCTTTCGGCCTTGTGTCACATCTGAGGTACGCTTGGAAAAAGGGCACTTCGACGCAGTATAATGATTAGCAGGTTTGTCTCGCAAGATCAATTACGACTGAATCGTGAGTTCGATCCTCACTGGGTACTACATGCTTTCGGCCCTGTGATGTCTGTTTAGAAAAAGGACACCTCGACATGGCATAATGGTTAGCGGGCTTGTCTCGCTAGAACAGATGCGACTGAATAGTGAGTTCGATCCTCACTGGGTGCCACATGCTTCATGTGTCATCACTGCTTTCATTCCAATTTCAAATCCTAGTTCATGTTTTTTTGGGACACTACGATGTCGTGTAATGTTTAGCAAGGTTTTCTCGCTAGATCAATTACGACTGAATATCGATTTTCGGCCTTGTGACCCATCCGAGCTAAATTCACAAAGTCATTTCTTTATTTCCATAAGTTAAAAAACAAAAAAATTGATAAAACATCCAGCAATTCCAAATTTAATAACTGTCAACGAATATCATAAGATGTTAAGTCTGGCGCCAAACCTGTTCAGAAATATCTAAACTGTCGGCTGTATGCAACGGTTTCCACCTCGTATTCCTTTACTAAGGAGTAAGTTCCATTTGGATAGCTTCTTCCCAAGTGCTGTTGCTTTGTGGAACGGAATCCCAACAGGATGTTCTCCAAAGCACACAATATTAACCTCTTCAAATGTAAGGTTATCTGTTATCTTTCCCATATAGTCTCACTAGCAGCATGGCCCATACTTGATTAAAAAATCGTACGACTCATACAGCAATCGCTATCACTTGACTTAGAATAGTTTTGCCCTTCCTTACCTTTAAAAGAGTACCCTTTTCCGTGCTGATGTTACTACATGCCTTACTTCTTGCCTATCTCACACTGCGATTTTTTTCTAAGCTCTACACTAAGCATTAAATCTGTTATGAAAAAAGAACTAAACAAAATGAACACAAAACGATCAGCTTTAAAAAAGGACTCGTAACTGGAAAAAACGAATGAAAAAAGAATGTTAACAACAAATACTTTTCACACCCAACCCAGTTCTGCGGAATCAGAATCAACGTTGAGTTTAAGCAAGCGAATGAGCCAATTGGAGTAAAGTGCCATGCAAATTTAAATTTTTCCCACTTGTGACGAATGCAGCTATCGATTTTTTTTTTGCATGGTAGCATGCTAGTTAACATTCGTATCAGTCAGCTGTTGGCTCTCCCGCTGGCCAATAGAATCTTCCTGCCTATTCGTGGCAGCCAGCTATAGGCTCTCACTCTGGCCAATAGAAAATAGCTGCAAACTACATGAAAACTGCCGTAGAAGCGTGAAAAAAATCGATTATTTCAACTATCGGTGGGAGTTGAGAAATACAAAGTCGGTCCTGGCCTTCCCACTAACTTGGAGCATGTACATGTAAATTTTGGTGCAAATCCGTCGAAAATTGCGGCAGTGCATTCGTTACACACACACATCCTGCCTTTTATAGATAGAGATAAACTAAACTCCTTACTCTTACTGCACGAACACTAACAGTCTCTAGTAGACTTCTACCTTCCTCTACCTTGAATAGAGCTTGGACATTGTATAGGATAGGGTTATACAGCGGGGGGTTTCCAAAAGTAGGTGGACTGTAGGTGGAATAAGTTTATGTAGCGGTTATATTATTACAACTGAATATCTTGAAACATTTCCTGAGAAATAGATTGGCCGAAGAGGTCCAATTGATTGGCCGAAGAGGTCCAATTGATTGGCCGTCACGTTCACCAGACTTGACCCCAATGGATTTCTTCTTTTGGGGACTACTCAAGGACAAAGTTTATAGTCGAAAACCAAGAAGTGTCGGTGATTAGAAAAAATTACATAAGAGATGCATTTCAAGAAATTAATACCCAAAAAGACTTGTGCAAAAATTTGTCGAAGCGTTAGAGGTAGACTTCAAAGCTGTGTGAATTGTGATGGAAAACAGTTTGAGCATCTGCGTTGATAAAATTTAAGGGCTTTTGTTCCCAATAAAATTTAATTGTCAATGTAATAATTGTGTTAGTAAATATAATTGAATGTATATGTAATCTCAAAATAAATGTAATGATTTAGTATCCACCTACTTTTGGACCACCGTGTGTTTATTTAAAAAAAAAAGAAGAAATTTCGGGCTAACGTTTGTATGAACGGCACGAATCCACTCACAATTTCTTTAATATTTTCTGAGCTTGTTGTTTAGGAAATTTAATTCAATTTTTATATGTAAAAATAAAAATTATTTAGTAGGCGGGTGACAAATCGCAACTGTTTTTTCCTAAACATGCCTGGTCGACGGCAGTCAAAAGGGATTTTTTAATTGGCAAAAAAAGCTACGAAAAAAATAGTTCAAGTGTTTTGAGGTAACATTTAATTTATAAACAAAGACAGACGACATGAACCGAATTTTAAGAATAAATTTTTTAGAACAATTTATTTTTAACACACAAAATAATGAATGAATTACGCATATAAAATATATTTTCGCTTATGTGCCAAAATGATGGCCAATGACATGTATGTAAAAATAGTCAATGCAAACGAAATGTTCGCTTTTACAATCAAAATTATAATGTTGCATAAGGTGCTCACAAAAGAAAACTACATATAAAATGTAGAAAAGGAGAAAATAATTTGAATAGGTTTCTCGTCAGGCAGTTGTCAAATTCCTTCTGTATTGTTTTTCTTTCTGGACCGGAGCGACCTGGGATCCAGCAAAACATGTTCGTCGTCGATATTCAGTCACCCCCCCGCACTGGGGCGTTATGTGGCACAAGGCCGTTTTTAATGTGGGATTTCCGAACCCGTGGACTCGGCCCAAAAATATGCCCATTGAACCCGTATAAACTGGTTCAGGGCCGGTTTACCTCCCCGAAAGAGACTTCGGCGTAGCCTCCTTCGGGTTCCTCCCCGCCCGAAGGTACACAGTTCAACCGAACAGCCAGTCGACTGACTGACCGACTGATCGACGATATTCAGTCACCCCCCCCCCAACGAGGGCGTCATGTGGCACAAGGACTTTTTAACGTGGGATTTCCGAGCCCGTGGGCACGGACCAAAAATATGCCCCCTGAACCTGTATAAACGTGTTCAGGGCCGGTTTATCTCCCCGAAAGAGAGTCCGCCCTTCGGCGTAGCCTCCTTCGGGTTCATCCCCGCCCGAAGGCCGAAAGTTCAACCGAACAGACAGTCGACTGACTGGCGATATTCAGTCACCCCCCCCCACACACACACACGAGAGCGTCATGTGGCACAAGAACTTTTTAACGTGGGCATTCCGAGCCCGTGGGCTCGGCCAAAAATATGCCCATTGAACCCGTATAAACGAGTTCAGGGCCAGTCTACCTCCCCGAAAGAAGACTCCGCCCTTCGGCGTAGCTTCCTTCGGGTTCCTCCCGTCCGTAGGATGAGAGTATAACCGAACAGTCGGTCAAAACTTGATCGACTGACTGACCGACTGAATATGTTCGTCGACTCCTTCAATTAAATGCAAGGCCCCCATTTATAATCTACAGGTTGGCTCCAAAATATATTTTTCTGTTCGGGAGGAATTGTCAAACTAACTGCCATTTTTTATTTGGTAATTACAAAAAGAAATGTTAAGATGTAGTGGATCTAAGAAGGATGCGTGAATATTTAAGATTGTGCGTGACAAGGTATCAGCGACAATATTGCTGTCACCCTTAATGTACCTTATATCAGTAGTAGTATACTGGGCAATATAGTCTATATCGTATCTCTCGCCGATTGCATTTGTCCGACCTGGTGTGTAAGGCAGAGACCAGAGGTTTATAGTCCGTAATGATAAACTCTCTGCCTGCAAGCAGATGTCGAAAATGTTTAATAGAGAAATAAATAGAGAGTAATTCACGCGAAAATGTGCTGTACTTCTGCTGTGTAGAACTGAGTTTAACAGAGAAGAAAGAGATAAGTTTCTTTTGTTTACCATAAACTTGATGCAAAACAGCTCCAACCGTGTATGTTTGAAGAAGCATCTTTGGTCAGAGTGAGGACCGTGTTCTTATCATCAGTGATTTATGTACAAGTTTATTTCATTAAGTGAAATTTTACTGTTTTTTCGCTGTTGATTTTTTAACATATTGGTCAGAGGTAATAAAATTTCAGAACAATTACGAATAAATTGGCGATAATAATTTATCATCCCTGGTTTCGTTTATGTGGAAAATAAAATACTTCAGCAATTATCCAGACACCATTGAATCGGGATTGACAAAATATTTTTCGATAATTTAAAATACCTAATTTTTTTTTTAAACAACTAAAAAATTCTATCACACATACTAGTAAAATAACTCATAAAGGTGTGAGTAATTCAGTTTCGGAACATTTATATCATCATTTTCAAATGCTTTGTTCAAGTTTTTCAATGTGTAGCAGACGTTAAACGTTTTTCATTAGACACGCATGCGTTGATCATCCTATCAGCAGTAGCAGCCCCTGTTTCGGTAAAAAGAAAACACTTGGAGCACGTGTGACCTAAATCCCAAGGATTAGCTCCCTTTTCTTTCGGGCCAAGATCAAGATAGAATGTTCTATGCGTGATGCTCATAGCCCACCAACCGAGTAAGTTCAACTTTTTCTTCATCCTTTTTTACAAAAACATACCTTGAATTTGCACTTTCTTTCAAGAATTATCCTTGAAATATTCTCTGTACGAAAAATCTTCCCGATAGAATAAAAATTTCGGCAAAGTTTAACTTTTGTGCCGACAAAAAGCGATGTGTCAAAAGGACGGTTTTTTACCTTGACAACGCTATTACAGATTTATCAAAAAAATATGTTAACTAATATTTAATATTTATTACTAGCTTAAAAGTCGCCCTGTCGGCTGGCATTTAAACTAATTCCTGTGGTGGGTTCTTGATTGGGCCTTCATCACAATAGGTAGGGAAAAACGTGATAGGCAACAATAAACTACAAAAGAGCTCAATTGGCTCATTTAATTATTGCATTAATATCTAAACTTACCTTTTAAAAGTTCAGCGATAATTCTTCTGTGGCCACTGAATTTAAAGATAATTTGATGTACGTAGGTCCTTACTTTCCGTACAAATAATTATTTTTTATTTCATGAGTGACTTTCGCTGGATTTTTAAATTAATTTCGATTATTCCCAAATTTAGATCCAAGTTATGAAAATTGTTATGGTATAAAATTTCGCCAAAAACAATCACACTAATGAAAAATTGTGAATCCAAAATTTCTGAATTGCGGGTTCTGATCTGGCCCAGAATTTTTTTAAATTTGCTAACAGAGTTGGCCTGATTCCAAAATGGTATGAATGTTCAGATATGGCCTCTAGGAGTAGAGTTGAAATGAGGGTGAGGACCTCAGTTGCCCCCCACCATTTTTCTAAGTTTTGTAGAAGAAAAAAAATCAGAGCAGACAAATTACACTTTTCTGCTAGTATTGACGTTAGTATTAACCGTTTGATTTTGTTTTGAAGTTAACCCCTCTCTTGTGGTCCAACAGCTTGAGAGTGGAAAAGATGGCAAGAATAGATTAGAACCCCACTATGAATGAAAAGTTATTCCGTTTAATTTAGTGAAGTAACATACTTATACTAAAACTAATCCCTAAGTTATGTATACGATAGTGGTGTAGTATGAAAATAAAGACACTGCTTGAATTTGCCCCCCTCCTCCACAGAAAAAAAATCTCGGCTTCCAAATGCCCCCCGACCTTCAGAATTCCAGAATCGCCACTGGTCGTTGGGTGTTCCTGTCATCAATTCTCCATGTCAGCCATTCTCTTCTCAGTTCAACATCAGTAATATTCTTGTACAGCAGGACATGTGACTTCCTCTGGTGACTTCCAGCATCTCCCGCCATCTTCCTGTATATCTCTGGTTCATCGCTGGGCTTGCTTCTTCTTGCTCAACTGCCATTAAAATGCAAGGGGTTACTGGGAGTGAAAGAAAAAAAAAATATGAGAAAACGTAAGCGAAGAGAAAGGGAAATAAAAGAACAGATTTCAAGAAGACAGAAAATGGCGATTGGCATTGCATATAAATTTTTGAAGATTGTAGATGGCAGGGAAGCAAAAAACCGGAAGAGTGTTCCACAGGTAAGAAGTGCAAAAGAAGAAACTATCAGAATAGAACTTACAGTTGAATTTAGCTATTTCAACAGTAAAATGAGATTTAGTTAAAAATCTGGTATTATGCTAAGAAGAGGAGTGATATTTATTTGTACAATGATACAAGATGTGGCACAAGGCCAAAAAGGGGAACGAGGTAAAAGGACGGTCTTCTTCTGTTTTAACTTTAGACTTAGCTAGCCACAAACACTGACCCAAACATGCAACAAATTTCCTAACACCAAAGCAACACATTCTGACCTACCTTTCTTATGACAACCACCATAATACCTCATTGTCTCTATGAAAATCATAACTAGTCCCCATAGGTCATTAGAAGAATTGTCATGAAAATATTCATAGAAAAGACAGAGGGAAGCCATGTTATCGCATTGGGAAAGTAACTGAAGTCGAGATGCCAGGTCAAGACCTATAACATTATAGATTGTTTTTTGGATTTCGAATCTCAAAATATATAGGTGGAGAACAAGACCATATGTGAAGTACTCAAAATATACCATTATTCTTTTAAGAATAATGGTATATTATTGAATAAATGAATTAAGTTTTAAAATCTAGTTAAACCATACCAGAAAAAAGTAATGGCATATTTTGTTAATGATTTTTCTGCTTATAAGCATGTGAGCAAATGTAAAACATCATTAACAGCATTAAGCACAAGCATCTTTTAGTTGGCCTCGTTTCAATTTCAAACATTTTCTTGAATTTCATTGGTTGTTAAATAAAAATAAGATTTGAGAAATTTCCATAACAAAACAGTCAAAATTTGTGCAAAAATAGGCTGAGTTGACATAAAAAAAATCTTTCTCAAATTCATCTTTAATTTAAATGTTTCAAGAAATCCTATTGGCTAAAAAATAAAAAAAATACAACATTCGCCCACGCATTTCACAGAAAAATTCGCAACAGCTACCAAGCCCTGTTGTGCCAATATGGTCGTTGAAAAAACTATGAATAGAAATGGCAAACGAATTAAGCTAAGAACAGATATTACACCTTGATCTTAGCCAAAAGTTAAACCAGCTCCATCTTAATGGAATTTCTGCAGTAATCTATGACATTAAAATAGAAAAACAACTCTAAAATTAGTAGAAAACGAGAACAAGCAATGTAAGTTAATGTCCCTTTTATCAGATGTTTTGTTTGTAAAAGTTGAATAAAAATTGTAAAGATATATAGGAAGGATTATATATATAAAGGAAAATTATATCAAGATTATAATTTATTATATAAATTAATTTAATATATTAATAACAAATAATAATAATAATTCTAAATATTAATAAAATAAAATATTAATATATTAATTGTGAAAATAGGTGTTCGTCAAGTATCATTGACATCGATGAAGCTGAATATGAAAAAGTTTGCAGAGCAGCATTAACCACAAGGATCTCAATGAATATATCTACAGTTTTTTTTTAATTTATTAATTACTTGCATATTTTAAAATGGTTTATTATGACTTATTTTACTCGGGTATATAAATATGTCATAAAATTTAGTTATTAGATACAAGTTTATTTTTATTAAATTATTTTTACTTCAAAATAAAGCATACAAAATTTACTATTTCTATAATACAATTCCTAAACTTATTTATCTGTAGAAAATAAAATAAGGTTTTTACTTCATTGAATGGTTATTGGAGTTCACCAAAAAAGTAAAAGTGGTCTATGGGTAAAAAAAGCACCGATTTAGTACACAAAACATCCTATTATAATTCTACTTATCCCATCCTTTGTTAGTTAGCACGACCGTTACACCCTGCCAATGCCTCATAAATAATGGACTATTCGATTTTGATTACATGTAAAGAGGGGTAAAGACACTACTTGGTTTCAGAGAGAAAATGAAAGAAAGAAGGGAAGATAGAAGTGTTTAACATCTACCAATACCTCATAAATAATGGACTATTCCATTTTGATCACATGGAAAGAGGGGAAAAGACACTACTACCAATAGATTTGTTTTCTATTATTATTGGGTAAATATTAATATAATTCATAATATATTATTGTTTCTTAATCAAATGGAATTCCTTTGGATGACAAAAAAAAAAAAAATTTGTATTAAAAAATTAAAAAAATTTAGGAAAATGGGAGTTATCTCCCAAGAAATAATAAAGACACCAGTAGTTATCTCCCTTGGAATAATGTTATCGACTTATTTTTAAACGCGGTAACTATGGAAATTTTGACGTTTATAGAAAGGCTACAAACAAAAAATAATCTGATCAGTTTCTACACAAACCATTCTTCTAAAATTAAATCTGGAATTATTATAGGTTTTTATCTGAGAGCATTAAGAATCTGTAGTCCCCAATATTTACTTAAAGAAGAAACATACATAAAACACATTCAAAAACCTAATACCCATATCATTTCATCCACAGCGCAAGAAGAAAGGCATACAAAATACACAACCGAAACAAAGATAATAACATAATCCGCAATAATAAATTACATGAAAACAGATGCATAATACAGTGTAACCCGGATATAAGAGACCCGGATATAAGAGAGATTTTATCTGGTCCCAAATTAGAGCCTGTGAATGTATATAAAATAGACTAAACCCGGATATAAGAGAAACCCGGATATAAGAGACTTATTCTCCGGTCCCGACAACTCTCTTATATCCGGATTACACTACTAACGACCAACTCCGTCACGTTCACTATCCAGAATAACCTATCCCATAAGCAATCTTAAAATAGTCACAAACACTTCCAAAACCATTATGAATAAACTCAGATCTTCAAACACTAATTGCAATAATATTTCTGAAGCAGACATTTAAAAAAATAAATTGCCGAAACTGTTCCTCCCAATATATTGGAGAAACAAGTAGAAATTTACAAAAAAAGAACGCATTTCTGAGCACAAAAGATACCTCACAAAAAACAACTTAGCTAATGCACTAGTCATACATAGAAATAAATTCAACCACAATTATGATTTTAACAATGCTACACTCATAAAAAAAGAAAATAACTCACTCAGAAGGAAAATCCTCGAGAGTGCCGCCATTGAATATTACCCAAATATTAATCTACGCCCACGCTTTTTTCCTATTTCTTAACAGAATTACTACTCTCCTAAGCAAACGTACACAACAGTATGAAGAAATCAAAAGAAAATGGCTGAATTCGTCAAAACAACAATAAAAACAATATCTCCACACATGACAGTAATTGACGTAATTTTCATTTAACAATATGAAAATAGCGTTCTCTAAATTCTTCCAGTTGCTAAGGACGTTTTGTTTTTGTTATTATTAGTCATTTTGTTTAAGAAGAAGGAAATTACTGGAAAGTAATTGAAACTTACCTGAAGCGAGCTGAATGTGTAATGCTCCTCATGCCAATGACACTTCCACCGAGCTTCTCTACGGCATATGTCTTCACTGAATTTCTTTTGATGTGTTCCTCTCGAATTTATATTTAAACTGGAGTCATCAGGAGATAATGTGCACCGTTTCAGGGCCTTCCTCTTAACGGTTTCAGTTGTACACCGTCCCCCCTCATTGATGTGAGGCCCCATTATAACGATATACAAGTGTGTTGTAGATAAACTAGTTCAAATGTCTAACGTAGAAATTAAATTTACAAAAACGGCAAACCTCGCGTTCTGAGAATGCAACGTGAACCTCATTACGCATTCACGATCAGTCATGTCATGCCGTCATGTTCGCTGAAACACTCCACGGAGTATTTCTTTTTTTCCATATCCACATAGAACTATTCTCAACTACTTCTATTAGGCGTTTTATACTATTGGCCCTATTACGCCCTTTGATTCGAATTTGGCCCAGAAATTGGTACAGAGTGCCTGAAACGAAACCGCTTGCTCCAATTTCCACTGCTCTAACAATTGCATTATACCCCTCCTTTATTAGCTCTGATTTTAGATTTTCATATTTATTAGTTTTATAATCGTGGCTTTGTTCCATCCGGCATTAATATGGTACTGTTAATTCAACCAGGATGATTTTATAGTTCACCCTTGACAGAAGAACAATATCTGGTCGCAGACCTTTACTTGATATTATTATTATTATTGATATTGTTTAATAAATTAATTTCGTTTTTGCCTTGAAAAAGTCCACAATGGACGAAACGCGTAGGCAACTATTACATATTATATATATATATATATATATATATATAAATGTAAAAGACAATAGGAAAACTGTAATATATATATATATATATATATATATATATATTAGGTTGGTGCAAAAATAATGTCGTTTTCTCACATAGTAACATATGTGAGAAAACGACATTATTTTTGCACCAACCTAATATATATATATATATATATATATATATATATATATATATAAGTTTTGTAAATTTTCTTTTCATCTTTTATTTGTAAGTAAAGTCGGATGATCAGCAGTCCTTTTAAAAGGGCTGTGGTGAAATAATTTATTAATGGAACCTTAAAGTGGTCTGTTTTTATTGAAATTGTTTGCTCTGGATTTACATTGAGCTCTCTGAATTTTATCCTCCTTAGCTCCTTAGGTTTACCCATACGTATTACCTAGTTTTTCATAAACTATATATATATATATATATATATATGTATATATATCGTATTTACGATTCCAATGGAATAAATTATGATCATGGAATATTAGTGTTTAAGCCTTTTTATTATATCCTTACTCTGTCCTGGACATTGAGTTCTATCTGGATTCTATCCTTTCGGAATTTTTTATTCAAAAAATATACATGTGTGTATATGCACCTGTGGATTTTGCATATATATGTATATTTACCACTAATATTATATATATATATATATATATATATATATATATATATATATATATATATATATATATATAAGGCTGGTGCAAAAATAATCTCGTTTTCTCACATATGTTACTATGTGAGAAAACGACATTATTTTTGCACTAATCTAATATATATGTATATATATATATATATATATATATATATATATATATATTAGGTTGGTGCAAAAATAATGTCGTTTTCTCACATATGTTACTATGTGAGAAAACGACATTATTTTTGCACTAATCTAATATATATATATATATATATATATATATATATATATATATATATATATTAGGTTGGTGCAAAAATAATGTCGTTTTCTCACATATGTTACTATGTGAGAAAACGACATTATTTTTGCACCAACCTAATATATATATGTCTCCATCTAAGTTTACAAACCAGGATGGGTGCGGTTCATAAGTCCTTGATCAGCTGATTTTTCCTTGTTTTACAACTACTAATGTTAATAAATGTATTAGTAATTTACGTGTACCATAGGATGTGGAGTCCATATTTTTTCAGCGTTAGGTTTGTTCTAAGAGTTTTAACATACCTGTTTAGTGTGTTGGCTACTTCTATAATTAATGTATAATATCTCTATAATTGTATTTTACATGAAATAATGTTTGTAAAATAGGCCATGCACAAAATAACAGAGACCAATTGATCTGCAATACAAGATGACATTTATTTAACAAAAATAACAAAAAGGAAAGTTTAAGAGTTTATGGATGTAGTGTTGTAGATATTCTTTACTGGAAACTTTGGAAATAAAGAACTGGATGAAGGGCCGTGAGGTATACACAAATATTTTTAATTTAGAGTGATGAGTCTTTTGATATTCAGTGTCACAAAAATGTTCATTTATAAAGCGGATATTGGTAATTTTCTGGAGAAAGTCCAGAGGTGGTACTTTTGAAGTCAGACCGTGCTAAGGGTAGTAGTAATATTAGAAAAGGTCAGTGTTACTCTACTGTGTTTTTCTCACTACTAAGCAGGGCAGAAATATGATTAGCAGATGACCTCTTAACTACATTTTCACATGTCACACATGACTGGTTTCTCCACAGTAGCATTCATTTGTTCCGTTCTCTTTTGCCATTCTCCTTCTAGATGCCAGCTTATCCTTTTGACCAGATTCTGACAGGAACTTTGGTTTCAGCTAACATCAAAAGACATCTCTATCTTTATAGGTGGCAAATTATTTTCCACTTTGCAACCCCTTTTTCACAGACAATATGTCACAAGCCTCTCAAGGCTCTATCACTGTCTCCATGGTGAGTGTTAAACTACACTCCTTAATTCCAAAACCTGCCATGCCACACACATTGTAGTGGACCACCCTTATTTACTTCATATCCCCCTGGTGAGATGTAAGTTCCATTCAAGCAGCTTCTTTCCACAAACTGCTGCTTTGTGGTACCAACTCCCAAGAGGCTGTTTAGTGTGTTGGCTACTTCTATAATTAATGTATAATATCTCTACAGTTATATTTTACATGAAATAATGTTTGTAAAATAGGCCATGCACAAAATAACAGACCAATTGATCTGCAATACAAGATGACATTTTTATTTAACAAAAAATACAAAAGGAAAGTTTAAATAAATAAATGTCTGTTTCAATGAAATGCAAAGTGCTGTGAATTTAAAATCTTTTCATTTGTACCCACTTCTTAAAATAATGAACTACATTCATATTTACGATTGTTATTGCAATATTTTGTTTAAGCTAGGAGATCTCAAAACTAATACTTTCAATGAAAAACAGTAAAATCATGGAATTTCCACAGTTACCACGAGTAAAATAAGTCGATAACATTATGCAAAGGGAAATAACTACTAGTGTCTTTATCGTTTCAAGGGAGATAACTCCAATTTTCTTAAAATCCTTCATTGCACAATGTTCAACACTAAAAAAAACAAAAAAAAAAAACAACAGACGTTTCCTTCTTTTCCTCTTTCTTCCACTTGCTCCAAGATGTAACAATACGTAGATGAGGACGTCCCCCCCTCCACGTTCGTTTTTTAGGTAGACAGACGATTAAAATCTCTCTCACACACATATGATACACAGGTATCACACATGCGCATCACACGCACAAACAAGCATATTCTTAATAGCTAAATTTTTATTTTTTAATGTATGTTTCTTTCAACAGCCGCCCTGTCTCGGCTGAGGCTTCAGAATACGCCGACTGCGCCCCTGCAGAGGGGTAAGACTCACGCCAGTGAAGCGTCCTGGGTATAACGATAAACTACATTCGTCAGCTAGGCCTCTGATCAGGATGTTTTGGGGAGCGTGGAACCACCTACTCAGGGTAGTAGCACCTGTTAGGGGTGGGGTAGTTATGTGTCTATACACTATAAAAGTGTAAAAATAAGTTTATTACCTGCAATACATTTTTGGAAAAATAAAAACATTACCAGCAATAAAAACTTTGTTACCATTAAACTGAGGTTGATATGCCGTAAAACAAAATAAACCAAACCAAATCCTTTCAACTGCTTACGCGTTCACTATTTACAAAAATTTACATTATTCGGCCTATTGTCCTCATCTTTGTCGCCATATTTATTACAACGTTTCGGCCGTTGTACGCCCCGACCATCTTCCTCAAGGACATATGGCACTGTGAATAAAGGCGTTGGTTAGATCTAGTGACAAGACCCACAGAGTGTGAGTTCAATACTCGGTTAAGGCAATGAAGAACTTGGAGAGCGGAATTAACAGGAGATAACTGATATCCATTAAACATGGCACGTGAAACTAGAACAGTCTACCCCAGTGAACGAAATAAAGGGTTCAGTTGGACATTCCAACCACCTGAAGAAGGCCGGAGCGTACAACGGCCGAAACGTTGTAATAAATATGGCGACAAAGATTAGGACAATATTCCGAATAATGTAAATAGTGTACATAATACCTCATCTCAGAAATATAGACTGAACTGAAGGGCTGAAACGTTGTAATAAACATGGCGACAAAGATGATGACTATAGTCCGATGGCAACAAAGATTAGGACAATATTCTGAATAATGTAAATAGTGTACATAATACCTCATCTCAGAAATATAGACTGAACTGAAGGGCTGAAAAGTTGTAATAAACATGGCGACAAAGATGATGACTATAGTCCGATGGCAACAAAGATTAGGACAATATTCTGAATAATGTAAATAGTGTACATAATACCTCATTTCAGAAATATAGACTGAACTGAAGGGCTGAAAAGTTGTAATAAACATGGCGATAAAGATGATGACAATAGTCCGATGGCAACAAAGATTAGGACAATAATCCGAATAATGTATTAGGTTGGTGCAAAAATAATGACGTAGTAATGTTGTTTTTTGACGTATTTTTTAACGTCAAAAAACGACATTATTACGTCATTATTTTTGCACCAACCTAATATATAATACCTCATCTCAGAAATATAGACAGATACAAACGAATTCCTTTCAACTGTCTACGCGTTAATGTAATATATTTTATTAATACATTGTTTTTAATTGTGGGCTGTTTAAATAAAATGAAATTAATACTTATATTTACCCGAACTCATATGAGTCCACTGAATATTGTTTTTAAAAATATCTAATTACAGCCAGGGCCAAGGCGTACTGACCCCTCACCCCCCCCATCCCCACACCAGAACAATATACTTTTAAGAAACATTTTTTTTTCGATAAATAATGGATTTTTAAATGATTTGTTTTATTTTTTTATAACAGAATATGTTATTTTTTAATTAGAATAATTTATAATATTTTAAAATCTTTTAAAATTCAGTTTCAGTCGTGTAAAGTTCAGGGAATATTGTTATTAAGTAAAACTATATTTACTAATCATGAATCGAAAAGTTTGTTACAATCTAAGGTATTCCAGTATTTTAAAAAGAATTTTGAATTGTTTTTGTATGCGTATAAACGTTCTCGCTTTTGCAGATATGGATGTCATACACGACATTATCAGAAAATTCAATAAAACATTGCGGAGAACATTTTCATAAATTTTTAAGATTACTGAATACTTAAGAATTATATATAAAAGCGCTTACGTTATATTCAATTATATTTTTACGGCTAAAAAGTCCCCCAAAGGACAACAAACATGTTATAGCGATCATCATCACACATACATACATACCTACACAAATTCAAATTTCATTAACAATTCATTGGATAGAAATCAATGCTACTGTCTTATGCGACAATTTTGAAATCGCTATATTTTCGTATACAGTGTAACCCGGATATAAGAGAGTTGTCGGGACCGGAGAAGAAGTATCTTATATCCGAGTTTCTCTTATATCCGGGTTTCTCTTATATCCGGGTTTGGTCTATTTTGTTTACATTAACACAGACTCTAATTTGGGACCAGAGAAAATCTCTTGTATTCGGGTTTCTCTTATATCCGGGTTTGGTCTATTTTGTTTACATTAACACAGGCTCTAATTTGGGACCAGAGAAAATCCGGGTTTCTCTTATATCCGGGTTTGGTTTATTTTGTTTACATTAACACTGGCTCTAATTTGGGACCAGAGAAAATCTCTTATATCCGGGTTTCTCTTATATCCGGGTTTGGTCTATTTCGTTTACATTAACACAGGCTCTAATTTGGGACCAGAGAAAATCTCTTATATCCGGGTTTGTTTTATATCCGGGTTAAACTGTAGTAGATTTTGTGCACTTTTGAGAGAATCAGATCCCAAGAGCCTTCTCAGCTGAGTAAATATTATTAGGAAATATCAGCTTCTAATTGGTCAATGAACACACAAGTGGGCGTTGCAATCCACCCACGTACAATATATTTTTCCAGCGCGTGACTAAGTCAAGTTTCCCGCCAAGGCGCTGTGAGCCTGTCACGTGATTACATTAGCTATAAATAACAAATATAAATAACAGACACGAGTTCGCTCATTCTCTCTTTTTTTCTCTCTTCTTGCTGCAAAATGTAGTCCCAGACAATTATCGTCTCGACCATTGACGGTCAGACGTTAAATAATATTTCACGCATTCATGTACGTACAAACTCATACGAACATTCACTAAAATACAAACGTTCACACACACACAAATGTTCACACACAAACACAATGTTAACTGTCTATGTACTTTGTAATTTGTTATTAATACATATATTTGTTTATATATATATATATATATATATATATATATATATATATATATATATATATATCCGTCTTGTTTGTTTGTCTTCTCTATCTTCAGTTGGACTTAACTCAAGTCCGCCATTTTCTTGTACCTAGACCTTCTTCTAGCAGGAAATATAAATGCACGTGTTTTCTTTTCATATTCACCTCCCGGTCCTCTACAATGTCAACAGCTTAAGCAAACAGCTAAGCACTGTGTTAAAACATTGTAAACTTAAAGTAAATAATATTTGTTTCAAATCATTTTAAACATTGGCGAATCTGTGGAGTTGCCTATTACTAAAGGATAAAAAAAATTCGTGGATTTTGATGTCATTCTGGGTGACTTTTTTTTCGTTCAATTTCATGAATTTGTTTTGTTCATACTAAGTCACGATAAAACACCACTTAAAATTCACTAATTTTTTTTTTATCCATAATGTTAAAATTATTCAACTTTTTAACAAGAAAAGTTTCAAGTTGATGTTAAAAATTGACGTAAAACATTGTTAATTTATCTAAGGGGGAATGAGCTATTACTGTTATAGACAAGCGTATGGTTACAAGAAAGAAATACGACAACAGCAGAAATAGATTTACGTGATTTATTTCAATAGGAACGTGTGGTTTTGGGACAGCTACCTTGTGGTATAGTTCGTAAGCCTGTTTCCATTCTTTGTTGATCTCTCATAGTAGTTCACACTGGTTGGAGTGGCGCTTCTCCTGCTTTCTGCTGCTGACTGACCGTGACAGGTCTCTTCCCTGGCCTCCTGTTGACTGCTGTTGCACTTCACCGTGTGACCACTTTTATGGCGTTTTTTTATGGCTTAACAGGCTCGAAAAACGACGCGAGTATAATTAGGAGGGAAGCATTTTTATTGGTCGAAAAATAGAAACACTTTAAAATATTTTATTTTTCGACCGGAACTTGTGCGTCGGGCCTATGCGTAAACGACGATAATGGTCATTTTGTGACGGGGCTTTGTCCCGTTCACATCCGGCTCTCGCTCTTGAGTATGTTAGTTTATTTATCTGTAAATCAGGCGGGATATGTCTTATTTCATTTTATAACATTACGTGTCTTTACTTTGTATTTAGATGAAATATATTTATTTTCGATTCTTCTTGTTGAATTGTTCAACTATATTGCACATAATTAGGTTACAATTTTTATTTTATATGAAGGCACCAGCCTTGTTATAGCGACTCGTTGTTATGTCTTTATTTAAATTTTTTGTTCTAAGGTTCACAGATAACGATTTACTAAGCATAGCTTAGGTGTAACACAAGGACGAAATTAGAGAGCACCCAGTGAGGATCGAACTCACTTCTCAATCGTAATTCATCTGTGATATGCTTGCACAAGGCCCGGAAGGAAGGAGAAACATACGAATGGTGGAACAGGGAGAGAGATGGTAAAAAATTAAAACTCATTTAGATCGAGAAAAGGAAGTCATGGAGAACCAAAATCTCCCACATTCTGAAGGGCATATTAAAGAGAAAAAAAAACACATGGCTGGAAGAATAGGAACAAAAGGAGATGGTGAAGGTAAAAAGTTACCTGGTAAACAAAAACAGGAAATTGTGGAGAACCATGATCGCTTACGTCCTGAAAGGACACAGGGCGTAAAAGAAAATGATAATTGTTGCATTCAGTACTTTTTTTTTTATCTCCCAAACATCAGAAACAAAATACTAAAAATTAAACTTTTACTATTCAAGGGAGATAATTCCGAACGGATTAGTTTAGAGTTATTTCCCTTGTAACAGAAGACAGCCTCTATTTTTGTATTATTTTTTTTATGTGTAGAAGGGGAGTTGAAATGACTGCTGACTAAAGAAACTATTTCGAAAAGGATGGTCGTCAATATATTATTTACAGGAGTTATAGCTTACTTTTATTTTTAGACTAGGTTCAAGCAATACCTAAGGTTTAAAATGAATTTTTAAAAAATTTAAATATCTTGAAGCTTTTATTTTAGTTTTAATTTCAAGGTAATAGATTAAATTTAATATTGCCAATAAGTTAAAATACTTTGCTGTATTTCGAAACTAATTTAAAATGACTGGAGGAAGTTTTTGTTTTGAAGTCACTAAACATCGCTGATTTTAGTGCTATTTTTAGACATTTGTCATCACACTGTAATTCTCTTTATTAAAAAAAAATCTTTCAAAAATAAAGTATACACTGTGGAATTATTCTTTATTTATCTAAAACTTCAATTGAACTTTGTAGTCAAATAACATTCAACATTGTACTCAACATTAATTAGCTAAACTTACCCTTTCCATTACGGAAAAAGGGAAGCAACTTTCCAATAATATTGTTGATTTTTGTATACCATTGTTAATACAATATTTTAATGTTCACTGAGCTTGATTATTTTTCTCTCGTGTATGTTGTACATGATTCATGTGGGGTGTTGTTTTACAAGAACACAGCTTTCCTTCTTGATTATATTCACGGTGACCCTAGCCAACAATTCTTACAGCACCACTACATTTGGCAACCCCGACGTAGGAACTACTTTCCGCACTACATTTGGTAACCTCGACGTAGGAACTACTTTCCGCATTACATTTGGTAACCCCGACGTACCTACTACATTTGGTAACCCCGACGTACCTACTACATTTGGTAACCCCGACGTACCTACCCACTACAAACTCATCAATCGACAAATACAACAATACCATATATCCGACGAAAAATATGTGTGACAAAAATTTCATAATGTATAAAATTTCTCTTTTCCACAACTTTTTCTTTTTTTCTTTTTTCAAATCATGTTAGAAATACCTCGTCTCTCCACAAGGCAGGATGTGGCACAAAACCGTTATTTTATGTGGGGCAAATCCGAGCCCGTAGGCTTGGGCAAAAATTCCCTGTAGACCCCCGCATACACGGGCTTGTCTACCTCCCCAGACGTCATTCTGCGTTTCGGCTTAGCCTCGTCCGGGTTCCTCTCTGTCCGAGGGCAGAGAATTTGACAAGTCAGTCAGTCCGATATATTTAACAGTTCCCCTACGAGGAATGTATGTGGCGCAAGGCCGAGTTTAACGTGGGTTTCTCCGAGCCTGTAGGCTCGGCCAAATATATTCTCTTAGAACCCGCATAACCCGGTTCGGGCTCTGTCCGGGTTACTCTCAGTCCAAATGATAAAAACATTTCCTCCCGAAATTTATACACAAAGATACAGATGCATGCTGGGATATTTTTGCCCTATTCTTTTCTTTTTTTCTTCAGTTTCTCTCAAAATTTGACAATTCTTTTTGTTGGGTATTTCCGCCAATTCCATTTGACCATGTCCAATTACTCTACAAGAGTTCTTTTAATGCCTTTCTTCAGTGAGTATTCTATGTTTCTTCCATTCATTTGCCTTAATATTAATTTTCTTCTACGTACATGGTGATTGAAAAGTAACTCCCTGTTTGATGTATAATGGACTCTCCTGTCTTGTAAAAATTATAGTTAAACGGGAGAGTCCATTATACATAAAATAAGAGGCTATTTTTCAATCACCTTGTATTTTACGTTCTGGGTATGACGTTAAACTACATCCGCGTCCTGGGTAAGACGTTAAACTACGTCCAGCAGCAAGGCCTTTGAGCAGGAGGTTTTGAGGAGCGTGGAACCACTTCTTAATTGCTGGTGTTCCCACGTCCACCCTGACCCGGGGTGGTAGCACCTGTTATATCCCAGCTATGGGAAAATAGTTAACTATTACCAGAAATACTTTTTTGAAAAAATTATTACCAGCAATACAATTTTGAAGGAAATATATTACCAGAAACAGATTTTTGACAAAACAAAATATTACCAGCAATAAAAGTTTTGTCAGCATTAAATAACCCATTGAGGTTGATATGCCATAAAACAAAATAAACCAAACCAATCTAAACCAAAGAATACATACTCTATTCATACGAATCTATCCTAAAAATGTTGTCGGCATAAAATAACCTATTGAGTTTGATATGCCATTAAACAAAATAAACCAAACCAATCTAAACCAAAGAATACATATTCTATTCATACGAATCTATCCTAAAAATGTTGTTGGCATTAAATAACCAATTGAGGTTGATATGCCGTTAAACAAAATAAACCAAATCAATCTAAACCAAAGAATACATATTCTATTCATACGAATCTATCCTAAAAATGTTGTCGGCATTAAATAAACCATTGAGGTTGATATGCCGTTAAACAAAATAAACCAAACCAATCTAAACCAAAGAATACATATTCTATTCATACGAATCTATCCTAAAAATGTTGTCGGCATTAAATAAACCATTGAGGTTGATATGCCGTTAAACAAAATAAACCAAACCAATCTAAACCAAAGAATACATATTCTATTCATACGAATCTATCCTAAAAATGTTGTCGGCATTAAATAACCCATTGAGGTTAATATGCCGTAAAACAAAATAAACCAAACCAAACTAAACCAAAGAATACTTATTCTATTCATACGAATCTACCCTAAAGATGTTGTCGGCATTAAATAACCCATTGAGGTGTTGATATGCCATAAAACAAAATAAAACAAACCAAACCAAACAGCCTGTATTTTAAGATTTATACCCTCAGCCTCAATGTATCCATCTTCCTTCTGAGTTCCCTTGAGTAGCAAAACTTAAGATTCTATCTGAGAATTTTCAAATATCTATGAATGTTATTCTTCAATTTCGTATTAACGAGAAAACATTTCTATAATATTTAGTCTGTTAGGATTTATTGTATATAAAATAGAATTGTGGTACAAGGCCGAAAATGGTGGCGGAATGAACTGAGGCTGGTCATCACTTACTATCTTATACTTTGCGAGCCAGATTCACGACCCATTCACTCATTACAATTTGCACATCGACCAAAAGAATTTATTCATCATTATTCAATCCTCCAATACCGTATACTCTCAGAAAGCTTTCAAAAACATCCCATGACATAAAAATTAACGATTATAAAATTCTATACATAAAAATCTATCGATGGTACGTAATGAGGGGGGGATGAACACAAAAACAAACTATCAAAACAAATACACAAAATAAAAGGATAACTGACCCATCAAACCCTCAAAAGAGGCCACTGTATTCTGCCTTTAGATAAAATCATGAGACTCTCTCGTTACGGATAAAATAAATACGGCCATAGGGAAAGGACCCAGTCGAGATGAAAAAAGGGGGCCAAAAACAAACCTGGGGGTTGTTGGGAATCTCGACTTAGATCATAAGCAAAGTAGAAAGCGGAAACAGGTCGGAATCGACACTTACTCACATTAACTAGGTACACAAAAAAGGGTCTATTTTCCAAAAGCTAATAATTTTTGCTGTCTATTCATATCAACTTTGATTGTGGTTTCTTGTCAGCAACATACATCAATATTATAATTATCAGCGTCCAGTGTCAGTAACTCTTAATTTCTTTGTTCTTCTTCTTTTACGTGCCGTGTCCCTTCAGGACGTAGGCGATCACATCCCTCCACCTCTTCTTATAAATTTTGTCGTTTTGTTATTTCTCCCAAAGCCTGTTCTGCTTTATCACGAGTCCTTAAATCATAAAATGCCCCGATGGTAAAAGTTTTATATGCAAGTGGAGGCATTTACAGCACTGGGGCCTCTACCCTTCCACTATCACGATGTTCCGTCCAGGGCAGATTGGCGTGTCAGGGATGTCTAGAAAGTTCTTGCGGGTCACTGTCACCTGAAGCTCAAAATCTCCAGTGGCAATGTCTGATTTGTTTATAACAAGAGAGACATCGCCGACTGGTCTGTATTGGGAGAGAAAAAAAAAACAAATGGTCCTCGGAAATCTCCATGGGCACCCCGTAATAATGTAACGTTGGTCTTCCGGGCTCTCATGTGTTCGGTCTGTATCCTCACTGATTTAGTCGTGAACATGTTCTCCGCCATCTTCTTGGCAGATTCTTTCGTTGCCAGCATGGTGTTACTTCGTTTTCTCAGAACACCTGCACCAATATTCAATATTCACACCCTCCTTCGTCTCCCTGATATCACCGACCAACTTTTTTGTTTTCACATCTGTGGTTAGCAGAGAGATAGTCCTTGCGATCGCCGTTTCTGGGACCGTCGGCTCAGTTAGGAAGCCATTATCGGAGATATAGTTCCGGTAGTACTCCTGCATACCAGTAAAATATTGCTCATCCATTTCCTTGGGGCCAAGCAGGGGCCTGTTGCGGGCAGGTATGTACGTTGAGTGTTTGAGTTGGGAAACACGTGTGTGCTGGAATGTATATTCCACAACAAAATGGCGGATTCGGTATGTGAGTCCGCGTAATAAAATACCAAGGAACAACTAAAAACAATCGATATACAGACAAATGATAATGTGTTATTAAGAAGACAATATGTTACATTGTTGCAAGCGACAAAGACAATGATATTGTATCTATGTGACAATACAATGAACATGCATGAGAACATTTAAAGAGTAATGAAAGAGTCCTACATACAGTGGAGTTTTCGTATTTACGTACGCGCGTGTGTGTGTATGTGCGTGCGTGCGTTTGTGTGTACGTTTCCCGTTGAGAAATGCGTTTACACGATAGAACTACATCCTAGCGTCTCTAAGGAAAAATAGGAAAAGGAAGAGGATAGAAAATATTACAGTGTATTAATAGTGTTAGAAAGCGTCCCCTAGCGGATGTTTTATGAAGGTAGATGGAGTAACTCCACAGGTCCTAAACAACGAGTTTGGTGAGACAGGTTGCTCCATTTTGTCCAAAGGCACCACTTTTTCTTTTTTTCTTTTTTTTTTTTTAAATAAAAAAGAAAAGAAAAAGAAAAGTATAACAAAAAAGATGGCGAACTTGTCAAAATACAAGATCATTTTTTTTTTAGCGGCGGAATGTTGTTAGATTGATTTAGTTCTCCGCCATATTTTCGTTGCTAGCATGGCGTTACTTCGTTTTGTCAGAACGCCTGCCCCAATATTCAATATTCACTTCCCCCTTCGTCTCCCTGATAACACCGACCAACTTTTTTGGTATTTAAAGTCATTGCGGGTCACTGTCACCTGGAGCTCAAAATCTCCAGTGGCAATGTCTGATTTGCTTATAACAAGAGAGACTTTAATACTTTAATCTAATTCGAGTGTATTCACGTGACAGTATTAATTTAAAACCGAGTATAGTAATATATTTAAAATGTGTATTGCAATAATATGCTTTCAAAAAGAGTCTATATTCTCCTAAACATTGAACTTAAAGTAGTTGTAGTGATGTCTTAATATGAATGGACCATTTGTAGATGTCTGCTTATTGCTGAGTGAATAACATGGCCACACAATTTATATTTGACGTAAAATACCACAAAGTATGAAATACAAGAAGGAACAAAATGGTTTTAAAAAACATAACATTTGTATTTATTTGTGTATATTGATGTACATGCGTAGAAGTTAAAGTTATGTCAGTGTTATGTCCCTTAGACTGTGAATATTTTTATCTGAGCTCACAAAAATTGAATTAATTACAAAGCTGAGAAATGATGAATAAACTGTAGCTTCAGAAGAATATTTCAACGAGAAAAGTTCTTGTTGCTTGTTTGGAAATGTTCTGTATGTTTGAAATGTAGTTTGGAAAAGTTTGTACGTACGTGCATGCGTGAATATGCTTTTAATGTCTGACCACCCAGGGTCGAGACGAGAATCCTTAGGGTCACGTCTTCGCGGAGAAAGAGAAGAATAGAGAAGAGAAAGCAGCAAGCGTGTGTCCGCTATTTATAATTAATGTAATCACGTGACAGGCTCACTGAAAATGTCGGGAAAACTTGACTTGTTCACGCGCTGGAAAAATATTTGTACGTGGATGAATTGCAACGCCCACTCGTGTGTTTATTGATCAATTAGAAGCTGATATTTCCTGAAAATATTTACTAAGCTGAGTAGGCTCTCTGATCCACCTTTTTGCACAAAAATGTACAAAATTCAACATTGATAAGAAAGTGGTAGCGTGTTGCTACACAGTCTTTAGAAATTGCCTCATCCAGGTGTGACCGTTTCATATCAACTTTTGAACCGTCAGTTTTATTAAGGCGTTTCTCCACCCTTGCACAATATACTTCTACATAATTAGCACAGACCCCGTCATTAGGCCAAGAAAACTCTGATTATAGTTGACAAAAAAAAAAAAAAATGCTGAAAATCAAGCGCAGCTAACCCATTATAAGCGGCCCATCTATTACTATAGATGATATAAGACATTGCTGCACAGTTGGAAGTAAAGTTTCAGGACTTCTGTCAGCAACATGCACCAGAAAAATATTGTAAAATCAAAAAATCCATTAGTGACGTACTACTCTTCCAACATTGTTCCTTCTTTTGACCATCAGAAATTGATCAATCTATACAATAAAATCAATTCAACAATTTCTCTTAAAGGAAGACGAGACGGGGTTGCATCTAACAACATTCCGCCTTTTCAGCTTTGGAAATAGCAAAAACTTTACAAATATTTAAATTAAAGAAGCTGCCAAATTCTAATGGTTGTACAACCGGCACATCCGCCTCCTGGGCAAGACGATAAACTACGTCCGCCTCCTGGGTAAGACGATAAACTACGTCCAACACCAAGGCTTCTGATCAGGAGGTTTTGAGGAGCGTGGAACCACCTCTTAATTGCCGGTTCTATCAAGTCTACCCTGACCCGGGTAGTAGCACCTGTTAGAGTCCCGGCTATGGGCAAATAGTTACCCTCACCCCCAAAAAAAGAAATGGGTCAAAATAATATGAAAGTATAAAAATAGGTTTTGGAAAAATTATTACCAGCAGTAAATTTTTGAAACAAATATATAACCAGCTATACATTTTTGAAAAAAAATATTACCAACAATACATTTTTGGAAATAAAATATTACCAACAATAAAAATCTTGTCGGCATTAAATAACCCATTGAAGTTGATATGCTGTAAAACAAAACGAAACAAAACAAACCAGCAATACATTTTTTTAAAAAAAATATTACCAGAATACATTTTTCGGGAAAAATTATTACCAACAATACATTTTCAGAAAAAAAATATTACCAGCAATAAAAAATCTTGTCAGCATTAAATAACCCATTGAGGTTGATATGCCGTTAAACAAAATAAAGCAAACCAATCTAAACCAAAGAATATATATTCTATTCATACGAATCTATCCTAAAAATGTTGTCGGCATTAAATAACCCATTGAGGTGTTGATATGCCGTTAAACAAAATAAACCAAACCAATCTAAACCAAATAATATATATTCTATTCATATGAATCTATCCTAAAAATGTTGTCGGCATTAAATAACCCATTGAGGTTGATATGCCGTAAAACAAAACAAAACAAACCAAATCAGCAATACATTTCTCGGGGTGGTGGTGAATATTATCAGCAAGACATTTTTGGAAAAAAATATTAGCAGCAATAAAAATCTTGTCGGCATTAAATAAACCATTGAAGTTGATATGCCGTAAAACAAACGAAACCAAACCGGAGAAGTTATTACCATCTCCGCCAATGTACAGACATTTACCAACTCAATGAAATTATAAAAGAACAATGACGTCATATTCAGTATTTGATTATTTTAAAGTTGTTGTCAAAGTGACAACAGCAAGTGTAGCAAGACTGATAACCATTTCAAGATGTAGTCCAATAAACAAATTAAATATTAAAAAAAGAAAAGAAAATATAACGATAAAAGTATGGAGTCAACCTATGTTGATGTTTTGTACTGTATACTGCATCCTCTAGGCAAAAGCGGTGATGGCCTCATGTGTGACCAAGAAAAGATGTTGAAGTGTGTCAAAAAGGCATTCAATAAGACAGACGAGGATCATTTAAAAGCGATGCATGCAGCCAAAAAGCGTGCTGCTCCCCGAATCGTCCTCCGGGTGAATATCATCGAAGCTAAGGACCTGAAACCAAAGGATGTGATCGGCACGAGCGATCCGTATTGTTTGCTGGGAATCCAGGCAAACATCGGGAAGACAGCGCTGGAAGCTCTGCCCGTCAAGAAACAAAGCACGACGCGCGTGCTAAAGAGGGAATTGAACCCGGTGTGGGACGAGTGGTTCCAGTTTGAAATCAGGAACCTGAAAAACGATCATTTCCTGCTTGATGTCTGGGACAATGACCCGGAGCAGAGCTTGGCGGATGCCGTTCTCAATATCGGTCAGAGTTCGAATATCGAAGAATTTCACCGCGGCATCAAAGACATAAGGAAATGCTTGAAGAAAGGAGAAGAACTGGATGACTTCCTTGGCCGGATGAGTTGTGTAGTGAAAACTGTCCCGTCGGCTGGGGAAAGGGCGTGGTATCAACTTGAGGGTCGCTCACACAAGTCGAATGTTCAAGGTTTCGTGAGGATTAGTTTTCGTCTGACAGCTGTCCAACCGAATATAAGCATCAAAAATGGAAGCATCAAGGAAATCCCTTCGAGCGAGAATTGTCAAGAACATATTCTTAAAAATGTAGACGTTGTCTCAGTGTTTATCAAACACACTTTAAGCAGTGTCTACCTTTCCGAGAATGACAAATGGATTGGGTCGATGTCCAAAGAACTTGTTAATATCATCCATCTCCATGCATTACATCACGACATGAGCGAATTTCAGGAAGACGTCAGTTTGTGGAAAGCATACACAGAGCAACACCACAAGAAAAACATGTGTCACTCGGCAATGCTTTTTTACTTGGAACGTCTGAAAGTGTCGTGGGGTCATGCGGATCGCAAGAAATTATATAACGAAGAGATTATGATAGTGCAAAAGTCTTTCCATATTTTTATCAACGACTGTTTGCAAAATGTCCAGTGCTTTAGAGAGAGCGCCAAAGATGGTCCAAATTTTAACAATTTGCTGAAATGTTTGAATATTCTCAACACATTCGATCTCGTTGGCCTTTGCTACCCGGTGGTCAACTTGCGCGGAGAGATCGAGATGGCGCTGGTCAACGGGACAAAAGAATGGTACGAGAAAGTGTTGGAAGACGTCGAACCGCCCACAAGTCTTCCCAAAGACGTAATTCAAAGTCTATTGAACTTGACTCTGAATATCAACGGCGATTTAGTGAAGGCAAACTGTTATTACAGATCCAAATTTCGGATGCTGAATATCGATTATGAGCCGTTAATCTATCCGCTGATTGAAAAGAGACTCGTCAGCGATATTACGAAAGCGTTGGACAAACTTGGTAACGGGGATCGAGTTGGTTTCCACGAGATCATCCAATTTCGAAACAATTGGGGGTACGACGAACAGCTTTGGACAGCCCATTTCAAACTCTACATTGCTCTCAAGGAAGTCTCTTCCTATTTGGATAACGTCCCCCTTAAGCAGAGATATTCACCGAATCTTTCCAAATACCACGAATGGTTCCGTTTCCAGCTAGAACGTTGGATGGTAATGAGCCATGAAAAATCCCTGGCTGTCATTAGAAAGGCGATAGCCATCGATGAAGCGGAAAGAGTGACAGACTTAACCGGTTTCACCTCGTCAGCAGTGGACGTTGGCGTGTGTCTCAACGAATTGTCCGAGATGGTCTCTCAACTCGCCTGGCCCAACTTATGCGAGTGGTACGCCATCGGCACCTTGGTTATGGCTATGATCTCAGATGGAGCCAAACTTTACGCCAAACTCATTTACGAAAAGCTTCAAGAGGTCAAATTCTACGATGATGACGGCCAGTTCGATGTCTCCAATCAGCTGTGTCGAATTATCAATAGTATTGAACAGGTACGCTTGTCGCTTTCGCCGCAGTTTGAAAAGCTAGAGAGCTTGAGGCCGTCGACCGATTCCTTGCTTAACGTTAATGACGTCGAAAGAATCGCGTTTCTAGCTGAAATCCGGCGTCAAATCCTCACAGACGCCAATTCGACTATTCTGAGCATTATCCTAATGGTCATGACGGCTGTTGCCAAACAAATGCAGAAAGACCTCAAGGAGCAAATGAATGCAGTTTGCTCGGTGTACCTTGAACAGGTATCTAGGGAGCAAGCATTTGAGAAGTTGAACTCTTACCTTGAAACGAATTTTGGTATCTTACACAAGAATCTCATGGTAAACAATTTCGATACGTTCCTCTTAGCTCTTTGGAACCTCCTGTTAAAAATCATCAGTGAAATAGTTATGAATGTGAGTATACATTTTTTTAATCATTTCACTCCAAGCAAGGCAATTAAGCCACTAAAAGTCGAGCGGTTACTGAGTGTGAAAGAATATAAAAAAAAAGAATTTAATAAAAACAAAAAAAAGAAGAATTTAATAAAAAAAAAACAACAAAAAAACATTTCAATCCTGCTAGGAATAATTACAAAATACCACCTCCCTAGTTTATAAACAGCACACAAATGCATGATGGGATGTTTTACTAGCCAATAAAATAAGCTAATTCTCGGTTTCATCTGATCCAGTCCCGATCTGTCTTGTCTTGAAGAATGCTACGTTCGCTTGTCCGAACTTGCTCTTATGTGTCAACCCCAATTTTTAATTTGTGAACTTTTTGTCATATCAATATTGCTCGGCCTTATTGAGATTTATTGTAAATTAATACAATTATGGCACAAGGCCGAAAAGGGGAATGGGTTGAAGTCGGTCCTCACTAACTATCTTATACCTAGCTAATCGGATTTACGACCCATTCACTCGTCAAAATTTCCTCATTCACCATAAAAACTCATTCGTCGCCAATCAGCCCTTCATACACCATAACACCACATCCTCACACTTAAAAAAAAACATCCCAATGAGATGATAAATATTATTTACAATATATATATATATATATATATATATATATATATATATATATATATATACAATTCAGATGAATGATCATGAAAGGTGAGGGGTGAACCCTAAAACAAACTAAATATCAAAGCAAATCAAAAATAAACATAACTAATGTTAGTAGGACCCGTCCAACTCTTCGAAAAAGAGAAGCCGCTGTATTCTGCCCTTGGACAAAATCAAGAGGCTCTCTCGCTAAGGGAGAGGGAAAAGAGAAAATATAGACGGGCCTGGCGAACCAATAAAGCTGACCCAGTCGAGATTAAAGTTGCTTTGCCTTATTACTGTTAATTCGCTTTGCCTATATTTACTTGCTTTATATTATGTTTTGTCCTGTTCTTTTGTTTTCTTTTTCTTGTTATTGTTTATTCCAAACTTTGTCAATTCTGTTGAATATCGATTATGAGCCGTTAATCTATCCGCTGATTGAAAAGAGGCTCGTCAGCGATATTACGAAAGCGTTGGACAAACTTGGTAACGGAGATCGAGTTGGTTTCCGCGAGATCATCCAATTTCGAAACAATTAGGGGTACGACGAACAGCTTTGGATAACCCAGTTCAAACTCTACATTGCTCTCAAGGAAGTCTCTTCCTATTTGGATAAGGTCCCCCTTGAGCAGAGACATTTAATTATTCACTGCCATTTATTTTACATTTAACCATGGCCACTCACACTTCAAAGCGGGAACAATAAAATAACAGAGATGCTAGGTCAGGTTCAATAATATAGCCGATTCTTCTTTTGATAAAAAACATAGTTGTAATGAAAAAGAAAAAAAAACACATTCTAGTGGTGTTTATTTCACAATGTATACATTGTATGTGGCACAAGGCCAAAGTGGCAGGAGGTAGTCTGGTAAACATTATCTGTCCTACTTCGAGCTAATCCGACTCGCGACGACAAGAACTCATCATTCTCTATTCAATATCCATCCACTCGCTCGTGGCGACGGGGTGGGGGGGACAATTTGGGAGTGGTAAAAGGTCCAATCAAGATAAAAAGTGATCCCAAAAAATACATATTAAGTAGGGCAATAAAAGAACAGGTATTGAGAAGACAAAATATACCGAATGATATTGCATTTAAATTTTTGAAGTTCAAAGTTGACTGCGAAGCAAGAAACCGGAAGAGTTCCACATGTGATAGAAGAAAATGTTAGCATAGATAGATAGATAGATAATGAACAGACTGAGATAGATAATGAACAGACTGATATATATATATATATATATATATATATATATATATATATATACATATATATATATATATATATATATATATATATATATATATATACAGAGAGAGAGAGAGAGAGAGAGAGAGATAGATACTGAACTTAGATAATGGATAGACATAGATAGATAGACAGATAATATATAGATAATGAACAGGCTGATATAGATAGATAGATAGATAGATAATGAACAGACTGAGATAGATAATGAACAGACTGATATATATATATATATATATATATATATATATATACAGAGAGAGAGAGAGAGAGAGAGAGATAGATACTGAACAAACTTAGATAATGGATAGACATAGATAGATAGACAGATAGATAATATATAGATAATGAACAGGCTGATATAGATAGGTAGATAGATAGATAGATAGATAGATAGATAGATAGATAGATTGACAGAGAAACATGTGAGAAACGACGAAGTTTTAGAGAAAATGGAAACAAAAAGGAAACTTATACTTAACCTCAAAAAGAGACAGTTGAAATTTCTAGGGCACTTAATGAGATAAGAGGGCTTGGAAAATATGATACTCACAAGACAGATTGAAGGCAAGAGGGGCAGAGGAAGGCAAAGCATTACTTAGTGACCTTGAGTAAATAGATGGCGGAATAGGAGAGATCACAAAAATACAAAGGACAGGAAATTGTGGAGAGTAATGATCACTTATGTCCTGAAAAGACACGACATATAGAAGAAGAAGAAGAACTAGACAAGATATCCCTAAACATGGGCTGTGGAATGAAAGAGAAATCTATCGAACGTAGATTAACGTAAATTTTTCAGTTTGAAATTCTATGTAGGTTACCCGGATCGACATATACCTGATGAAGGCCGGTGTCGCAAAGACTGAAACGTTGTGATAAAAGATAAATGACGAAAATAGTCTGAATGTAAATAATGATAACTCCTCACCCCAGAAATTCAGACAGAAGGTGATCAAGTGATAATAACAGCAAAGATGATGATATTAGTCTGAATGTAAATAATGATAACTCCTCATCGCAGAAATTCATAGAGAAGGCGATCAGATGATAGTTGGACATTGTATTATCGGGACATAAAACGACCGGAGCGCTTCCAGCAAATGAAGCCCCGAAGAATCCTTCGCATCAGTTAGGAGGACCGCATCACCAACAACGAGGTCCTCTCTCGGACATATATCCCCAGCATCGAGGCTAACAACCTTCAAAATCGCCCCCGCTAGAAAGGTCACGTGTCCAGAATGCGTCCCACTCGACTCCCACGGATCATCCTGTTTGGAGAACTCGCCAGCGACAAGCGGAGACCCAAAACGACAGTTGAAAACATCCCTTACACAGGCCAACATCGACCCTGAGACATGGGAAACAGTTGCTGCAAATCTTGGCGTAGGACCATCCGAAGGGTAGAGACCGAGACTTTTGAGTCCAATCGCCAACATGTAGAGGATCTGCGACGTGCTGTCAGGAGGGCCTGGCTCTCCCAGCCTCGTCCACCACCCACTGTCCTCTGTGAATCCTGCTCACATCTCTTCAGGATTACAGACTACACCAATCCAACCTTTTGTTTTATCTGCATGTTCAGTGTTGCTGTTGGTTACCGTAGAAAGAAAATGTCTAATTTGATGATCTTTGAAGTAATTCTAAAAAAACAAAACATTATTAACTAGAGTTTGTTTCACGTTGTTAAGTTCTTTAAAGAAAAGCGAACGAGATGATGAACTCTCATGACGAAATTATTTATAACGCGTATTTTATACATAAGCAAGAAAAATAAAGTCCCATGCAAATGAAAACCCAGATCAAATGGCAGCCAGGAGAGCTTCCAATGCTGAGAATATGCAAAGACTTGGGGACTCTCAAACTCCTGAACAAATCGAAGGTTCAATTAAAAGCCCTCCCTAGGAGCTAGGTTTGGTTTGTTTTGTTTTATGGCATATCAATCTCAATGGATTATTTAATGCCAACAAAATTTTTTTTATTGCTGGTAATATTTTTTCCTTCAAAAATGTATTGCTGGTAATATTTTTTTCTTCACAAATTTATTGCTGGTATTAAAACCTACTTTTACACTTTCATAGTGTTTTGACCCCATTTTGTGGGTCAACTATTTGCCCATAGTTGGGAGCCTAACATGTGCTATATATACGTGAATGTATAAGCAAGTTTAGGTCGTGTTTATACTTGAGTCTATAGGCAAACATAAGTTGTATTTATACTTGAGTCTACAGGCAAACATATATCGTGTTTATACTTGAGTCTACAGGCAAACATGTCGTGTTTATCCTTGAGTCTATAGGCAAACATAAATTGTGCTTATACTTGAGTCTATAGGCAAACATGAGTTGCGTTTATAGTTGAATCTTTAGGCAAACATAAATCGGGTTTATACGTGAGTATATAGGCAAATATTGCTTGTCTTTATACATTAGACTATAGCTGAAAATGGTCATTTTTATACTTAGCTATATTGCTAAACAATGGTTGTGACTGTCGTGTTTATACTTGAGTCTATAGAAAATCTTAGGTTGTATTTAGACTTGAATCTGTAAGTAAATATTGGTCAGATATATACTTTAGTCTACAGGTAAACATTGAATATGTTGAAAAATTTGTTTGTATAGGTAAACTTTTGTGTTTATACTTGGATTTGTAGATGAGCACAGGTCATGTTTATATTTGAGTATATAGGTAAATATTGGCCAGGGTTATTAACTGTGTTTATACTTGAGTTTAAAGGGAAGCCGCCTTGGAAGTTCATGCTGGAGTCTGCAAAGATCCCCCTGTTTAGTGACTCCCTTTGGATGCGAAGGCTCTATCTCCCTACAGTCGGCATATATGTTATATAAGAATAAAGTGTCGCTGCCGACGCTTGAGTTTGAACACAGTGAGCAAACACAGGCGATCCCATTTTTGAATTAAGTAGATCCCGTGACCATAGAAAAAACGCATATATAGGAATTAGCGTGGCGTCTAAACGATCGTCATTTCTAGTCTATCCTCTATTACTATACGGATTACTTTTTCTATTCTATCCTCTATTAATATACGGATCGCTATTCTGTATACTATTCCCTATACTACTTCTCTATACTGATCACTGTATGGATTACTATTCGAGTAAGTATTATCAAGCAAGTACTATTAGTGCGAGTGATATTCGAAGGCGTCTGACACTAGTATTGTTCAACGCCTTTACTATAGCTGTATCTGCGATTACAAAGTCTCTATTACAACGAACATTACGAAAGTGACAAGGAGTATTCGTTGATATTACAAAAGTGGCAACGAGAGTTGGTTGACAACACAATATATTCTATGTCCCGTCAACAAAACAGTTTCTCGAATTTTCGGTATTGTATACTCGAAGAAGACGCAAAGGCAGGAAGTCTATTTCGTGACAATTCAATGAAAGTTGCAACTCAGCGCACCATTACGTTTGGAAATGTTGCTATTTCGAAAATGTTCATTCTTTACACCAATGCAAAAATGAAATGCAGGAATCAAGCTAATGACTTTTTCAGGTCGTTAACCTTTAAGATTTGGCAATTTCTTATTTAAAACTCCGTAAACGCCACTAATTGCATTAGAGGTTTCATGAAAGAATGAAAAGCAAGAACGTTGATAGTTTTAACACTGAGTTATGCTGTCGCCAAGAAACCAAAATCTCTACTCAGACCAGACACCAGGTTCGTTCTCAGGGTGCAGCTTCTTCCAGTTGAACGCTTGTGCAAGGAAAATAATTGTTTGGTCGAAAGAAAGGCGGATGTAGCAGTCTGCAGATTTTGTAACCTTCTGCTGTAGACGAGCGAGGCAGAGGTGAGGGTAGTTGAAGCGGCGAATCACCTAACTGACGTGTATTCCTTTTCACTTGGCAGCCTGGCGGTCTCTTGTCCCTCTATGTCTCTCTGACTTTTGCTGCTGGTAACCACTGTCTTATAGAAAACGGCGTTCTTTGTCCTATCAGCTCAGTCTAAAAAGTAATCAAGTCTCTGGGCAATAATATATGGAGACCATGCGCTGTCCAGATTACATACCCCTCCCCTCGGTCCTACCAACAATATCCGAAAGAAAATAGAGTATTACATTTAGGAACGGCTTGTTTGCAGGAGTTGCCGGAAAGTTGTCAGTATTGTCATCCAACCACCTTCGAGGCTTCACTCCAGGCTTTTTATCTGTATTTACTTCCATGGCCCTTTCCGTGTTTGTATTTGACTGCAAGATAGCGTAGTTTTAAAATCAGGTTTTTCTTTTCCTTCGATGGATTACCTTCCTCGCTTGTCAAGCTCCATCTACTCGAAGCAGCTGACTATGAGGCGCCAGTTGTTCACCTTCGCCCATTCCCTGGCTTGGAGTTGGACTTAGTTGTCAGGAGCTATGAGACGCGTGCTACGGAAGAATTTCATAGAGAGTGGGTGCTTGTCCCCACTATGACCCGCGGCTGTGACATATTCATATTTTGAGACATATAATGTACGTATATAAACATTATATACATTATGTGTCTTAGACGTTGCCACCCCCCAGCAAAAAAACTAACGTTTTTCTAATACTTAATATGTATAAGGTATACATATTAACATACTTAATATGTATAAGGTATAAAATACATAGAACAAAATTAATATTAAGTGAAATGAATACACGAACAGTTACACACATTGAATAATGACATAAAAATATCAATATGAATCCAGGATTCTCCGTAAAGATTTTAAAGAATTTAGAAAACCTGTAGAACTTTTATGAATTAGCACAAGACAGGGATGTTTAGAGAGTAGTAATAAGGGATATTTACAGAGGAACTGAAAGTGAGAAATGACTTTGATTTACAGGGTGCCTTTAAATCAAAACAGCTTCGATGTATGATGTTACTTTGGTAGAACGTCATTTAAATCGAACCTTTTGTTAATATATTTTAGACCACGAATAAAGATCAAGCCTTTTTTTGAATGGAGAGAGAGGTTGTGTTGGAACGGATAAAAGCCATTTTTTATGTCGACAGTAACGGTATAATAATAATAATAATAATAATAATAATAATAATAATAATAATAATAATTATTATTATTATTATTATTATTATTATTATTATTATTCCTTTGGTTTCTGGGACATACTCATTTTCTTACGGGTTCCAACTAAAGACCTAAGATCACAAATATCGTCATGATATTTTCCACTGAGCATTTTTGCAAAATAAAATATAGGCAACCCAAGATCACAGATATTTTACATTGATAAAGCCCTTCGTAAGGTGTGCACTGTATTCATGAATACAATTTTTTCTATTTCTTTAAGGCACGGGTTACCAAGAATCCCTTCAATGTGTGTACCGGGGAACTTTTCCAATCAAACAGAAAACTCTACCTACAATTATTATTGTTATTTTTTTATGTAATAATCCACTGAATATAATCCACTGAATAATTCACTGAATATAAAATTTGGATAGGATGGTGGCCCAATATGTATACGGGAAATTTGCAGATTCTATCGGAAGGAAGCTGTAAGAAATTGGTATGAACGCCCCTAAGTAGAGCTCGAACCTTACGAAGGGCTGTATCAATGTAAAATGTGTGTTCTTTTCATTTTCTGTCTATATTTCTGAGATGAGGTATTAAAGTACGCTATTTACATTATTCGGACTATTGTCTTCATCTTTGTCGCCATATTTATTACAACGTTTCGGCTTTTCAGTATCTGTCTATATTTCTGAGATGAGGTATTATGTACACTATTTACATTAATCGGACTATTGTCCTCATCTTTGTCGCCATATTTATTACAACATTTCGGTTTTTCACTATCTGTCTATATTTCTGAGATGAGGTATTATGTACATTATTTACATTATTCGGACTATTGCCCTCATCTTTGTCGCCATTTATTACAACGTTTCGGCCGTTGTACGCTCAGGCCTTCTTCAGGTGGTGGGAATGTCGAACTGAACCCTTTATTTTGCTCACTGGGGTAGACTGTTCTAGTTCCACGTGCGATGTTTAACGGATGTCAGTTAATTTTCCCTCTGAAAGTTCTCCACTGCCTTAACCGGGTATTGAACTCACACTCTTTGGGTCCGGTCACTGGATCTAACCAACGCCTTTATCCACTGTGCCATGTATCAGTGAGCGAAATAAAGAGTTCAGTTCGATATTCCAACCACCTGAAGAAGGCCGGAGCGTACAACGGCCAAAACGTTGTAATAAATATGGCGTCAAAGACGAGGACAATAGTCCGAATAATGTAAAAAATGTTCTTTTCATTTGTTTTATTTTTATTTGTTTACAAAAACACTCAGAGGAAAGTGTCATTTCTGAACTTAGATCTCTGGTTGGGACCCAGAAGGAAAAAAGTATAGGACAGAAATGAAAGGAAATAATAATAATAATAATAATAATAATAATAATAATAATAATAATAATATAAAATAAATAAATAAATAATAATAATAAATAATAAATAATAATAATAATAATAATAATAATATAAAATAAATAAATGAATAATAATAATAAAAAATAAATA